>JASVER010000177.1:281696-458940 GCA_030449065.1 Oceanodroma leucorhoa
AAGATATTTGGACTAGGTGTCATTGACTGCATCCAGCTTACAAGCTACTCTTTCCTTATAAACAATGGGCTTCRAGTTATATGCTGATTTGAATCTCCTTCAGTGTCTTGTCAAATCAAATAACACAGTTTTCACCATTTCCTCATTGAAGACCCAGTACTATCTATAACAATATTAAAAAATTACAATATCAATTTAAAGTGATATTGATTTTGAAAAATAAAATAAATTTTTTACTTTCTTTAACTAAATAATTACTCTGGGTCTTAAAAAGAAAACTAGGATACTTATTTGATCACTTCATTGCAGAGTCTGTCTTAAAGACTATTGCAAGGCTTCTGATGGGAATGCGAGATTTGTCAACACTTGTGTCGGTCTTTGCAGCAGCTTCTCATTGCTGCTGCTCATCTTGGGATCTTTTTAATGTTATCATCTTCCAAACATTCCTGAGCTCAAGAGTAAAGGTGGTTTCCTAAATACACAGGTTTGGTAATTCCTTCCTTGATTTTTTGCAGGAGCCTACTGAGAATGACAAATCATTGACAGAGAAGACTTGTTAAGCAGAAACTGTTCCTCTCAGGCATGYTATTAAATCTTTCTCATGGCTGAGTCTAGACACCATTTTTTAGATCTTTTTCATGAGCAGTGTGGATAAAATGGGGATTGAGTCAAAGGGAACAGCAGTGCAAAGGCTGTTGCTAGCTATGCACTGTTACAGTGACAAGTATTTATTTGGCTGTCAGTGTAATGTGCTGCTTTAATAGTCATTCTCTGTCTTCTCTGAGGCTACAGCAGAAAAGGCATGGGATGGACGGAATAAGTCCATGGTCTGGGCATAGTCTATTTAGACTAAATAAATATAAGCAGTGGTAATAAATGGGAGGCAGATGAGGGATGAATTAGCCTAAACAAAAATGGAAGCAGGAGCAGTTTTTACAGCACCAAACTCTAATTTGGGAAAACTAAGTTAAATTTTCTGTMTTTGTGGTGGGTTAACCTTGGCTGGATGCCAGACACCCACCAAGCTACTYTCTCACTCCCYCTCAACAGGACAGGGAGAGAAAATAATATTAAAAAGCTCGTGGGTCACAATAAAGTCAGGGAGATCAATTACCATTTACGATCACAGGCAAAACAGACTCGACCTGGGGAAAATTAATTTAATTTACTGCCATTTAAAAATATAGTAGGATAGTGAGAAACAAAGACAAAATTAAAAACACTTTCCCCCTCCTTCTTCCTAGGCTCAGCTTCACTCCTTCATTCCTACCTCTTCTACCTCCTCCCTCCCCAAACGGCACAGGGGGATGGGAATGAGGGCTGTGGTCAGTTCATAACACTTTGTCTTTGCCTCTCCTTCCTTCTCATGCTCTTCCCCTGCTCCAGCTTGGGGTTCCTCCCACAGGACACAATCCTTCATGAACTGCTCCCGTGTGGATCCTTCTTCAAGAACTCTTCCATCATGGGTCCTTTCCATGGGGTACAGTCACCAGGAATGGACAGCTCCAGCGTGGGTCCCCCATGGATCACAGTTACTGCCAGAAAACCTCCTCTTGTGTGGGCTCCTCYCCATGGGCTGCAGCTCGTGCCAGAAGCCTGCTCTGGCGTGGGCTCTCCACAGGCTGCAGCTTTGTTCAGGGCATGTCCACCTGCTGCAGTGTGGCACCCTCCATGGGCTGCAGGTGGATGTCTGCTCCACCGTTAACCTCCATGGGCTGCAGAGGGACAACCTGCGTCACCAYGGTCTTCTCCACAGTCTGCAGGGGAATCTCTGCTCYGGCACCTGGAGCRCTTCCTTCTCCTCCTCCTTCTTCACTGACCTTGGTGTCTGCAGGGCTGTTTCTCTCACATTTTTCTCATTCCTCTCTCTCACAGCTGCTGTGCAGCATTTTTTACTTTTTCTTACATATGTTATCACAGAGGTGCCACCAGCATCATTGAYGGGCTCAGCTTTGGGGACCCAAATGGGGGAACTGGCTCTGTCCAACACAGGGGCAGCTTCTATTGCCTTCTCACAGAAGCCACCCCTGCAGCCCCCTGCACCCCTGCTACCAAAACCTTGCCGTATAAACCCAATACAATCTTGAAAAAGATCTTATACCTCAGTTCTTACAGAATTGAAGTTAAAAGCACTTCTCTGCTTTTTAAGATATTTATAGAACTAGGAAGTAGGAGATGCCCATATGCTAACTAAGAAGAAGCAAGCTTCTTTTACAGCAATGGCACATGACTTATTTTCCTAGGGACTGTGGATATACTTTTATGGCACTTAAACCTTTTTGCTTAAAATACCTCCCAAATTTTATTGCTATATATATTCTGTTTGTAAGAACAATTTCAAGTAAGAAACTGCAAAAATCAGTTGCTACAGGCAAAAATCCTACGCRTGTAAGATTTTTCCACTTCAGATGTGAACACAAGCAATTAAAACCAAGCCTTCAAATTAGCATTGTTGCTTAGTTTTTTTTGTTTTTCACAAAGTGCATAATTGAACTTTTAAAATCTCTTTTTCCTTTTA
Organism: Oceanodroma leucorhoa; assembly: GCA_030449065.1. NCBI lineage: Eukaryota > Metazoa > Chordata > Aves > Procellariiformes > Oceanodroma > Oceanodroma leucorhoa. Next base: position 284,215 of record JASVER010000177.1, read on the forward strand.
TTTGCTTCAAAACGATAAAAAAAATCAAATGCTATTGGATTCTTCATTTCTTCTGCCTGAATGATATAATCACTGTGTGCCACCRCAAGGTTTAAGTAAGCAGATGCAACAGTTTCCGTACCATGCTTGTATAGCTCTGAAACTGTAAGCAACAAACGGTGTTGACAGCATAGGTCAAATCTATGAAACTTGCAAAACTTGCCCTTGAGTATTGTAACCAAATATAGAAAGAACTCACATATTTGACAGTTATTTTTAAAGATTCTTACAAATTCCTGTAATGTGACTCTTGTTACCTTTGAGAGCAGGTAAAAAGTGGAGAAAGACAGACGTGTGCACACAAAAAGCTTCTTCCTCTGCTGGATTTCTAAAACTGACACCACATTTTGCAAAAGATCAATGRAAGAGTCTTCTGCTTCACTGTAGATGTTCTTACCCTGTTTAAAATATGCTTTTATATCAAACAATTCACTGAAACTTTGAGAACTGTGTGGTCAATTAGGAAATGTAAGACATWGTACATCCTACCTGTGGAGAAGAGGGAGGGGTTGCTGGTCCACATGTGCTGCTTGGAGAATAGAAGTCACCTGGCACAGTCACTCACTTGTCAAGGGAGTTTCTCTTGTTCTTCCCTGTTGTATGTTGCCCAAAGTTTACGATCGTATTTTTAAAAAGGTGACTTGTGGTAAGGGTTTACAAGTCACCAGGGTCTCTGCTAACATGTCGGCACCTTCCAGCTGTTTTTCTCTTACTGAAGGATAGGAAGCAATAACTATGATGTAGCTACGATAGCTTTGTGATACCTGTTTTCCACYTGTGGTCACTATAAAAGAAAAAAGTTCTATTGCCTCCCGTAAGATCTGAATCAGGTAGTTAATATTTCCAGTCCCTACAGCAGTAGAAATTCCATGACCTGTTGTTCCCTGCTTGATGCTTTATCGTCTACATCTATAGACATTCCGGTGCAGCTCAAAGTAACAAAAGTAATTTGAATTCAGTGATACAGAAATTGAGTGATTTATGCAAGATAAGCTCCAAAAACTTTTGGATGCTTTTCCAATTCTTTTCGTCTTTGTAATCTTGGACTGTACATGTTACACATGAAAAGGTTTTCTCAAGATTATTGAGTCCCCTTTTTTTGTGGATGAGCMGAAATAACAGCCGTTTGTGTGAATAAAATTGATACAGAAAAAGTCAACTGAGGTTGTTAAAGAAGGTTATGTCAGAGTTAGGAGATGAATCATTCCAGTTCCAGAAGACAAGTGATTCTTAAGATATTCACCACGTTCCACATTATACGAGTTCCACAAGTTTATGCACGACTGGTGTCAAGGGAAGCTGTGAATATGCAGGTCTATAACCTTACCCGGGATCGACTGAGCGTGGCTTTCGGTCACGACTGCCTCAGGCAGGCTCCTGCTGCACAGCAGTGCTCCCTGTCAGCATCCCGYAGGACCTGGAACTGATTTTACGGTCTTGTTATTTGCCATCCTAAGCATGTGTTTTCAGTGGCTTAATGCCTAAAGCTGTTACCGCATTAATGTYGTATGGTTGTCTAACTATACTGAGAAAAGTCAGGCTTCTGAAAATTCAAAGCATTTTTTTTTTTGCGTAGGTTCAAGTGCCTCTTTATCCCAGGCTCTCGCTGCATTTGTGTGCATCTGTTTCTTTGCTATGTGAATTACTTAAAATCTCCAAGAGTGACACAATTAAATAGTTTTAAAATGTTAGTATAAACACAATGAAGGAAATGCTTGAGAAGAATTGTCCCTCCTGTTCTAAGCGTTTTACAGAATAAACAGAGACATGGCTCTTGCCCCAAGGAACCCTGTATGTGTTACAGTCTTAACATGAAGTGAGAAGAGCATGGAATCAGGACATTTAAATCATATTTTGGCTCCAACCCTGCTGTTCACTTGGTTAATGAAGTCAGTTTTCTTTGAAGAAAAGAAAAACATTATACCAGTTATTTTCCTATCCTTAGCTAAGCAACAAACTCTTGAGTATTTTGGGAACGTGTGTATGACAATAGCCTCCAGATATAAAGGCTGTTAACAAGCCGACATGGAACATTTCTGCTTGTACACTATACAAGTGGAAGTATTGCAATGAAACTGCAAGAATATGAATACATTTGGGAAAAATAAGTTACAGAAGATGCAGGTATGACCAAAAAAAARGCACTAAAATGACAGTTAAACCAACTGAGATACCCTCTGAATTCATTAAAGATTTTAACCCTGAAACYCTGTATGATAGTATCCTAGTTTAAGTGTTATGTCAAAAAGAACRCGTTAAAGAAAGCCAGTATGCCCACTAACTTTTCAARATGATGATGATGGGTTAATTTTAAATACAGACATACTGTAAATGGGCATTTTTAAAAGCCCTTCTGGTCAGGAATAACTATGTGAAAATGCTTTCTCCAGCAAAACAGGTCTACATCCTGTATTTATTCTGACCTATTTTCTTTTTCATCTGAAGTATATTTTAAATAATATTTACACTGGTTAACAATTAGAGATTTATTTATAGATTTTATTTTATTGTCAGCTAGGAAATACTCAGCAAAACTGTAGACTGAAATATAGCTGAAATCATTAAGGTTCTACTTATATGACTCTCAGAAAAAAAACTATATAATTTGAAAATCATGAAGAGATGATGAAGTTACTAAATTTCCAAGTACTCTGTAGAGTAAATATGAACTACTGGCAAGCCACCAGCTTTACATGACAAAATGGGCAATCGTCTCACTTCCTGTGCCACGGAACCAAAGAAATGTCACACTGATCAGGCTGACTCGGTGGCTACGGAAATGCTTTGAAAGGTGCATTAGATGAGGACCTAAGTGGAGAGATCATTTCCCCTGTACATCTGGACAGCTTCCAGGGGTTAATTGTTATGGCATTGTTAAGAGACTTTTTAGCAGAAGTTGAATCTGCACTATAACGTTTAGGAGCTACTGAGGGAGCTATCCTCAGTAAATTTTCCTAATCCTATTTTTAACTCACRTATATTTCTGTGAACCTAGGAACCTAGGGCAATGAGTTCCACAGGTTAATATGTACCACACAAGAAAGTACTTGTCATTCCTGTTAGTAGTACTGTTTCCTGACAATGTCCCTGAGAGCCCTCTAGTTCCTATACTGCTSCCTTCTTCTTCTGCTTTCCTTTTATGATTTGTAGACATCTAGGACACAGCCCAACCCAGCTGTCTCCTTTCCAAATTGAAAGGTTTTATTTAGTCATTCCTTGTATAGTAGCTCTTTCCTACCTGAGTTATTCTTGTTATCCTCCCCTATATCATCTTTGTTTTTGCAATAACATTTTTAAGACGAGATACCAGAACTGCATGAATATTCAGAATGTGGAAACATCTGACACAAAGTGATCTAGTTACATGTTCTGCTTTGTTAGAATTTCCTTCCTAAAAATACTATGACTTGAAAAATCAAAGYGCTGCACTTTTCCAGAATAAAAGGAACACGTACAGTGATGTTACATTTGGTCACTTATTTTAAAACTAGTCACTTTGCTAGCTACATAGGAATTTAAAAATCAAAGGTTTACCATTGCAAAAGTTCATTCTTTATTTAATTTCAATGCCCTCCTGAGCTTGTGCAAACAGCTTAAGGATTTTGTGACTTTGTGAATAGCTGCTGTGATATAATTTAGATGTTAACTCTGAAGCCTAATGACAATGTAAGCAAAACTGTTCTACTACTCACAGTATGTCATTTTAGCAGAAATATTGAGATGCTTTGGTAATATGAAAGAAGACAGTGCACAAATCAATATTTTAAATTCTCCAAGATCCATCGTAAGCATAAGATTCTATAAGACATCTACTCCAGTGTTTTATATTCCATTTAAAATGTATTTTTAAGACATTGTGTGATTTATTTTTGACAGGTTACACATGTGACTTGCTTCAGTTAATCTTTTGCTGTTTGTCAACATTTTGTTAGCTGTTTCTCTGTGTATTTTAATACCTGTATAGAAACCTCTGCTTCCCATAAGTATTGTCATTGAAAATGTTCATTCTTAAAGTGCTTCTGATAAAACAAAAAAAGTATAAAAACTGTTTCAGCATCAGTGGCATTACTTCACACATGCCATGGACATCAGTGRTACGAACAGCGATATCACGTAGGAAGTGTGCTGAGATTTGATTTATTCTATAATGAGGTTTTGGGTAACAATTTCTTCTGTCACCTAGAAGTTCAGCTGTTAACTCATACAATTAAAGTAATCRCATATTGTTCTGATTTTCCTCTTCTTTATTTTGTAATCCCTTCATTTAATTTCAAGCATCTGTGACATACCAGTTTGTTTGTGTTGGAGAGGAGTAGAAGGGAAAACAGCTATCAGCATCACAACACTTGTGAGCACTGAGAACGTGGTTTGTAGATTTTTCCTAKCAATTCCTGGATTGTGGTTTACATTCACTGTCTCTCTGATGAMAACATACTGAAAGGCATTTCACAGAGACAGCAGCAATGGGTTTTGTATGCCACCATTGCTGCCAAAGTACACAGCAACCCATCGACTCATTCTGTGTTGAGTTGCCTATAGAACCGGTGTGGTCTGGCAGATATGACTTAGCTGACTTTGTGTTCATGTAATGTTAAATACCTGTTTTTCAGCAGAATAAAGTAAAATACCAAGCTGATCTTTCAACCATAAACTTTTGTCTTTTCAGTAGAAACCAATTTGCCAATTAATTTCAGTCATTGGGCTACTGAAAAAATTTTGCCAGCTGCAATTTATTTATGATTGTTGCTCATGAACATTCAGTATTTGACATATGTGTTGCAGCAAGTAAGTTGAACAGCTTCTGAGATAATTTTGCAGGGCAGCTGTATATCTGTATTGAAATGTAATCAAGTACCTTACACAAAAACAGTCCTTGATTATATATGTTACCTTTGATATAAAAAGATCCTATARCTTGAAGTTTCCTTCCATTTGTTAAGATCAAAGGTGATCTGTACAGCTGTGTTAAATTGCATCCAGTAAAGCCCCTGTCACTGGTGGCTCATTTGAGTAAATGAAAACAGGCACTGACAGAAGATGCAAGCTTGGACAAGTAAGATTTCTTAARCTGCATAACTCATCTTCGTCCGTCAGTCCAAGCTCTGGCCATCCTTGTCTCTACTGTCAGTCGAGGCCGTATTTGTCTGACCTCAGCAGATTGCCTGCTATCTGACTGTCAAAGTATTCCTAATATTGAGCCTTTCCTGMACTTTTACTACTCATATGCTTGTAGTCCTCAGCAGTGATTCTTCCCCATGTATGTTTTTCCTCTTTGTTTCTTCTCCTCATACTTTGCATAACAGAARTACTCTGCATTCTTTAATGGATGTTTATAATGAAGTCCAGTGAATTTCAGTTATGAAGTAGTCTTTAACAAATCTTAGACTGAGATAGTTATCATGGGATGTTCTTGATCTTTCCATTTTAGATAATAATTCAGAGCTGGGTATCTTGGATTCAACTGCTATTTAGCAGAAGAGGAGTCAAAAAGTCAAGAGTAGTTCCCTTGGCTTACAGCACCAAAGTGTCAGTCAGCATCTTGACCCAAAATCTGTTCCCAGGTTTGTTTTGGTTTATTGTTTTTTAATTGTTTTTTGGTTGGTTGTTTTTTTGTTTTTTTTTTTTTTTTAATCTTCCCTACAAGGTCATATACAGGTTCAATATTCTTTGTTTCTGTGTGCTCCTTCCCCTTCTCATCCAGTTTCACCCTTCTCATAATGTTTCAGTCACACTCAGCTTTTACCCAGTGTTCAAGCCAAGTCCTTCTGTCTGGATTTTCATATTCTTGAGTATGTTTGCATAAGGATATGGGCAGRAGTGTCTATTTCAAAAGAAGAGACATATCTAAATTTACCAACCTCCACAAGATTTAAGGCCCTTCATCACCTAATGGGTAATTAGAATCCTAAGCAAAACAATCCAAGTAAGGAACCAGCCTAACTTTGGAGAATCTTTTAAAACTACAGGAATTGCATTAGCATATACTTAAGTCACGCACTAGCTATCTGCTAAGATAACTTCCAAAGACCACAATTCTATAGAATTCTTTGCAGAACTACACAGAGTGTGTGTTGCACATCTCACAGTTAAGAAAGTGATGATGTAGATGAAATAACCTAATTATTTGTTGTGAACACTCATCATTTTATAGAAATCTATTCAAAATCTTAATTCTGTCTACACTATTTGGAGCARCTTTGGTCCAAATACTCCAATCACGCAGTTCCATGTTGCAACAACCAGGAAATTGCAGTGTACGAAGTTGCTTTTTCTCAGCTTTTGTTAGTAGGACCCCTGTTTCAAGATTTTCATATGCACAAACCAAACATGCGAAACTGTTTACCCAGTGCCTTCAGGGAGGTGAGAAATGATACCTTTTGTTTTCTTGCACCAACATCCACCCCAAATCAGAAATAAACTTTTCTTTTTCATAGCTACACACTGAGGCGTAACTCTGAAAGTAACTACAAAATGCATGCAGAGGTAGAGGAAGATCTAAGTACCTCATCTGAAACGATCTGCTGTATGAATCAGGATTTATACATAGCCCTGTATGATTATAGAGTCTGCTATCGATACTGTTGTAAGTATGGGGTATAAATATTCAGAAAATTAGGGATTCCAGTCTGCAAATTGGTGGAGCATGGGTGACAAATAAATTGATAAGAATTTATCTTATATTTAGTTGAAGGAGAGATGGTATCTTGTGACTTTCATTGTTCCAGAGAAAGGCCCAAGACATCTCTAATAGTAGGTAATGATGTCTACCTAGTACCTGCTTCATGTTACGACAATCAGATCATGTCTTATTTTGATAAATTTTACATACTAACATAAGTTAATGCTAAGCATTCTACAAATTATTTTAGACCACAGCAGTTAAAAATAACCCTTTTATGCAAATAGTCCACAGCATTTTCCCTTTCTGTTCATTGAAGATGCTTGAAGTTCATAGCTGTAAAATCATTTGTGAAAAAGTCTTATACAAAATAAATGCTACTCTAATATTAGGAGACACTGGGGATAAATCAATAATGAAGTGGTTCAGATAAAAGACCTAAATGTTATTTTCTATCCTTAATAATATTTAGCAATGTAAGGTGCTGAATTTCTTCATTAACTTGTTCTGTCATCTGGGAATACCTTCCTTCCCTCCTCATTGTGTATAGCACCAAAGGAGTGCCAGATATTTTACAGACAGCAAGGAAAAAGAGCTATTTTAAGGAGTTATAATATATACTTATATAAAAAAATATAATGATGCAGAGTATTATTTGAAATCAGAAACTGTTTCTCAGGAAAGATACGAAATAGTTCTGCATATAATGGTTTATCTCTATCCCATGTCTAATAAGGGCCAAGCAAAAATTAACTTCAAAGCAAAATGGAATCTGAAAGCCTCATCATTTAGTTGCAATTAGATAACATTGATGTAGCAAATTTGGGTTTTTGCTCAAGTTGATTTTTAGAAAAGATTTAAAGGAAAGTGAGGGCACTTGTCAAACACTGTTAAGGAACTAGTTCCAAGTTTATTAACACACAATTCTACTTTCCTGTGTATATTCTGTGTTAGTCCACCTTTTTTCTACTATCCTGTTCCCCTTTCTTATCTCCTAATCTTCATTTTCCGGAACAATTATGTTTTAGTACTATTTGTAGTCTCATTAGAGCCTCTAAATATTGACTTGCTCTGAAAGAAGTGTATTTTCATTTCTTATATACCATATTAAGACAGTAGTTATCAGTGTTTACTTTTAAAATAGAACACATTGAGTGGAATTCTTTGGAGGGCTTTCCTGGATTTGCCAGTCTTTAATTATTTCATAAGTGATGCTATCATAGGTTGCTTAATGAACTTTTAAGTGACACCAAATCCTGGGAAGAACTACAGGTAAATTGGGAAAGGGAATACAGTGCAAATGATTTGCACAAATTAGGGACTGTGAGAAAGAGAAAGTTAATGAATATAGTCAGGTACACCTGTATTCCTGTCAAGGAGACAGCAATAAGAATGATCAAAGATTTAGAAAATAAGACCTGATGTAAAGTGCAAATCCTGAGATAGTCTAGAAGAAAAAAGAAAGAGTGAAGATATTATTACTATCAGGCATTGCTGCAGAGGAGAAGAATAATCTGCTCTCCATGACAAGAAGTAATGAGCTTAAACTGTAGCAAGTATTTCAAGGTAGATGATAATTTTTTTCTAACTCCAAGGAAAGCAATACCTGCAATAAATGGTCTGGAGAGATCATAGAATCTTCCTCATCAGGTGCTTTCAAGAACAGGTTAGAAAAGCACTGAAGAAGAATGATATAGGCACGCTGATTATTCCATCAGTGAATGAGTTAGAGGACTTGTGAAGGTTGTTTTCTGCTTTGCAATTTTATTACCAGACATTAGCAGAAGCAATACCTCTTCTTGTGCAGTCCTCCACATTTTGCTTGGTAACAACTGTAGAGTCCTGCAGATAGTGCTGGGAAAGTGGAGGCAGAATTCAAACAATTTTGGTTGGAGAATTTGGGACAGGTTTCAGGGATAAATCTCGGCCTTTGCAAATGAAGAACTAAGTGTAGAATGATGTCAACTAATTGCTAGTGTTGTGATATGAATCATATCCTCTCCTAGCAGTGCCATTCATCAGTGTTCACACGCCAGAATGAAATATTGCAGTGCATTGGCTTTGATAGCCAGTCTTTGTGGCCTAACCAGTGCCAAAAATCTGCATTATTTTTTTCCTCTTAAGTTTGACGTATTTACAAAACACTTTGAAAAGCTAAATAACAAAAGGCTTCTGACGGCTTAGCAATTTATTCCTGTAAGAAAAGAGCGCCTGTTTAATGTTTCTTATTTGCAGTGATAAGCCACCAACAAATAGGAAGCAGAAACAATGTCAGCTTAATGTTTATTATGAAGAGAAATGTAAACAGAAAACTCTTTTCAACTGCTGCCACCGCTACAGGCAAATGCCAATGAAATAGATGTCAGGTCAGGCAATCAGTAATGATATTGATCACATTTTGTGTTTAAAGACAATAAAAAAGAAGGGTTTCACCTATTGAACCATTCATGCTGAGTTAAGTAAGCTTTGAAGCACTGTAGAATTATGAATAGTACACCTCCAACCTTTCTTTCCTATCCTCTAATATTGTTTAATTCTAAACAGATCTGTTTTGACTTTGGACAACGTTTTTAATTATACCTAAAAATAAACATTGTAGGAGTGAGTGAGTACTATTGTAGGAATTCAGCAGAGACAAAGAAAAGACCAAGACGATAGCACAATACAGATCTTGATAGAGTTTCTATTACCTACCCAAAAAGAAACATAACTGCAGGCTGTTTTGTAAGGCAAAGGCAGAAAACTGATTTACCACCGTACTTCTCCTTTTTTCACTTTGAGCCCACTTTTCTAGTAGAAAACAGATTTTGTGAGGACAAAGCAGATGTGTTGTGAGCTGCCTCCTTGTGAACTAATAAGGCTTCTTGAGACTGTGTTGAGATGTAAATTATCACTTTTTCTAAGAGAAAATGGATTTTAACTTCAGATTTGTGTAAGCATTTACATCAACAAGTCTGCTGGGCTTGTTTACACAGGCAATGTTCACTTAGTTAGAATCTGGCCTTCTGCGAATCCATGTGGAATGTAACAACTGATAAAGATGATGAGTCTACACAACAAATCCTACTTCTACAATGTAATAAACTAAGAAAATTGGTGCTTAACTTGTTCTGGTTGTCACTTTAGGCATAGCACTTCAACATTTTTCTGCAGTAACTAAAGAAAACTCTCGTGGTTCTTTTCCAAAAGCACAAATATATCTATAATTAGCTGGTAAGCATAGGAAGCCCATAAAATATAGTTAAGCAATCTTCTATCCTGAAGAGTGTAGCAGTACACACGGTTAACATATGGAAATGGTAAGGCCCATTTCTTTTGCAAGAAATGTTCTGGGATGCATGGTGACACTGTGAGCGTAACTGCCTTATCTGACTGCATGATATGTCTAAAAGGAATCAGCTGAAGATAATGGAAACTCTGGCGGTTGCTAGAACTGGGGAAAGGAATCATCAGCATGCCTATTTGCCATAGACCTAAGCCTTCTGATTCCTTTTATATGTACATTAATTTACATCTGAAATGAGAAATTGGAAAGCTTGATGCTTTCTGCCTAGAGAGCAGACACTTTTACATTCTGACTACCCTGAAACATCAGTTTCTTTCTTGTTGCCCTCATTTTGAGCCTTCCCTGGAACACTTGTGACTTTACAGCTTGAACAGTTTCACCTGCCCCTGGAATCCCAAACCTTGATGATGGAACGTGACAACAGTTTGTTCCCTAAATAATCCCATCATACTTAAGGAAAGTTCTTGGCAGTGGTTTATCTCCAAGTAATCCCATCACAGGGAAATTCTTGGCAGTCAATTCTTAAAAAAACCACAGAAACTTAGTTTAAAATATTAAACCAAATAAATAATATGATCACATYAAAAATAAAACAAGAAAGGATTAAGTGAAGAGAGGCGAAAAGCAGATCTGATTGGATTTTTTCCATTGTAAATTAATGTACAGCTGCTTGGGGCGGAGGCATGGTGCTGGGTTCTTCTTGCAGTAATTAGAAAGCCAGTGCTGCCAAAAACTGTTTTCCCATCTGCCACYCAGTTTGTGGCATGTTCCTAAAGCCCCTCTCCGTAGGCTGGTGTTCACCGATCCCACTCAGCAGTGAAACTGAACCTGAGGCACACATTACATCAACAAAACAACCCTAGAAAAAGAAACTGKGAGAGTAGTTCACTCTGTAATCACTTCAACATATTTGAAAATCTCAGAGAAAGCAAAGCCTTGATCCTGAAAAGAACAAAAGCTTTGTCAATATTAGTGGTTCCCATGGAGAGGGAGGAATGGTTGCCCTTTCAACCAAACTTTAAAGTGTTACATGGCATTTTTTGATCTTTTTCTCTGTTTTGAGTTGCTTTAGAAACAGGCTTGGGATGTTTTGAAAACAGCCAGATTTTRTTTCTGGAAAGCTGTACCTTGTTTTTATTTTCAAATGGTCARGATTCAAGATTATGAAGAAAAGGTACTGATTGATTTCTATTTTTGTGATGGGGAAATGATGGGGAATGAACTGAGTTTGGTATCGGCTGCAGAGAAGTAATAAGGGAGAAAAATCTTCCTTATTGGAACATGTAATCTTAGAGATGTCTAAGGCGTCTTTTTCTGCAAGTGCAGTGTCTTATTCTATAATAGAATTCTCATTAGCTCTTCTGATTTTATACATGTTAGGAGATGAAATTGCCGTTGGATCACTCAATTGTCATACTGATTTCTATATTTCCCACATGGATTAGAAGCACTTAATGAATATTCAGTATGTGGAAGTTAAACTGATCACTTTTAACATTAATATGCTATAATGAGGCAAGGGAATATTCAATCAATGTTAGGCATAATACTTCCATGTGTTTTTTTGTTGCACGTGAGCTTAAGTTTTCTTAAATGTAGGGTATTGATTTTTTGAGAGACTGATTTAGAGGGCTRTTATTTTTTAAATCTCTGATAAGCAGAGATATTTCAGATATTTCAGACTCATTAAGAAAAATGCCATATAGTTCCTTAGTAAAACTAATACTGAACATAGCCCCATACAAGCTACTACGAACAAAATTAACTCTATCCCAGCCAAAACCAGCACAGCCRTAAACATTTAACACTCTAAATAGTATAAACCCTTATAATTTGAAACACAGATCGTTATGGRTAGATTTTAAGCCMGATGTAGTAGRTATGAGTCTAATGGTGTTACTTAAACACAATTTCACTTGGTTGCCATTACAGTTTTTCACATACRAAGTTGCAACAGAATATTTAACTCTGTTCTCTAGCATGGACAAGTAAACCTGTCCTGTACTCATGCCAAGGTGGTCTCAGCCTACATGGGGTWTTCAGATTTGGCAGTGTGTGACAGTTAGACTCTTCGGAGCGTTAAAGGAGTGATATATCCCCGTGGCCAGCTCCAGATGTTTCAGCACTCTGCAAGTAAGTAGCTAGCAGCATGCCATCCTTCAGGTGAATAGCTGATTGGACTCTTTAGTTCTGGGAAGACGGAARTCTGTTGCTGATGCCTAAAGTGGCAGAGAATTGCAGACCAGACCCCAACAGCAGACACAGGTTGATCCTGAACCACCCGTTGGGTGAGCTGGCAGAGGTTCCTGCCACAGGCACAGCTCTCGGTGGAGCCGTGGGAAGAGGTCATTGCACAGCATGCTCATAGTCACCGCTTCCTAGCCACTTTTGGAAACATTTCCTTAACATCTCTGCTATCCAGCAGCACTATTTTTATCTGTTTCTGAGCCTTTTTGGATGAGCTGATGAGCCCAGCAACTCAAGAGTAGGAGCAATCCTGTGACCTTTGCTGCGTCGCATAAGCACTACCGCACACATAGCGCTCCGTATTACAAACACAGAGAGAGACAGTAAACTTCTTTCAAATAGTGGCTGAAATTAGCTATGCAGAATGACAAAAGTAAATGTATTCCTTTGGCCTTTCTTTCCTCCTTTTTGCTCACATCAATGCTACAGTATAAATCACATGGCTAGACAGAGCACATTAACTATTGCTATACCTTCTGGTAAATCATAGCCTCCATAGGTAAATACTAAGAACTTTTTGTTACTGAGCAAGTGGGTATAATAACTGCACAAAAGAAATACTTGCAAAATGAAAAACATCTAATCATAATGAATAATTAGAAGGTATTAGTATAACATGCTTAAATGTGCCATATACAGACAAGAAGTTTAGTTGGATGAATATTAATAGCTGGACTAACATTGTAACAGACTAAGCATCTAAGAGATTTCGTGATCAGAAGATACAGCGTGTGTCTGGGAGGATTTCTGCATTGTTTTAACAGACTTCCTACTAGCTCACTACAGGATYCTTGGCACATCAGCTTTGAGCTTCAGTTTACTCCCATGCTAATGATGAAAATCAAGCACATGTAACTGTTCTGAGAATCACACAGAGCTCTGACATAAACTGAAGGTGAACATTAAATGCAAAGAAAAGCATCTTTGGCTGTCTATATGGATATTAGACTGGCTGTTACAGAACTTACTGGATACTTTAAAGTGGTGCAGTGTTACAGAGCATGCTACAAGTAATCAAATTGAAATAAAGTGTAGTTGAAAAAAATGAGATACACTTCATAGCAAAGTGTTTTTAACATTTGTCATAATGGATATGTTATGAAAGAAAATGTTTACAATACATTGCAAAAAATATAATTTTGCCAAACCAGCAGTAAAGTCAACCCAAAATTAATCTCCACTCATGATACAGAAACAATGCAACATGAATAAAGTCAACCCAAAATTAATCTCCACTCATGATACAGAAGCAATGCAACATGGATATATGTTGCAGAAAAGTAAGAACGCAAGAATGCAGGGCGGCTTGATTTATGACATAAATAAATGTAAGGGATTTTAGTAAGATTAGTGTATAGAAGTGTTAGCACAAATCAAAATATGCAGTACCAAATTAGATTGCTTGCTGCACAACAGAAGAACAGCAGTCTAATAGAGAAGATGTAGTATGTCATAAAAAAAGCAGAGTAGTTTCCAAGTATTAAATAAATATATTGATGTTATTAATAATAGGGTRGTGCAGGATCTTGTGCCTGTTCTTATTAAACATCCTCATTAATAATCTGAACCAAAAGGGTAACAGTATTAATGAATTTTGCTGCTSCTGCTGACTTCGTGAAGTTGCAAACACTCTCAAAGGATATTAAGGCACCTGAAAAGAGTAGGAATAGGAACAAAAATTTAATTTAGACTCAGTCTGGGAAAAGGTATGTGCTACAATTTTGCTGTCTTCACTGCATAATTAACTGAAGTTTAGGAATTCCTGAGACATACATAAATACAAACATGTGTATGAAAGGCATCCAGAAATGTGGCTTCAATTGGAGAGAAAAGCCTGAGAAGCCAGAACCTTAAACTGTAGAGTGTGATAGAAGAACCTGTTGAAAATTATTTTAGAATACAATATGGATAGATTTCTGATGTATTTTGGGCTGCACATACAAATGTACCATATAACATGGCAGGAATGTATCTTTCTACAAGTCTATGGTGCCATAAGACCCCCACCTTCAATATGTGTATACCATCAGAGTCATRTTGAAGTAAATTATTTGGAAAAAGGATATGACTCGTGGATATTGTCATAACCTGGATATTGTCATAACCTTATAACCTGAGTTATAAGTTAAGTAAATTGTTAYAGGGAATCTGCAGAAGCACAAAAACAARCAAGCAAGCAAAAAGTTCACAGAGCCAGGAAAGTCTTATCTATGACAGAACTCTAAAAATTATAGGTAAATTTCTGTAGCGCTTTTAAATGACAAAGGGCAAGTCTCTGTTTCAGCCACRGAAGTGTTAAAAGTGGTTAACTTGGGTGTTCTGTATGGGTATATGGTCTAAGGCCTTGACAGCAGAGATTTCTTTACACAGGAGAATCTCTGTCATGAGAAAACAGGGAAGTCATATCATCTAGCATAGTAAAGACCAAACTTGACAAAATAATAGAGTCTGAAAGCAACAATCCTTCAAGTTGTAAAGATAGCTCAGTAGATTAAGATGGACTTAACACAACTTGCGCAGCTTCTATAAATATTATCAATATTTATATCTATCAATACCAAGTATCTATCAATATCTGATATGTTAAACATATTAATGATAAAGTGTGGTTTTTTTAAACTTCACTGAAACAAGCCATGCATACATTTGTATTTTCAGTTTTCATAAAATTGAAATAAATGATGATATCTTAAAATACCGTATGACAAGTATCAAAGCAGTTTAAATGATTTGTCAAGAGTTCAATAGGAAATAATCACATATTTCATAGGAAATATTCAACTGATACTTTCCTTTGGCTTAGATCTGTGCTGTCATTCCAGTACAATGCATGTTATGCAGAATACAGATTCACATGTTGCACAGAAAAGTCAGTATGGAAACCCTCAGGAAATATAAACAATTTCTTCGCAAGTACTCTGGTTCATTTTAAGAGAAAGGGTATACCTACATCCCTTGCAATGCTGTGAATACCTCAGCCCTAACTCATCKCAGTTTGAGAAGCTAGTTAAGTCTTCAAGTACAGAAATTATAAAGGTGAGCATTCAAAACCAGCTCTTTCTTACAGATCATAAATACCTGGTGCTGAGCTGCTGACGAAATAGTTTAACTGCTATTAATGCTATAGGGCCAAGAGAAAGGAAGGCATCCACTGGATTTTATTCTTATGTGTTGTCACAAAAAATCAACTGTAAGAGCCTTTTTCACAGTAAATAATTTACTTGCTGAATTAGGTATCCCTCTCATGAATCACCAGTTAGGCAAAATGTGTTGAATGTTCTCTACAAACATGTTAAATCCGTAAGTTGCCAGTTCTGCTGACTTTGATGCAGTTCTGTTACTGGTTGCCTATGTCATACTGAGGTTTTTTCAGTTCTGTAGTGCTGGACAAGTGAAATTTTCCTTGGGCAGGGTGAGCATTTCTGGTATCARAATAAATTGTATAATGTAAATTGACATTGCTTGCAGGTGAATAAACATTGTAACGCCAAGTTTAGTATTCAAGTACAAAACCCATATACGCCAGTGTTTCCAAAAAAGAGATGAAAAAGTAAACTGAGTTTGTGAAATGTTCTTGAACATTTTCAAGCCTCTCAATTATGTCGCAGTAATTATGACTGCTACATAAATGAACACACCTTGCTCAGCAGATCAGACACACGTTTGTGAATCAGGTAGTAGCAGCTTGAACCTGGAAGTTCAAAGGAAAGTAAAATTATAAAATTCTACAATGTCATATTCAGTGTCCTGCTGCACATAAAGAACAATATACTGGCATTCATGCTAACAGTAACTACTGTAATATTTCAGGTAAAAAAGTATATGTCTCTAAGGGATTATGCACTCAATTAATTAGGGATCAGATTCAGGAAYAGGTTCTCAAATAATTTCTGCTTTTCCCTGCAAGATAATTTCAGAACTGTCAGTAATATAAATGAATAACAGTAGCAATGCTATCTGCACTAATTATAGCACTTACCCATACTGCGATAGTAAAGATTGCCTTCTGCAGTGGTAATAGMTAACATTTGAATGGTGCCTTTCATCTCCAAAAATCCCCAAATACTCTACAAATTAGAAATCTGATCTTTCTGGGTATAAGTAAATACTTGATGAAGGAGGTCCGAGACAGAAGGACTATAGCTTTTTTATCATCTGTATGTCTGATGATCCTGTAGTCTTTATCTGGAAGYCCACATCGATTTCTGGAGGTTAAATTACTCAAACAGAAAAAATCATTGGGACATCAAGAATAAAACCAAGTGTGCAAGCCACATCTTCAAAACCCCGAATATTTACTTATTGACAAAAAATTTTCAAAACATTGTATTTTGTAACRGTATTTCTTTTTCCTTCCTCCATTTCTTTGCATTTCTTTCATAAATGTCATTTTCCTTTACCCAGTTACTCACATGTAAAYACACAAAACTCCTTGTAGCAGAGGCATGGCTTACTATACATATTTGTTATACTTTTTACCAGCATTAATTGTGCCACTACAACTCAGGGATAACTCCCACCAATTTATCTGAGACATTCAGAACCGGGAATTTGGTAAACAGTTCTTCATTCGTCATAGAAACGTGGTAATTCTGACGTTAGGAAAATATATAAATAAGCTATTTTTCTAGATTGAAATGACTGAAGAGAAAKGGACTATTTTGTCAGGCCGAGTGCCGTTGCTGACAGCGACGTCTGGGCAGGGTGTTGTGACTCGGAGGCATGCTCTTATGGAAAGGTTGAGGGGCCTTTACTGGTCCCAAGAAGGGAGAACATCTATTGTCAGGCTCAGCTGTGACTCAGTGGTGAGAATGCGAGTGCCTGCGTGAACGTGACATTTCTGCACAACCAGTCTTCACTACAATCGTGGTTATTCACCTTGCTAGAGGAATGAAAGCTCATTTTTTAGTTAGCATTTGTTAATATGGAAGAGACAAGACTTGACTTCTGATTTATCTTTTTTTAATGTTAAACTATATTTTCTTCATCAGCCAATGAGACTTCATATGGGAGAAGCAAATGTTCTCATTCGTTGCAGATATGTTAACACATAAGTAGGGGCTCTGAAATTCTCAAAGATCTTGAAAGAAAAGCCAGAAGTGTGTTTCCAAATTTAGGCTTTAATCAGGGTGCTAGCCCAGATTTAGCACAGCGCTGAGGTACATTTCTGAGACCAGTTTACTTTCACAGAATCTAAGCACCTGTTAAAATTGAAACGTATTTAAATAAGTACCTGCTTMAGTGATTTGCTGAAACTGAGTTTCCACTATTTTCTCTGGGAGAACCTTTCTGCCCTTCTCAGCAGCAAGCATCGATAAAGAGGCCTGATTACATTATAAAATGTCTAACAAATACTATTTAATGCTGACTTTTTAGGTCATCACTGCTGGGAATAGCAGGTCGTTTTTACTTTGCCAGGTGAGATTAATTTCTAAATAAACGASGCTGCAAAATACCCTACACAACACCTGTGGGCTGTTCTGCTCCTACGACTGGAGAGAAAAAAAGATAATGAYGCTTTTTAAAAGCTTACAGTTTGAAATACTTTGCAATGTCTTTTGTTTATTTTCTCTCATTAAAAAAAAATGAAAAATCCCAACTAGAAAGATTATAGGTAAGATAATGTGCAATAATTTCTTCTTGTAGCTCTGCTTTAAGATGCTCATTTTTTTTTCTGTCTGTAGTTTTAAAATGTGCCAGCATAGATGTAAATGAAATGTAAAAACAGAGGAAGACTGACTAGCTGTCTTGAGAGCAAGCTGCTACTTTCCACTAAATACCTTCACTATTAGGAACTTTCTAAAAAGAAAAAGAAAAAGAAAAGCAGAGTAAAGCTTCTGAGATGTATTTTGAATGGGGAGAAAACAAGTAGGCCTTATTATCAAAACCCGACTGCTGTCAATACAAGCAAACTAAAGCTAACTTACAGTATTCAAATTGAATAGTGCCTAATATGAGTCTGCTTTGCTAATCAGTGAATGTTATTCAATTACAATTATACAACAATTACTATGTAAAATATTTTGCTCTGGCAGTTTTTATGCATTGCTTCAGCATTGGTACCACCTACCAGTACGAGTTTTTTTGGAAGATCTTGCTTTGAAATGAAACAGGAATTGTGAAAGAGGCTGACAGTGGTCTGGTTGGTGGTTTGGGGTGTTCAGATGGGGTTCAGATCCTCTTCCTTTCATAGACTGCCTGTGCAGATGGGCCCGATACTAGATTGTGCTGAAGTTCCCTTTCCACTGAAAGGCAGTTACTGTGCTTCCTGGAGTCATTGGGCTGTTATAAATCCATAAACACAAAGTTGCTGTTCCAAAAACAGGGAAAGGGAAGCCTGATGGAGATAAAGAAGATAGAGAGGACTGACTGCCTTTCTGTGGGCTGAATACACACTTGGACAGAAAGGGTCTACTTAGGTGTTGCGGTTTAACCCAGCRGGCAGCTAAACACCACACAGCCATTTGCTCTCTCCTCCCTGCCCCCAGTGGGATGGGGGAGAGAATGGAAAAAAAAAAAAGTAAAATTTGTGGGTCGAGATAAAGACAGTTTAATAGGACAGAAAAGGCAGGGAAAATAATAATAATAATAATAATAATAATAATAATAATAATAATAATAGTAATAATAATAATGATGATGATGATGATGATGATGATGATGATGATGATGATAAAAGAATATGCAAAATAAGTGATGCACAATGCAATTGCTCACCACCTGCTGACCAAGGCCCAGCCAGTTTCCAAGCAGCAGTCGCCCCCCTCCCGCCAGCCAACTCCCCCCGTTTTATATACTGAGCATGATGTCACATGGTATGGAATRTCCCTTTGGCCAGTTTGGGTCAGCTGTCCTGGCTGTGCCCCCTCCCAGCTTCTCGCTGGCAGGGCATGAGAAGCTGAAAAGTCCTTGACTAGTGTAAGCACWGCTCAGCAACACCTAAAACATCAGTGTGKAATCAACATTATTCTCATATTAAATCCAAAACACAGCACTATACCAGCTACTAGGAAGAAAATTAACTCCATCCCAGCCAMAGCCAGGACATTAGGACAGATTCATCTTTTTTCATTTCTAATCCATCCCTAGAAGAATCTGTTCTACTGGCAAAAACAACAGCTGTGTGGCTATTGTCATCCCATTTAGACAGCCTTGCCAAAGGTCAATGTTAGAGTTAGGATTTAATCAGGGTTTCTGTGCTAAAATGCATTTAGCTCTGTCATATGAAATTTTAGTTCATTGCAAAGGAATATTTTTAGCACTTCCCTGAAAACTTCAATGATGTATGCAAATATAAAAAAGTTGTAATCCTTGTAGTCTGAAAAATTCAAGTATGATCCCAATGCATCCAAGTGGGACAGGAACAAGAAGACAGAGAAAAATGCTTACAAATATATATTTCTAAATCTCAATATGAAATTAAAAAATTTGGGAGTAACTCACCCGAAAATTTTGCTTGGAAATAGTACAAATCTTCTATTTAACACATTGCTCAGTCTTGTACCAGATCATCCATTCTAAAAATAATCATGTGGAATAAAACTACACTAGAACCCCAGGAAGTGTAGTTCTCCAGTTTGTAAAATATCAAGAGTTTGTAAAATACCCAGAGAGAATAACCAGTGCAAACAGAAGAAGGAAGACTGGAAGCCATTATGTATTTCATGGCAACTGGCATTTCAACTAATTCTTTTTAAAGTATACTGTTAAAAAGTTTTTATACTAAGAGACTGTATCTGTTCAATGTCATTTACACAAAGGCGAATCATATTGCTTTTTTTTATATCATTGATCCATTAGGGTCATGTAGATTTCATTTAGATTTTAACTTCCCTTCCTGCCCCCTAATCAACTCTGRTGCACCAGAAAGTATTAAAGTTTCTCCAGAAAATCGGTTTCCATTTGCTGACCAGTTGGAAAAAAAGTGTGTTAATTATTTTTATTCTGTTCAGTAGATGTTTTCATGGATTCTGCTATGTGCTTTATTGAGCCATTCTATCCCTATAATGATGGGGAAGAATAGTATTAGTAGAGAGCTACTTCTGCTCCTCTCCAGTTCCAAACTGGGGGACTGATCCCTCTTTCACAAGTATCTGATTTTCTAGATGTGATTTGTGCAACAAGTACTTATATAAGATGAATATCTCCTTTGACCTTTTTTATCATGTTGTATGACCAGAAAAAAAATAAAATTAGGAGAGAATTTTGTGAGCAGGACACATAAGTGCCTGAACTCATAATCAAGATCGAGAAGGTWGATGTCTGCATTTTCAATTGTATGATTAGAATCCAAAATTGCAGTTTTTGTGGATAGAAAAAAAGATTATTATTTTCACCTTCTTGATTCTTGCTACATTTTAGCATAATTTCAAAATGGGATCAAAATGTATAAGTCAAAAAAGAGAAATAAAGAGAAACTCATCTGTTTCTTTGAATCCCTTATTAAAACATGCAAATATGAAAAAAAATGGCTTTCTGATCATCTGAATGTTTCCTCATTGGTGTTAGCACTTTCTGACTCTACGCTCATATTTATAACTTTGCAAGATTTTTGAAGAACCTCATTAATGACGTTTCAAGCACAATAGTGCATGACTTTGCCTTCTGGAGAATGTGGTAAGAAACTTATCATTTGCAATAGGAGAAATATGGGGACTTCTGCAGTCAAAGATTTCAGCAGCCATCTTCATCTGTGGCACAGATTTATCCTGCTCAGAGAATTACTAATTAACATGGTGCTGTGAATAGCTACAAGTCTGGACAACTCCCTGTGCAGAAGTTTCCAGCATTGCCAAAGATTTTGCTGAAGTCTTCTCTATGGTATCCATTTCAGATTGTATATGTCATGTGGCTGCCATAAAGATGTTTTAATGCATTACAWGTTTTCCAGTCAGGTATTAAGTCTCTGACACTGAACAATACTCAGTGTTTCAGCAAAGGAAAAATAAATTATAATGTATTAATTTGAGACCTAAATCAYGAGATATGGCAATTTGTATTGCTGTCATAGCAGTGCTGTTACCTCTCATAAAGCTGTCCAATTCTAGCAAAATCCCAGCTGCAGTAAATAGTTGTGTTGAGTACACTTTGATCTCTCCACTGCCTTACATTCTGTAAGATCAAAGCACCTTCCTTTTTTTCCTTTTTTTTTAATCTCTCTGTGTTCATCAAAACAGGCTGGTGAAAGGCAGTCTGGTGAAAAATGGCTGGTTTTGGAGGCTGTCTTATGGTGCAGAATCTAATATTCAGGGTTGCTTTTGGTTGTTTGATTACAACAATGAAACCTCAAAGCCACAGACTGCAAAAGAAAAACTTCTTTTTTGTAAGCCAGTTATAACCTGCTGCAGCAATGTCTTTCTCTCTGTGCAAGTGCCCAGAGAAATATAAATGGCTCAGCAGGGTACTAACTTTGAAACCTAAGAAATAATTATTAAATTGTCCAGCACAGCACTGTTACTTTCCCTGCTGTCTTTTATCCGACACTTGGCTTGTAAAGTGTCTTGGGCAAGGACCATCATACGACTGTCCTACATGCAGTAACCTTGATCATAAGAAATACTGCCATAAAAGTTTGAATAAAAGTGGGAATATTGCAATAATAAAGAGAAAGGGAGACAAGGGGTTAAGGGTAGTATTTTTTTTTTTCACTTAGATTTTATGAAGTATCTAGTCATCCAATCTCCCTTTATAATCTAAAAGAGAGTAGTTCTTGTCTTACTATAGACTATAGGTGAGATCAAGRTAATTAGCACAGATTGGAGCCTATTGTTAAGAAGGCTAGAGGTAAATGAGGTGAGGTGTACGCAAATATAAGTTTCAAAGCTTACGTTTTTAGGTTTTGTTTAAAAAGGATCACTGCATTAGGAATGCTAGTGTAGTTTATCAGTGGTAGCTCATCACAGTGCCTGAAGAGTGAAGAGCTGAAATTGCTAAACCTTGCGGGAACCATTTTTTGTTTCTGTATGTTACTCTGCTCAGCAGTGGCAGGCAATTACCTCTGTGTTAGAACTCTGAAAAATGCAGATTAAAAGTAAGAGGATGAGGTTAAAATGCAGAAGGATCTTATGTTCAACTAAATTTAATCCTCATAAGTTCAGTGATAACAGAAAACATCAGACTAGTCTTATTTCCTTTTACATTTTATAAATAGCTGTTATAGGAAAACGAACTCTATAAGACCATTTGTTTATTTATTTCCGTAGTCCGCCTATTCTCATTTTCATTTAAGAAAATACAAGCCTAGCACCTCACATATCTTCAAAATGAACTTCTAACTCAGAATCAGATTGCTCTGTGCAGAAAAGCTACCAGCAACAGAGAAAAAACCCGCCTATCTATCCAGTATTTATGCAGCTGTATTTATAATTTCATGGGTTGTATTGTGTGTATGATACAATTCATTTCTTATCCGGAACGTATTATAAATAATTGTGGTGAAGACTGCAACTCTCAATTTATCATGGAAATTAATAACCTATTTAATTCAGAGCACTCATTGTTCATTCAGGTAAGCACCCCATACGTTAGATCGCTTTCCGTTGCCATTGGTATATATAACATCTGTTTCCYTCCTGCCTTCCTGCCTTTCTCTCTCTCTCTGTTTCTCTTCCATTCACTTTTGTTTCGGGGACAGGTAAGCAGTTTAAAGTAGTCATGGTATATGAGAACAACCCAATGGCACTTCAGGTACAAGAGCTCTCCACATCTGTAGATCTTGTCTCACAGTTCTGTCTCCTGCATTACCAGAAGTTCTTACCTCAAAGAGTGCAGGATAAAATCCAAACTCTGCTTCGTCTCTTCTGCCCAGTAAATGCATGTACTTTTCAAATAAGGATAAAATTCTAAACAGATTTACTTCCTTGTGGAGGTAAGCATCAAAACTCCACAATTACTGGAGGAAATAAGAGGAAATTGAGATTTCAGACTGCTTTCTCAGTCACAAATGCTCAATTCAAATATTCATGAGTCTATGAGGCAGATAAATTGTTCTGCTATGTTATAAAATATGTCTCTGATCTTTCCTTTATGTATGCATGCAACAAACATTTACTGTCATTTTGTGACCTAGGTAAATTTATTCATTTCCACTTGAACCAGCTGTTTCAAACTATTTTTGAACACTACATTTACCAAAGGACATGCAACATTTTCTTTTCTACATTTTTTAAAAAATGTGTCATGGAGTGATTTTTACACTGATAACTTTTCCTTTGATTGCTTGAATTTTCTTCACTTGAATGAAAGACAAGTATTTTGAGAAGCATAAAAGCCCTTGACTCTATCTTTGTAAGCCCTGGGAGGCATGAGTGCTGCTTGCCTTTTTCCAATTGTTTGTTCTTTCTTTGCTATTTCTTTCTGCAGTGTTTTGACTGGAGCTTCTGTGCTTTTGCTGAACCTCTGTGCCTCTTGGGACTCAAGCTGACATGAAATTGCGGTTGCAGTGCTTTCAGGTGGGAGCATGAATCAGTGTCTGAGACTCTCATGTTCAGCTCTGAGGAATCCAACATGAATACTGTGATACATGTTACAGCACATGCCAAATGAAAATGAGATGCCTGTCATGATGCTGCATTAACGTCTCCTGACATTGTGCTGTTCTGAAATAAAGCAAGCCAGCTGTGTCCCTGGCTAGTGCTCATGAGAACATCTGTTCTAATGGACTTATCACTGTAGCACTGCAAAAAGTGGCTAACTCTCCTTGTGGCTTTCAAAAATAATTCTGTCTTACAGTAAGATCATTTTGAGAAAACAGAAGTTAGCTCTTTTTTTCCTCCACACAACCAATTCAGCAGAAGCTCACCCCTAAACTGAAGCACGATTTTATCTATCTCCCATCGGGCTTCCCTTTCCCTGTTTCTGGAACAGTAATTTGGTATTTTTTTACATAATTCAGTCCCATGTTTTACCAGAATATGCTTCCTTTCATTTGTTAATAACGGTAAAAGCCAGTGTGCCTCTGGATTGCACGCTAAAGCCTCAGAAAGTAAGCCTGACAATGCAGTGTGTCTGGGTCTGATCAATCTGACGTGCAGTGGCAGGTACTTCCTCCCTTCGTCCCTGAGAACTGGTARCTCTGATGCCCTACAGATAGCCATCTGAGTGACGTCATTGATTATTTTTATAATTTTGTCAACCCTGCTTCTCTTTTGTGCTTGAGTTTACAAACAAGTCCAAAAATGTCAGAAGAAAATCCCTTGTAGAAGTAGTAGAGTATTTTCACATTTGGGAGGTATTATTAACACCAAATCATGTAAAGCTGGAAAACTACTGAAAGATTGAAATATAGTTAAAAACAAAGCATTTTCTTCGCTTACTTTGATGWTAAATATTTTAAGAGTAATTTCAAACTGAAGGAGTTTTAGGTGGATCGTTGCTTTCTGCAAATCACCTTCCTTACACAAGTAGAACATTTGCTCAAAAATTCTTGCTTCTTGGGAGAGTACATCAGTTCTTTCACTCTCTACTAATCAAAGAGAAATCCAAATAAAAGCAATACACCCTTGAGGAGGTGATATACTATTAAAGTTTTGAAAGAAATTTTAATCATAAAAGCAAGAAACAGCTTCTGTTTGCTCCGTTACTATTATAAAATGGTTTATGGCCAATGTAATTGAAGGCTCATACCATACCAGTCATTAACAGCCTATCTCTCAAACTAAACAGTTCTGCATACATCAGATCTGTCTGAGAAGACCAAAGAACAGCTTGAAATTAATGATGTAGCTTCTGGTGGTGAACTTGCCATACCTTTAATAACATCTAAGCAAGACTGCGTGCAAAAAAGTGAAAAGGTATCTCATCACTTCCTGTTTTCCAGATTTTTTCCAGGAAAACCACTGCTGGAATATGAGAGAAATATTCCCATCTCCCCATCCCTAAGTGACATCTGATACTAGATGACATTTTGCTACAACATCTGCTGACTTCTTGCTTGAAAAGGTTTGCACTCCTGGATTCAGGGATGTATCTGATGGCAAGGTGCCATCTGCAAGACACACACATTTTACCAACACTATGTTTGTAATGCAATTGATTGGACTTTTAATTTCTTGTACAAATGGACATAATTAGAAACTCATAAACAGCTTCCCTTTTGGCTTCCATTAGCTGGAAATAGATTTATTTGCTGAAAAATACTACATAACTCCATTAACAAAGACAGCATTCCCACATTCTGCTACTCATTTTAGCTGCACAAAGTCTCATCTTGCAATATGTGCACTAAATTTTTCAAGTTAAATCTCCTGAGGGCTTGGTTTGACCAAAATATTAGACTTAAGAACATCCTTTACCTAAGGCTGGAGCACAAATATCCATGTTGCTGCCCTAGGAAAAATGACTGGTGTCTTCCTCCAACAGGGGTGGTTTGCACTTCTGGCTGTTCTCTGACCCACAGACAATTGGGAGCACAGGCAGAAGGAGCTGCTCATGGATTCACGGTCCTGGCAGTRATAAGTGACCTGTCCTTGGCCACCATTTTTTTCCCAGAGACTTATCTGAGCACTTCCCACTGTGTAGCGCATGAGAAATGCAGCTCGGAATGATGGAAAAGGCAGCCAGGAGCAGGCTCTCACCATCAGAATAATTTATCTAGCCTAAAGTCTGCTGCCAGAAGGCCATCTCGAGAAAAATGACATTCAAGAGCAGGTGGAGGGCCAGGTAAGTAGACCTAGTTGACCTCTTATAACCACATATAACTCATATAACCTATGAGTTACAGGCTGAGCGTGCCCAGTGTTAGAGTAGGTGCTCATTTCCTGGCCAGCACAGAACTTCTTTCTAAATCACATTTCCAAGTGTTCCCTTCAGTTCATGTTTAAGTCCTTAAGGACAGTTAAGAAATAAAATAAAAAATTATCTCTCTCTCCCATGGGAAATTTTGATATTTCCACATTTGTTTTCATCAAAAATCAGGCTGAAATACTGGAATAGCAGATTTTCCTGTGAAACAAAAGGTTTTGTACATATTTTGAATTGATAATGTTGATGTGTCCCCTTTTCTCATAACATTAAGCTATCATCTGAGTTGCTGTGTTAATTCAACTGGAAGTCCTCTTTCAGGGGTGTACGAACATGGGATCAGAAACAGAGACATTCCCCAGAGGCGTTGTGACTACTTAGGCCAACAAAGAGTCTGAAGGTAAACTGACCCCAAAACAAACATTATTGKTTGCTTTTCCTGATAAAGAAGTGATCAGTTTGCAAATTTTGCTGGAAATGTTATCTTGTGGAGGCCTACATTTTCCATGAAATCATCATTGTTATGGAAAACTGGCCATTAYTTATATTTATTACAGATATCAGTTCTGACCTGAAGAAGTAATCATTTATATATGATYGTCCTTACTAGCTTGTTCGTAAGTCTATAGGTGTCGTGTGCTATGTGCTGATTTAGGAGTACACAAGTAGGCTGCAGACATGTTTGAAAATGAGGTGCAAAGTTGGATGTCGATAGGAGATGATGCAAAAGGACAAATTAACTAAATTAACTAACAAATGCAAGTTCAAAAGAAGTTTTCAATAAGCCCCAGTGCATAATAGGTATGGTAATAAGAAAAAAGACAGTGTATATATTCATTCACCTTATTACTACAAATGATAGTTGGGCATTTTTTTGACAGACAATTTTCCAGGTGTTGTCACATTATTCTTATAACCTTATAAGAGGGAAAAATGTGGTAGTCATCACTAACTAGCCACTATCTAATACTAATATAAAACTAGGTTCGTTCTAGACCAGTTTCACTGAATATATAACTCCTTGATGTTAAGCAGCTGTGTAAATGCTTTGCAACTTAGGGCTCATAAATGGATTTTTACTAGTAATTCARCAGTAAGAAGAGTCTTAAAGTCATTATCATGACAACTAATCATACATTCTCCRCAATACTTAGTGACTGTCGGTTATGCCACTGCCTTAAATAATTATATGTATACATAAGTACATACACACACACAACCAATGGGTTAATCTTCCAGGATGGGAAAGTGTTTAAATTCCCTGGCTGCAAAATGTCRTTTTTCAGTATGTAGAAACTGTCTTTAAATGAATGAGCTTATTGCTGGATATCAGAATCCAAATGGGAAATGCTATTTAGTAGTTAGRATAAAATGGTCTGTATGGTGAGGAATAGATTAGGCTGCCTCACAGTGACTGAACAGAGATAATGGGAGATGATATGAATGTGGAAATAGTAATTTTCAATGGGCCTTGTAACACTTGTAGCATGTGTCTGAACAGTCAGAACACAGTAGGATGGTTCYACCTTTCCTTGTTTAATAAAAGATGTGCTCCAGGCATTTGCCTGACTGAGCCTTGTGCAACTATGAGTTTGCTGACTCTTCTGCTCTGCTGTTCTATTTAGGTCAGGTTATTTGGACAGTTGCATTAAACAGTGTCAGATTTCTTGTGACAGAGAAAATGCAACCTTAGCCAAATTTCTAAAAAAACACAATTCTGGCCTCTCAGTTTTGTGACATCCTCTGCCCTGTTTCATTTGACTCTCAGAAATAAAATTGTTTGAAATCAGTGACTTTTAAGAAAAATATTCACTAGTATATTTGAATGCATGATTCATAGTGTTGGAAGATGGAGATCTAAGCTAGTTGCCAAAAATAGAAGTGAATAGAAGAGATTTATCTGTCTTTGTCAATGCTATAATATTAACAAACTTAACGGCTTCCCTGGGGATACCCGTAGAGTCTGTTTGGGACTCAGAAGTTGGGTGAAGCTGCAAATTTTTCACAGCGTTGCTAAACACATAACAAAGAAAACCACTCTGAAGGGCAAGCTTCTATCTCCAGACATTTTTTCTCAACCGATGATGGCCTGAGCAGCCAGCTGGACTTAAAGCTAGATCCAGATTTTCAAAATTCAGAAGAGCTGTGAATCTGAAGATTAGTTATGGCATGTTATTGAAATAGTTTTATTGATGAGGTGGTGCTTCAGATGCGTGAGAGACCGATGCCATATTGCCTTTTGTCCAAAGAAAAAGGATCACTGGAGAAATTGAACATATGGAATTATGACAATGGTTCTACCAGTACCAAGGTGGTGCCAGAAGCTCTCTCACAAAAAAGTAAGAGAAAAAACCATGAGAGGGCTCTCTGCCAACCATGGCAGCCTGCATACTTCTCTGACCTGCCTATGGAGAGGGACACTTGAGTTGTGGTCCTTAGTTGTCAGTGGTTCTTTCATGAATTTTGGAAATTTTTTTTTTTAAAAGTTGCTTACAAGCTCTTCTGCTACAGCTTGAGTTTGAGTTATCTTTGGAAAACAACAGGGAAACAAGGTATAAAATACCTTTCCTGATATATATTCATCCTGTTTTCTGATTGTTAGGCACTAGAAGGATATTCAGCTCAGTTTTCTCTCTCTTAAAAATAATGTTTCCACTCATCGTATATGTCAGTGTTGTCTTTAATAACCTGGATTCAATATTGTTTAATTCTGTGCTACTTCACACCAGTGCAAAAGGAGAGCATAATGTCATCAGAACAGAACAATAGTATTTCTCACATACATTTCCACTCTCACATTCCAGGAGAGTAAATGATAACATATTGAGGGCCTTAGTGCAAATTTCTTTCTAATCTTCTTACACTTTCTTACGAATGAGCTATGTTTAAAGCTGCATTAAATCTTAATTTTGTGTGGCCTTTTCCTTCTGTCATTATTTTCCATCTGTTTTTAGTTAATCTTTGCACAGTTCTTTGGAAGAGCAAGCACCAAGTCTTGTTTTTTTCTTTCCTTCTATGTGAGGGGAAAAAACCTGACAGCGCTAYACATAAAGATGAATGAATGACTTATAAATAATTTGAGCAATGACTGCTGCTATTTTATCATTCAGTTATATCCTTCTCATTGACTAATATGAAATTGCAGGGAGCCCTGTATATAAAAAGAACCATGTACCTTCATCTTCTTTAAGCAGCAGAGGATCTAACTGCTAAGTATATGTGCGTGCAGATACAAAGAATTACGTAAAGCCGTAGAACATGCCCTAGGTGCCTTGCCTAGCCTTATTGGCTTGTCATTTCGTTCAGGTAGGCTAGGTGCCAGTGGACAGTGCCGTGGGACAGCAAACCCACGATCATTCAGACAGCTCATCAATCCCACTGACCGCAGTGCGCCTGGCAACTCATTGTGTCTGTTCTACAGGTGAGCAAACTGAGATATCAGAAAGACATTAGTAGAGAAAAATGGTTAACACCTCTGAGTGTTGAGCGCTTCTGATCATTTGGCTTGAGGTTTTTTATGATGGACAAGAAAGAATGAGAGGCTACTTTTGAAAACTGGATTGGCACTTGCCCTGAGATTTTCTGTACTATCATCTCTTCCTCTCTCTTTAAATAGGCAGACTATCTCTGAGATGCATTTTGGGGGAACATTAAAAAATCCACATTGTTTTATTGATAGTAAGTGTCACCAAGCTTTCTCCTGTAGGAGTAAATATTAGTTACTGAACATGAACAATGTCAAAGGAATTTTCATTGTGATTAATGGTGTGACAGTGAATAACAAAAGAAGCATTAATAGTTTGCTGCTTGTTATCAGGGATTGCTGTTTTCTTTGTACRGAATGGCAATTTGTCAGGGAACGACCTGGGCAGCACTTAACAGCAAAGCTCCAGAAAACATGTTCATGTGATGATCAAGCTGCAAGTATGATGGGCTTTTCTAGTGGGTCAGATTGTAGCACCTTGCAGGGCAGCATGCAGAGGAAGAAGGTTTTTATGAGTTTCTGATGAAGCAATATGTCACATACYGCCTCAAAATCAAATGTGGGAGTCAGTCACACCATAGTCATCATCACTACTGATTCTGAAAAATCCAACCAGCAAATCTTAAACAAGAGTGGAAGTTCATGAGCTGCCATGCCTCTGCACCTAACACTTATTTCCTGAGGACAGGCTCTGCAAGCTATTTTAGCTATAGCTTATCAACTRGATACAGAGGAAGAGGAAAGGACATTTTATACTTCAACCCTGAAGAAGGTTAAACTTGGCTTTTTTTCCTTTTCTGGTGTCCTTGACCTGATAAAATCTTGTAATATACTGTCTATTCTTTTTTTTTTCTTCTTCAATAAATTCTGTTACTGTTTTTATTTTCATCTGGCATGAGAAAAGGATCAGTTCAAGTTCCGTGGCTGAAATCTAGTCACTCCTCTCTTGCAGGTGTCMTTGTTCACTGGCACATTAGTAGACTGTCATCCTAATATATTTCCCCAGGGTACCCAAAGAATAGCAAAATGCAGCTCAAGTGAACGGCGTAGGCTCTTTTAGGAACTGTACAGTGCTGGCCTGTAGAGATAGCATTACTCAGCATTACCCAGGAAATTTCATGGACCTGTCACAAGAGAGGCTATGAACCACAAAGGTCACAAACTACTTTGTAACACCAGCTAATCCTGGAAAACGCAGGTGAGGGAGGTTGCAGTTCCCTTAGTTTCCTTCACTGTCTGACTCCATTTCTTCCCTTACTCCAATTTATTTTATCAGGTATAACAAATTCATCTGTTCAGGCTCCCTCAGTTCCGGTGGCCAGCACTTACAGAAGGCACAACCAAGACAACAGGGAATGGAAGACGTTACCTGAATCAAAACTGTGTAAATGAATATAGTGAGGTCATATTCCCCTTGTCAGCACAGCTGCACAGAGGCATAGGAAAATCTTGTCCCAACCAGTGGGTAATAAATACTGGAAYGATAATCCATTTTCTGCACTGATACAGAGATATGTTGCCAATGCTTCATTTTCACTGGGAGGTATTGAGTCCTCACAGAAGTTTGTTATTGCTTGATAGAGTTCAGATTTAACGTGATACAAATAAGCTTTGATTACATCTGTTGCAGAAACTAGCTTTCCAGTGCTTTGGGATTATAGAAGAAAACTTTTTAGGAATATACTTGCTTCCYGAATTCTACTTTGCCTCCTTTTTTGTTGCAGCAAGTAGAACCTCTGTGGCAGGCACAGTACTTAGTTCTTCCACAGGGATTTTCACAGAAAATTTCTAAGAAATGCAAGGTCTTGACAGCTATGTCATGCATAGAATCRCATAGGTCATTGGCTTCTTCTGTCTCATTTAATAATGCCATGTCCCTTACATGTTTGCAACAATCTGCTTTGATAGCTATTACAAGCMTTTAGGTGCCAGCTGGATCTCTCTTAGGAGAGCTGTACTTGCCAATTTTTTATGGAAGAGACTCCATTTCAGCAAGTTGGAAAAGTCCACTCCCCTTCTCCCCAAAGTATTWTTAATTGGCCATGCCTTGGCATGGCAACAGGTGCACAGAGAAGGGAGCAGAAGCTGCTGAGAAGCAAGAACACCTTGTAAAAATAATTCCAACCTTTACTCCTTCACATGCCATGAAGGAAAGAAAAAAAGGGTTTTTTTGTACACGCAAATTACATAGACCCTTGCAGTAGCTTGGTGAGATGGTTATAGATATTCCACCACAAGTTTTTTGCTTTCTGTAAGTTAAAACCTGTACAGAATACCTGTCCTCTCTGCTTAGGTGTCTTCTGTCAGAAAGCAGTTGTACAGAGCCATGTGATAGAGAATCCTTCTGGAGGATAGCATGGCARCATACCAAGGCACACATAATGCTCAGTTTTCCATACCTGTGGCTTGGAAACAGTTMGTTTTTACCATCAGATTGAGAAAAAGTGCATCCACTGAGGCCTCTCGCAATGCCTTAGAGAGTCTGTGTTAAGAAGGTTCCTAAGGAGGTCTGAACTTGTKTGCAGAACCTACTAAGGGAAAATGGTAACAGAATTATGGCTTGGTTTGCTTACCYGGTCATGATTTAATCCTCGCGTAGTCTTATGGGAGTGGTTTGGTCTATTTCTTTGATCAGTCTCTAAGAAGTTATGTTTATGGTACACTGAYTGCATTTGTCTGATTATTCTACTTCTAAAGATCACTGTTCTACTGGAAGTCACCTTCCAGGAATCAAGCAGTACAATTTTTATTCCTGTGAGACAAATTACAATAGTGTGAATACCAAGCACATCCTCACRGACCCAGAGCTCTGTCAGTACAGATATTGCAGCAGTTGTCAGAGCATAATTATATKAAGTATGTATTCCAGCATTTATTCCAAGTCTAACCACTATGTCTTTTATTTTTATAGGACTGTTACATTTACTCTGTGATACTGCAACAGACTTAATAAAAGCTTCCTCTTCTCACCTTGAGGCAGCCAAACTACMTGTTCCAAAATTGCAGATGCTTGCATACAAATCCTCCTCAGACTCTCTCATTTAAAAATCTGACATGAGAAATCTCCTCTGATATCAGTTTATGAAACTTTGGTTCTAAAACATTTCTTTCTCATTCTGTTTACATCCTCCTGTTTCTAGTAATGGATAACACTAAAAATATAGTATATGAAAAGTTAAATTAAWTTTTTAAATATGCAGAAGAATACCTAATGGGTTGAAGACAGCCTCAGGAAGTCATCAGTGCCCATGTTTATCAAATCAGTTAGTGACTTTGACAGCTCAGTTGCTGGAGAGGTGACCCTTTGCCTCATTTTCACAGACCCTATTAATTATTTGGAATCGATGTGAAAGGAAGATGCTCAGACCTRTGTTCAATCTGGACATACATTGCTTAGACTGTGTGTTCTCGAATGGAGACAAAGTCTGTGCCCTAATTTTTGTCTATTAATGATGGCATTTTTGTTCCGCCAACTGTAGTCAAGAATTTGGAATCTGGATCCTCTATTCTCTTGTATAAAATATGYGATATTGCCCATCTTGTTTATAAAACAGAGCTGATGAGCTCTGTCAAAACTGAGTCATACAGATTAACAAAGCATAAAGTGCCATGCTCTGGTAAATGACAGTGGTAAAATAGCTTTGCTTTTTATTGATATTCCACTGCTCTGAAACARAATAGCTATTAAGCAAGAAGATGAGAAAGGTTGTTTTTCCCTCCAATAACTCTTACTCCACCAGGCAGACATCAACCAAGACCAATAGAGAGGCTTGGTTCATAAACTGAAGTTTATGATGTTTTATTCACTGGCAAAAAATTGCATGGTGCCTTGAGATCTCTTGATGTTGTATGTGCAGTAAGTGTCACTCTGCTTCTTAGAACCAGTATCATATGCAACGTAGTATTATGAAGAGCAGGTGAGGTCCAGAAGCACAGTGCTTCTAGATTTGTGGCAAAACAGAGAGGGGAGAGGAAYAGTTGGCATGTAGAGGACAAAGAGAGAATTGGAATAATTAGAAAGTGAATAGGAACTGACTCATTTTCCCATCTCACATTTTCAGCTGTCCGGTCTTATGGGTGTGACCTGAAACAAATGTTCATTTCACTGTCCTGAATACTCTTTCTCTCCTCATCTGTCAGATGGGTACCAAAGGGAGATAYAGACAATAGATGACGATCCATCCAAACTCAAAGTTAGCGCCACACTGAGCATTTTAAATAGGGAGTCTCAGATATTTCAGTTATGCATGCCGAATTTGATGAAATGTAACACAAAACAGGAGCTTAGCTGAAGATGCAGAGTGGAAACTTCCAGACAAATAAAGACCTATTAAACACCACTCACAGAGTCAGCCTGATGATGTCTTAGTACAGCTCAGGTTGATTTTCTCAACTTGTGGGTAGCAACTACTATGGGAACCGTGAAATGCAGTCGGGGCTGGGGAAAGTGAGTTGCTGCAAATTTTGCTAGAACCTAATAACTACTGTTCTGCTCTGCCCTTCAGGATTAAATGTTCTCTGATAATCCACTGTAAAGCATATACACATGAATTGTGCATTCTTGTCAATGACATTTCATTCTTATTTAACAATTCAAGGGGACTGCCAACCTGAGAATGATGAAAAAAGCTGTCTTAAGTCACTAGTACCTCTAACTACTGATGACAAAAGATAAAGTAAGCAGCAGGTAAAAGACAGGGTTTAATTTAATGTACAGTTAGCCTTGAAAGTCTTCTCTAGCCTTGCCAAAAGGCAGTCATTCTATAACTTGCCGTTCTTGTGAAAACAAACAAAAAAAAAATCTTTTTCTTTTCCTGAAAGACTCTGCACAACATGTTTGGCCTGTCAGCTAACACTCTTTGGAACTAAAATATCGCCTTAAGGACAAGTATATATAGATTAAGTAAGATGCACCTTCCCTTGATTATACTTTGTCTCTGTCATAACAAAACAAATAGATTTTTACTGTTGAATTAGGAAATAAAGTAGGGTTTGGGGAGCTGGCTTAGTACCTTTTGACAAATCTCTTCTTTCTTATGCCAACTAAAGCATCACAATATAAATTAGTTGCTCCAAACTGCTTACTACCGTAATTAACTCTGCTATGCTCTAGGGTCAGAAACAGCTGTTTTATAACTGTTGCAAATCAAACTGCTCTGCCATTGAAGTAGTCACTTGCCAAGAGACCATGACACCTCATCCTTTGGATGGATATTGCTTGAAAACACCTCTTTTTATTTGTCCCTGTGAGGCTGAATGGAAATCCACTATAAAATTATACTGAGGGAAATGGGAGTTGAATCAGCAATGCTTTTAACAATGCATAACCTTTATTATTCTGCTCCCAGAAGCATTGAAATTTGCATGGCTTAGCAAGTTGCAAGCTGTAATGACAGCACTTAGGATGGACGTCAGTGGCAGCAACAGAGATCCAGTGAGAAGAGCAGACATAACCCAGCTTCAGAACTCACAGAGGTATTGCAGAGCTGTTCAACACGTGGCTAATAGCCCCTAATTCCTTGGGTATTCTTTGTAAGACACCGTTATCCACGCTAAGGCTATTTGCTTTTAATATGGATATAATGTGTAACACTATCAGGAAATCCAAATGATCCAGCCATTACATTTTCAATACCTTCTATTTTCKCTACTATGCTTTATCCAGTTGAAAGGTAAGAGAAAAACATGCTGTGTGATAATGTAACTACATCTGGAATAAAAAAAAATTCCTTAGCTCTGAAACAGTGGTACAATGTCTTAGTAGGTATATCTTTATATGAGCAGATGCATATAGAAAGATAGTCTAGCTACAGTTAAATATCTCTAAATCAATCTACAATACATAAGTATTTTTCTCTAGCTAAAATACTTAAGTATTACTAATATGTATAAAGTAAATTTATTTCATATTTGTGTTCATTAGATGGTGAAATAGTATTTAGCATATGGAAAATATATAGCATATGAAATAAAAAGTGAAATAAGTTTTTTCCGGCTCTATTAAATATGTTTTTAAATTTGTTACAGCAATATATTCCATGAGAATATTTTGCACTTACCTATTAACTGAGCTTTTTTTGATTTCTCAGGGTGAATAGGGCAGGCAGATATTTGTATCTGCAGAGTATTATTTTCACTTGATCACTGGGCAGGATTGATATCACTGCACACTACTTTAAACATTGGAATAGTTTTCACCAATATTCTTTTCTGACACTGAAAAGTCATAGGAACTGATAGGAAAAATCCTTGTGCTTTGCTTGGGAATAATAAAATACGAGATGTGCAACTGGTGATGGCACATTCAAATACTGCATTCTTTCAGAAAGAGAGGGTTATGACCAGTGGTATATCAGTTTCCCATGTCTAAATCTTATCAGACGATGGTAATCGTGTAAAAGATCACTGATTGCATCTGATGACAAAAAGGAACTGGAGATTATAAAGGAGAGAGGAGGATGGGTAGAGGAA
Organism: Oceanodroma leucorhoa; assembly: GCA_030449065.1. Classification (NCBI taxonomy): domain Eukaryota; kingdom Metazoa; phylum Chordata; class Aves; order Procellariiformes; genus Oceanodroma; species Oceanodroma leucorhoa. Next base: position 320,101 of record JASVER010000177.1, read on the forward strand.
ATAAATAGGAGAAAGAGAAGATGGCTGCAGAGTAGGGAGGTGTCAATGGCAGAAAAGCAGTGGGGTGAGCACATGCTGCCAGATGGAGTTGTATTCCAAAATCCAAAGATAAACCCAAGTAATGAGATAAATGCAGTAGTGAGATTGTGTTTAGTATTCTTATAGCCACCTGGGGTTTGTACTGTCTCAACCGAAGAACAGCGCGTGTTCGAAACCGATGGAGATGAGAGCACGTTCACTGCTGGGGAGCAGCGAGGGCAGGGGCCCTTGTGGGAAGGTGAGGGGCGAACAGAGGGTGACAGCTGGTGGCACAGGGCACCCTCCCGCCCAGCACAGGCCAAGCAGAGGCCCCGCTGTGCAGAGGCCAAGGCGAGAGCCTCAGCTCAAGCAGCTCCCAGGGGAATGGGGGCCAGCCTTGGCTGAGGCATCTTCCAGCTCTTTCTTTCACGGCCACCAGCTGCCCAATCTCTGTGTTGGCCCTGAGCCCTCGCAGCTAAACCCTGAGGAGAAGAGGGATGTGTTCGGGGCCCTGACACTCTGAAGTCTCTGAAGTGTTAACCCCAACCAAAGTTCCTCATGGATGGTGCTCCAGGAAGAGGCATGTTTGCAATATAGAAGTTTTTGGGTGATCAGCTATGTTAGCAGAAAAGGCACAAGGCAGCAGGATTTGACTTCCTGACAGGGTTTCATACAAAACCTCTGTGCCAAAGAGGTGTTGTGGGGAGATGTGAACTAGAGATTGGCAATGACTGGGATCAGAGTTTCCCAGGTAAGAGAATCAAACGCAGAGGTCTACTGACCACTCCGTTTCAGGAGCTCCACGTGGGCTGCAAGAGCTTGTTACAGATTTAAAATAGTTTTTATGAATTATTCTGAGGCACTCAAGTGCAGATGTTTGTTGTTTTGCTGACATCAAATAATTTCTAATATGAGTAGCTGTACAGAATTAAAGGACCAGTCACTTGAATAAGAGCTTACAATATTAGACCTTAAAGGTCTTATTCAAAGTCAAACGCTAAGTCAGTGAGAGACTGAAGAAACATAATCTAATTCAGGTGGTGCCATGAAAACCCAATGCCAGTTTATAGAGAATCTGTATGGCTGTGTATGGACGTAGCAGGTCCCACATGAACTCTCTAGAGTCTGCGTAAAGGAAATCCAGACTGACAGGGGCTGGTGGAGGCATCGGTGAAGTCTCAGCTTTGCTTCCCACAGTGACTGAGCTCCCGCAAGTGCCAGGGTAATCTGCTGTTTGCACAGACCAATTGCACAAGTCACCGGAGAAAGATGGAATAAGGAAAGGATTGTCTGAGAGAAGCTGTGTCGTTATGTCCTTCCTTTTAACAAAGACAATGTGACACAGCCAAAATTAGCTTCAAAGGAGGAAAAAAGTAAGGTATAGTAGCAGTATGTGTCAAAATGGGGGCAGATGAAACGAGGCCTTATGATTGACCTTTGAATTTTGATACGAATGATTTTAATGCAGCAGTGAGAGCAGAAGGCAGACTGGTGATTTTACCAGGAGTTTTTTTATAAATCTACTAAGTAATAAGAAGGCATAAAGAAAATATGCTTATCTTGCAACCAGTAGCTTAGCTCCTTTCACTCTTGTAAAATGTTAAGCAATGGATTTAGATTCTTTTACTTGGAACTCCAGAGAAAAAAGGTCAATGAATTAGCAGTTAGATGGTATGCACTGTCCACTAAAAATAAGCCAGTACCTAAGTTAATAGAATGAAATGCTGTTTTGCTAATATAAATTGCATTCACTAGCAGAAGAAAGTAAATAACTTCAGTGTATCAGCCTCTGGAATACACCCAAATGTTGTTCTTTAGCTAAGGCATTTATCACATTGAAAGGATAATTCAAAGCAGGGTCCCTAAACGTGTACAGGTTGGGTTTTCATTGACCTTATCATCATTTACTATTAGGAATTGTAATGAATTATTATATTTAGAGTAGGCACACAATGAGAAACTATATATAGACTAGGAATCCAGTTTGGGTTACTGGAAAATATTACAATAAATAAAAGTTATTAATAAAAAGCAATGTGTAATAAATTACAGTAGGTTGAAATGTAATTGTAGAGCTTTGTGGATATTGGGTTGAATTTAAAGTTACATGTACTGGAAATTTAATGACTCCTGACTTTTGAACAGGGCTGCACTAATTAATCAATTGGTAATTACAACTGTGATTAACAGCTGTGATCATGATTGGTAACAAGTATTGATTAATTCCCCAATAATTCTGGCACAGTTTAGAATAAGAAGCACTTTGCAGGATGCAGGAAGCATGATTAACAAAAGCAATAATAAAAACACTTCACTCTCATTATGGAGCTGTCTCAGGGGAACAAGATTTGTGAAGGTGGGAAACCTAGGTAGATTTGCCAAGGTAAAACAGCGTTATGCCAAAGATTGCCTTAATGAAAGAGAATTATTGGGAAAAGTGGGTGCATTTTTTCATAATGATAAATTTTCTCCAGACTTACAGTCATTATGTCCCCACTACTGAAGTCTTTTTTCATTACAATAGCATGCTCATTTTGAACTGGACTCAGAAATTCTTTTTATTCCCATAAAAGATAACATTTATACACTTTCCAAAGTGCCACATGAATAGTGGCTCGTTATCTACTCCTACAAAGAACTACTAACGAAGGGTACAAGGAGATGAAATATGCATCTGCTAACCAAAGCTGACAATTCTATTTTGTGACAACGTCTTCAATTTTTATTTTCTTTGTTCCACAGCAGAACTGAAAAGAAAGCTTTTGAGAATGTTTGCAAAAAGCAGGATTATGCTAACATATCTATTCAGAACCAAAGTCTTAGTTTTATATTGTCAAAAAGAGGTAGATATGTACGTCATCTACTAGCTAAGGCATTGGCATATACAGCAGGAAGCCAAGGCTTTACAGTCGGTACAAAGATTTTAATCTAAGGCCACTGTGGGCCAGGTGCAGAATGGACTTGAATCTGGATATACGCATTCTGAATCAGTTCCCTAACCATCATAGTATAGAAAGCCTTCTGGTTAGCAAAACAAAACAAAACAAAACGAAACAAAACAAGAAAAAAAAAGAAGAATCAAATACTACTACACTACTACTGTTAATGTTGAAAAAGATGCAGTTGAAGAGAAAAATATTTTTTAGTATGTCATTTACTGAATATCAACTTTAGGCACCATTCCTTTGTACTATGAATGAAAAGTATGAACTGTTATACCTTCCATCTGGAAAACTACCAATAACAGGATTTTTTTTTCAGTGAGCTTCTATCACTAGGGAAAAGAAAAAATGAATTATAATCAAGGACTTCTCTCCGAAGTCCATGATCTTCCAATCCAAATCAGAACAGAGACTTCTGAGTCAAAATAATTTCTATACTCTCAACTCTTGCCATTTCATTATGATCTTTGTTGTTTATTATGCTATTAATGTTGCGGCACTGGGAAGTTCAGTCAACTGAATATATGAGAATTTAATAATTTAAAAAGACAACAGTATTTACTAAAAGCAAAAAGAACTTACTCTGTCTCTTGATTTTAAAGAATAGTTTGAGTGGCATGGGCGGATGGCATGGCACGGTTGACTTCTAAACATTTGAAATCAAGAGACAAGACATCAAAAAAAGTTTTACTTCTAACTTTTAAGCCCATCCCTCCCATGATTTCTGAACATGCCTCACCATTTTAATCATGTGTTGATACTCCATTTCAGGTAGTTTTCACAAAGAAAGTCTCTGCTTCTGGAGGTCTCTTGTGCCTCTGTGGACCTCTTTGTCTCTATACAGTGCTCCTTCAATTTTAGTAGACTTACATAGCGTGCTGCTTGTACTACCCTTTAAGATGGCCAAGGCCTTGTCAATGCTATCCTCTACCCCAGACCGCTTTTCTGCCATACTTATTATGATCCCAAAGTGGTGTTAGGTGATGGAAGGAACGGAGGTAGGTGGGGAGAGAGAGATAAGCCTCAAAGTTTAGCTGTGGATTTGAACCTCCCTGAAGTTCTGTGTGCTTGGGTCTGGGCTTGAGCACAGTTCTCTTTCAGAATACATAGGAAACTAACGAACAGAAGCAAAAAGTCCTTTTAAAATGAAATTGCAATCAAAGCAGGAAAAAAAATGATAGTAATAAAATAAGAATGACATCTGATAAACGTATCAAAAGTTTTAACACAAAATGCAGCACAAAGAACTACAACACTTCTAAAGCTGCTAGCCATCTCACGTAATGTTTGTGGTACCAAGACGTAAGAATTAAGTCACTTAAATATACATTTTAGAGAGTAACTTTATCTGAAAGTCATTTTGAGACCAGTACCAAATTCAGAAAAACATACGACTGATTTTGCCAATAAGACAAAAGACTGAAGTTTCTTTTTCTTAAAATTTGTTAAATAACATATTGTTAAATAAGGTATGAACGTAAGACATGAACAGATGCTTTTATTCCACAGAGTCCAGTTCCATAACTCTACCCTTCCATCCCAGTAACCTTTCAAAGATCTGTTTTCCTGGTCTTTGTTTCTCACTGCTTCCCACCCTTGATGGGTGAATATTTTTGAAAGACTATAGGGACTCATCAAGACTAAATGGCATGATGCACACATTTTATGCCATTCTTCAGCTGCAGCTAGAGACTGCAGACAATAATAATAACAGTAATCTAAAAAGCTTCATGTTGTAAATGTAAATAGCTTTCCCCAATGTTCTTTAGAGCATAAAAATGCTAAGAAGCACTTTTGAATTGTATAGTCCTGCACAGGACATTTGAAACAGCAGCTGACAGGAAGTCATGGGTTTTTTTCCCAGAGTTTTGCACATGCGTGGGGCCACCATACTGCTGCAGGTTTTAAGGCTTGTCAAGGATATATTGTTGGTGCCATCTGATAACTAGACAGTACATTTTTTTCTATATATGTTTAATAGAAAAGGGACCCCAAGATGCTATACAAAACCCTGAGTTAATGATCAACAGTAGAGCAGGCAAATACACCAAAGATCACAAGGGACTTGAGCATGTTTACTTCTGTCTTCCACTCTGGTTTATTTTCAGGACAGGCTTAACTCCAGTTATAAATCATGTGATTCCTTCTCTTTAGCTGATACCATCCTCACTTCATGTAGTTGGAATGCAATTTTGCAACATGTTCTCTCACACTTTAGACTGCCTACCTCAAGTGTGTCTGAAAACAGCACAACTCCTTGGTAATAATGGAGGGCAGAATCATTATTTCAGTAGTAAAAATCAAAACAGTTTTTGATACTTGCTTTCACCTCACTCTAAAGTATAGCTCTTGGTGCAACAGATCACCACACTGAGAACTTTCTATGGTAATATGTAGTTAGAGTTGATTGCTGACACAAGAGTGAAAAAATGCACTTTTTTTTTAAGATTAAAAGTTGACTCTCAGCAATCCTTGTGTTACTGAAGTAAATAGAACCAAACTTTGACTGACATAGTTATGTACCAAGGACACTCCATAAATTCCTACAGAAATATGGGAAGTCAAGAAATCCTGTTGGGTTAATGTCTAGGGATATCTACTATACAATAATTTTCTCTCAGGTGATTAACATTTTTTCTGCATCAAAATTCTTAATTTTAATAAAGACCTTTTCACATGTAGTGGAGATTGGTCCACCAAGACAGTTTAAATAATACTATGTAAGTACAAGTAACTATATTTAGACCCTTCTTAATGAAGTCTATATTCAAAAACTACCAAACACTGTTCATCTTCACATCTGAGAGCATATGAGAGATAGTACAGTATCTAAAGAACTAGGAATCAAGAGTAAAGATAGTTAGTTCCTTTATGACAAAATACATTTTAATCAGAAATTTTGATTTGTCAAAAAGAGAAAGGTCCACTGAAAAAGCACTGTTTAGTTTCCTGCAAATTTACATGGGAGTCTGGTTTCTATTGCAGCTGGGATTCTGTTGTCTGTGGCTCACATGTTCCTCTGCGAAACTTGAGCTCCAGGTATGGGTTGGGGGTCCAGGGTCTTTGGCAAAGCACCTGAAAGTAGTCAGAGGTCTGCCTGAGATGAGGCTCTGCAGGGTATCCGGTTTTTATCAGGTTTTCTGCCTTTGGGATCTGAGCTATATCTCGGGATGGGCAGCTAGGATGTGTGTCGCTCTAGATCTGATGACCTCAAGATTTTCAAATATTCTAGCTCATTTGTAACCCAACTACTACCTCAGGACTTGTTGCAGGGTTTCTACTGCTTTTGCCCCCCATTAGGTRTGGGGAGAAGCTTGGAAATGAGAAGCACTGGGAGCTATAGTTGAGATTGGAGGACTTGGACTTTGGGTTGCCACACTCCTTTTTTGTTTAAACAAAGCTTCTAGTGCAATATTTCTATAATTTTGTTCTGAATTTTATTTCCCCATAGTTGGAAATTCTTACAATTCCTTCTATTCCTTCAAAACATAGACAGCTTTCTTTCCTAGAAGGTAGAATTTTCTTGCAGGGCAGACAACCATTCAGCTAGCTCTGCTCAGGAAACCTGAGTTCTACTTTCATCACCTGGATAGGTGATCACACCTCTCTTTGTTTCAGTTTCTTTATTTCTAAAACTATATCTATAATAATCCTGCTTTTATTTAAACTTTTTGCATCTGGTATCCTAGAGCTGAGCTAAATACTGCTTGTACAACATCATGAGTGAGCCCATTGCACTACATGTATGAATRTTTGAGGACAAATTCAGGTTCAGATTTAGTCTGACAACATGGGGATTGGATTTCCTCCATACAGATAATTTTCAGTGTTTTGATCCTGTAAGGAAAGAAACAAACAAAAAACCCTGCTTAGGTTAAGCATAATGTTTGCTTAACATGTATCAGAAAGGTTCAAACCAAAAATTACAGAGGATTCAGAGGCCATACAGCTTCTATAAAAGGTATGAAAATATCTGTATATTCTAGTGAGCATACCTGATGATTTGCTGCATGGCAAGGTTTCTTACTATAAAAACTAAAGCTCATTGAATGACTTCTAGCATTATTGCAAGGAACAAGTAGCAGAATGAATCTCTCTTCATTTTCCAGTGGTCCCCTGGAATCTTTTTCCTTTCATCTGAGGGATTATAACATCCTTTTCTGTATCATTTCCATCCATCTTGCATTGAAGCAAAGGAAGGAAGTGGAGGGTGAGGGTGATCACCTCTGTGTCAGATATATGCAGCAAAGCAGCTAAACTTGGCCAAATCCATAAATCCCTGCCCTTAATAAAGCAATTTCCCTGCAACAGGTAGAATCAATCAGAATGCACTTTCATATGCTAATATCTAGAGCCTCACTCTTCCAGAAGAGACACAGTAACAGGATCCTTACACACAGCAGAGGGAAGAGGACAACAGATTAGGAGGAATTATTGGATCTGAAAACATTACAATTTAATGAACACAGTTACTGTGTGGCCACCAGCAAGCATTCCAGGCTATGCTATGATTTACCAGGCTTGAGAGACCTTGTTATCCAGAAACAGAACAAACAATTTCATATWGAATTTTCTTAATTCTTCTTTTCCTAGTATCACAAAAGTCTGTGCATTCGCATTTGCTATCTTAATTGTGGGTAAGTAAAACCACAAAATATACTTTGCTCTTCAGCAAGTGTGTAACTTTACTTATGAGTAGCATATGAATATCGTTTATTTAGCCCACAGATGCCAAGAAACTGTAGTAGTGCTATGTTGCCTGCATGATAACAATATGTAGGCAAGACATTACAGGAGAACTTTTCTTTCAAATGCCGATTTGAAACAAAATGGACCACCAAATGTTCTGCACTTCACCCAGCTCTTGCGGTCATTTGCAATGTAAGAAGAATCAATGTGAAAAAAGATAGAGAACAGACCAAAGGCTTCAAAGGCAGCAAACATAAGCAGCTGTGGAAACAGAGAACATAGGCAAGAGACTTGTACACATATTGACAGGATCTACCTGTAAGGAACTGCAAGATGTGTGGTGGATTGATCTCATGGCTATTTCCTTGGGAGAAAGCAAACTTTGTCTTGCTGACAGGATGGCAGGAGAAAACACTAATAGAGAAATTATGTAAAGATTTCCTTCCCAGAAGATAGCCTATTTCAAAGGAAAAATTATTTACTGTTCTTAACCTAAGCCCCCCTTTTGTATCTCAGAAGATAAAATTGGAAGTTCCTCATTCTTGGGAAGTATTTCTAAATACTGAAATATATCTGTGTTTCATGCATTAAACTTTTACTTAGAGAAGTGTCAGAAAAAATCATATATCTATAAAGGTGTTTTTTTTTCTTAACGCTTTTAAACTCTATAGGAGTGATGATCATTGAACTCAGCCGCTGATTCTGCCTACAGTATGCCTATAACCTGTCTGTGACTTATTTTACAGTAAAAAAAACACCCTTATGATAATCAAACTTGAGAATTGATTAGTGAGAGAGAAACACCATGAATGGTATTCTTAATATATGGCATGAAAGATATGATACAACAAAGTATTGTTATTTTCTAAAGCTGGTGGTTTATTCAGATGAATGTGATAACCACAATAATATCTACTGCCAAGCAGTGGAAGTTTGCAGGCATCTTTTAACTGAGGAAACAGCACAGTGATTCATCATCAATTGGAAACCTACAGCGAGATTCATGAAAATATTCCATCAAGCTTTCAGTAGATATCACTAGAAGTAACAGTTTAATAAGAACGCATTTAATTTTTATGGTGCTGTTTAACAAAACCTTCTAATTACCTCACAATCATGCGGTTAAAATACATCAAAACCAATAAAACCTCTCAGAGTAATACACAATTAAAATAGTTAATCAAATTAAGAAGGAATGACTTCRGGTTTCCTGAAAAAGTAGACGAATCTGTGAACCTTCTACATAGTTCTTTAATGGCTGTGATGATGACATGCATTCCATTCATATGATTYCTTTGTGATTCTATGGACATTAAAGTTCTGTACTTACTTTCCTTGAACAAGAGTGATTTTAGCCCCTAACTAGAACTTGTGAAAACATAAAACACCATCTGTTTAGCTAGTAAGAATACAGGTTATGGTCTAGAATAGGAATGGAAAAAGCAATCTCCATTCTTTTGAAATTCTTGGCCAAACATTTTGGAATTGAGGCACCTGACTTTGGACAACACTAAGTGTAATGAAACTTAACTGTTATGGAAAYGCACATTTTTAACAGACAGGTGTCTAGATCCTAGATTTCTTTTGCCTTTTCTGCTCWCAACACAAACTACCAAGGGAGCAGCAAGGGACCTCCCTGACAAGGGCACCATTCCGTGGGGGTCCAAGGTCAATCCAGGGAGTCAGGTCAACAAAGCAAGGCCAGGACTGGCAAGGTACGTGKCCGGGCACGGCATAACTACAGCGTAGCTCAGGCAAGGACCAGGGGCCAGGGCATGAGCCCAGGTGCTGCTCTGGAGGCAAAGGGTGTAGGGTGCACAGATGGAGGCTCRAGGTGGGGCTTCTCTCCATTTTTTCTCACAGCTTAGCTGTTTTCACAGAAGCCTGGTTTAAGGTGCACTGTGGCAGGGCAGACCCCAAGGACTGGGATGGAAGGGGGCAGAAGTTGCACGGGAAGACCGAAGAAGAAGGTGGGTATAGGCTGGTCAGGGAAATTAAACTCTGTTGGTGCACTCAGGGCTTTGACAAAGACCATCTCAAATGTCATGCCAAAATGTAGTTTGAGTACTTACAACTCAACTCAACTCTCAACTCAAATGTAGTTTGAGTACTTACAAAGATGGGCAATAACCTTAAATCGGCAACTTCCCATGCTTCATCCATATATTTATCCCTAGAAATGAGGGAAAATAAAATGAGCTACTGTGACTTTAACTTCTGTAATAAATTTAAGTATTGCTTACAATTCACCTAAGTTCCTATTTTAATTCATTGGTGGCTATTTATAGTCTTCTTTCATGCATGAGCAGTTAGATAGAGATATATGTCAGTGTTTAATTCTCCGTGTGACTAAATGATCATAATATAACTCATTCTCCATGATACAGTGGTGTGTCCTACTAAATCTCTGAAGTGAAATGCATGTCCACAGAGAAGCATTAAAGTCACAGAATCACAGAATCACAGAATCGTTTAGGCCGGAAGGGAGCTCTTGAGATCATCTGCTCATGTCCATTCAGGAATCAAATATCCTACATTCGCTTTCAGACAACATAACTCTCTAAGCAATGATGTTTTTCCTTACGAATACTTGTTTCTTGGTTATTTTTTGTCTGTGCAAGGTTCATGGTTTTCTCTACTTTTATTTCTATTCTTAGTTTTATTCTATTTCCCATCACTTCARGAGAATTTCAATGCTTTTTTCATCTATGCTAGGCACCCAAATAATGAACCATCCATCCTTCCTCTGGGAGAGCCTTCTTTACACTTCCTCACACAGTTATGATGTTTTTCTCAATAATATTCCTCAAGTTGTCTTAGCTCAATTTCACCCCATGAATTGTAATATTTTTTTGGGGGGAACACTTTGAAGTTATATTCGCTTCCCTAAGATGCYTCTGACATGTCATTCCCAGCATCCCAATATATCCAGGAAGACATTCAGCACAACAGCCAGCTGAAGGGCTTCATACCACTTCATTTAGAAATACTTTCAGCTGACCGCTTCAGATAATGTTCTCTCTGTTTAACTAGGATGYCTAACATCAAGCAGCACTAGGGCTCAGAATTTGGCCCTGTTCTTGTAATAAACTTTCTTCGGACAAATCCCCTTTMCTGTCTCCCCCAAATCACAGTTGTTCTTAGAATTCTCTCTGGTTTGCCTTATATTTATTACCTAAAGAAATGCAAAAGAAAGCGTAAAATAGGACAGGATATCAAGCAGAGTATTATTTTAGTAAGAAAAATAATTCTCTTCACAAAACAGTGATCAGAAGTATTCAAGAATGACTTCTGTGCTGAACAGGGCTGAGCCAATAATGCATATAAATTTCCCACAAATTTTCATTCATATTTTCAAATGGATTCATATATTCATGTGCCTTCTCCTCTTGAGCTCACTTCCACCTACATTTGTGTAATTAAACTGAAGTAACGTTAATTTCCAAGTTGTGGATATGACAMTGTATAGAAGCAGATTGCATTGACTGTGGGAGTACTGCTTGTACAAATGCTTGTATAAWCTCTGAGCAGAAAAAGCCACCATATTACAAAGAGCAATGAACATATCTTTGTTTTACATGTGAGTGGGTGTATATATACACCTTATTGAATTCTCATTTGTCTGTGTTCTGTTGCTTTCATTTCATGTTTGTGGAAAAATGAATTTGTATGAGTGATGTTAATACAGAATTCTTGCTCTATGGTGCTGTCTTTAGACAAATGTAAAAAGGCAAATGAGAAAAGAACAGTGGAAAAAAAATGGATACTGGCAGCAAATGAAGCCGGGATTTGTATTTATGAGATGTTAAACTGGCATAATTGCAGCTCGGAAGTTAAACAATTCCTTGACTGGTTTTTGTCCGCTGGACTCAGAACTGTGTGTGGGGAGCTCCATCCAGCCCCAATGCAAGGCGGCTTTGGAATGCCTCCTTCTCCGTCCTCCAGATTAGGTCCTTCATCAACCCATTACCCTCTTCAAATCCACCAGCAGTTTTCTGGGCAGGGAGCGAAGCACTGCTAGAGTGGAGGTATTAGGCAGATGATAGCTCGGGGCAGAAACGCAGGTAAGGGAAAGATGTGCCATCACAATCCAGACCAATGAAGAAAAACAGGAACTGGCAAAATCATGAAAGATTTACGAGACCATAGCACAGGACTTGCATGTGTGACACAGTGGCTGGTGTGATGATATCAGCAAGTATTAACTTTGGTGTAATTTCATATTGTATGTACTCAGAATCGTGACTCCACTGTGGTATCAGTAAGCCATTCATAGCTAGTTTTATCCGCTGTATAGGCACTTTAGTTTAGTTTAGCTTAGGGTGCTCCCAAAGTAATGCAAGCTAAACTGGAAAAAAAAAGACATACTAGAAGAAGCGAGAGTTTTATCAAGATAACTCAAGGGCTTTATTAACCCCCACCTGATATTGTGGTAACTTTTTATATAGGCAATACCATCCTGAAAATGCCAAAAAGTTTTCCAGTGGGTATATTTATTTGCATGCAGAACACCACTGTAATGTTCATCATTAACATCATAGAAGGATCCCAGTAAACACACCAAGTTTCCTATAGGGCTTTTTGCATTTTTACATGAACAATTTACTTAATGATGTCACACGGCAATGTTAACTAATTACACTTTTAACTAGTTTCTGGAATTAACATGGGTTATATTTAGAACTTATTTATTTAAAATAGGAAAACTATATTTCATATGCATATTGTAGATATTCTCAGAACTTTTCACTCTTTGCTCCACCACAGATATAATTAACAAGAAGGTTTTCAGTGCACTTCCCAGAAGAAAGGGCAAAATAGCTTTTTCCTTTCTAATGATAACCAGCAGCCTCAGCTCCTTGCACTTTTAAAGTGGGTAGGTAAGGAATGTTTATTATTCAGCACAATATGCCACAGTGACATTTCTTATCATTACAGCATTATAGGTCCAGAGGGTCTGTAAATAGTATTTGCCTCCTGGCAACTTTATTCCATGATAATATCCTTTTGATGTTGGGGCTGTGCACAGCTGAAAGAACCCCCAGGCTATCTCTGTACTTCCAAAAGTTGGTAAACTGTTTCCTGGAGAAAATGACCGAACAAATAAATAAATAAAAATGAATAACCAAAAAATGCAACAGAAACAAAAGTAACATTAAATAATTACTGTATTCATGTGGCTGTAACAAAAGCAAAAAAGATAGCTTAAAGGTTACAAGAGAATCACAAATGGAGAATACTGTCCCAYGGATTCTCTTCTAGCTGTGTATAATTATATTAAACCCCTGAAGATATCCATGAAGAGCACTTCAAAATTCGGCACTTATCATTCAAATAATATAAAGCCTGCTTTCCTGAAATTCTGAATACATACAGCTCTTTCTGAAGGCAGTTTTTGGTTTGCTTGACATCTTTGAAAATCAAAAATATTTTGTATAAAMCCCCTTTTTGTACTGCGAAGAGAAAGGCCTTTTAAAATCTGTCATTTGTCTTGACTTCAGGACCAATATTATTTATCACCATTTTCAGAAATGTTCAAACACCTGTTAAAGGAAAATGGACAATATTCATGTCCAGAGGCGTTCTCGAAGAAAGGACCTGATCCAAGGCACGTTAAAATTCCTAAGGGCTGCAATTATCTTCTGCGCAAGGGCATTCTGTGCCAGGCTTTGCAGCCTGTGACCTCTGTATCCCGCTTGCCTATGCAGTCTCTGGCCCTGGAATTCCCTTCACAGAAACCAGGGCTCAATGAAAGAAGAGAGTAAGTGGCGTATTTCTGGGTCCCCCTATAACAAAAATTTGGGAGGTGGGTGAGGCATGATCCCAGACTGCCYTGCCATGAAGCACCCACAGAAAATCTGTAGCTGGAAAGACTCTGATGTACTTGGAGTGATGCAGAGTATGAAATCCCAACCCCCAAAGGCCGCAAGTCCGCAACGCTGCCTTGGCCTGAATGGGGCCAATGTTTGATATCCGTTGTAGAAGGTGTCTGCCGAGGTGAAACGCTGTGAGGTTGCGGGCGGTTTAACAGCTGCTACCCTCCAGGAAGGAGGTGTGTGTGCCTCCCTAACTGCTTATATGATCCTTGGATATAGAGGGAAGTCGGTCTAACAAGAAAGGCTCTTGCGATGTGAGACTTAAACATTGCGAATGTTGCTTTACCTTTGCTCCTTGGAAGGCCTTTTAAACTGGGAGGTGTGGTGATCATCCCAAATGCATGGAAATTAACACTATAAAAGCAAATATTTCTGTCGTACTGCTGCTGATTTCAGAACCAAGCATTTACAGCATTTCATAAATAATTTACRCATAACTTACTTGGCTTCTGGTTTAGCTCTTTTGCATCACTTTGTGTGAACACCGCTAGGATTTTTCCCCACATGAAAGCTAGCAAGCAGCTGTTATTCATGCAAATACACATATTCACAGGCAAGACAGGCTGCTTCAGCTGATGATTTAAAATAAAACCCTGCATTTCCTGAAAATATTCTCTTTTATTCTGTTAAGTATAGAAATGGCARCTTTTTCTTTTCTTTTTCTTTTCTTTTTTGTYAGTGCTTTGTCCCCAGCGAATATTAAGGTGCCTTCTCTCATAAAACAGAAGAGCAGATCAATGCAGTGTCTTCATTTGTTGTCTTTGCATTTGTGGCTATAACAAACCTAAAAGTGTCTCTGGGCAGCCTCAAAGCTTGTTTTCTACTCAAAGAAAAATTGCACAAGACAAAAAAATGTCTTTGGGGTTTAATTATCCTTCTCCATAACCTCTCACTAGAAAGAAAGGTACTGTAGCTGTGAGTTCTTCCATGGCCAAGATACCTGTACTTGTCGCTTTTTTGTTGCCAATGGTAAATAGGTCTTTAAAATTTTTTCTTCTTTTGCCCATACTCTCAAGAGTTTCTCTCTTGTGCACAGACATGCAAATTTGGTGATGGAGCCTGGAAAAAATTCATCTGATACTCCCTACCTCTGTTTGTCAGTTGATGTGTTCATGTCTGATGCCTGATTTTTCCCTTACAGGGATGGAAGCCTCAGTTACGCAATGGTTTTCTGATCCCCAGTGTTCTCCATCAGCTGTTTCTTTCATTGGGCATCAAATTCTTCTTTCCTGCTTGGCTGCCTTATTTCCTCTTAACATTCTGTTAAAATAAATAAATAAAAAACCCCACTGCATTTTCCTTGAATTTTAAAGTGGCAGCCTTTCCCCTGCCAAAAATAAGCATATTAGAAAAAAGCTTCTATCCTCTCATTTCCTGTGGAGTTGCCTGAGCCACCTTAGGAATAAAACTGTTAGAGGGGCAGTTTAGAACAAGCTATGTCCTCATTCTGTGATACTGTTGAGTGACTGGTACCTTCTGGTCCTTCTCCATCTGGTACTTTTAAAATTTTTACTGAATGTACCTTGTTTAACTAAGTTCCCACAGGATAACATTTGCTTCACCTGCATAAACGAAAAATGAAATATGAAAATCGACCCTGTCACGTTGCGAGGGTCTGATGTAGCATCTTTCACTCCCACTACATTTGCTATTCCGACTGACTGGAATCGTTCCAATCTTCCTGCACAATTTGAGGCTCTTGAAATTACTACACATACAATTATATTTCCAGCCATGTTATGCAAGGCCAGGACAGAGGCCTCATGAATAGCCTGGAAAGGGAGCGTAGATCTTTGACCGGTTTTCCAGCTGTTAACGTAGCTTGTGATGCAGAGAGGCAGACTGTTGCACAGTGCGTGCATTGTGAAATTGTGAAAGGACTGACCTCGCRACCAGGATTTACCAAACGTAATTGCCACATTTCTACAAAATAAATTCTGTGCAGCTTTATGAGGCATAAATAATGGATATACGTCCTCCCACAGGTTTACTGAGAGAGTAGTTGACTGTATCCTATGTGGTCTTTCTAGAAGTGTCTTTCTGTTATTATACACTAGCACTAGCAACCTTAAGAAATGTATCATACAGTCGCAGGCAACAAAAGTCATAAGAAGTAACTTTCTGCCATAATTTCATTCAAACAGATAGTTTTAATGATAGACATCTTCGTCATCTACAAATGTCTTAAGACATGCAGAGCAATGAAAGAAGAGACGTTAATTAACTTTGTTCAATCATTTTTTGCTTGTACACTTGATTTTCTTCACCTGTAATGTTAAATGTAGAGATAAGAAGATATTTAAGGTCCTCAGGCCACCAGAATGATGATGAAAAACTGAAGCAAGTGACAGCTCAGGCAGATTATAGGAGGAAAATTAGGGTGTGGGTTTTGAACCCTTTTCTTACCCTCTATTTTTTTCTCTTTTTTGGCCAAGAGCTAGTGGGATCCTCTCCAACTGCTTTTGACCTAATTGGTCTTTCCACACTTGTTGAATAATTCTGTTTTTGCTGGATGATTTCCAGYCTCTCCCACCAGAAGTGGCTGAATTATATATGCTTGGAGGGAGAAATGAAAWGAAAATATCTAGTACTATAAGAAACAGACAGCAGCACGAAGAAAGGAATTTTAGCCTAGTGTTTATTAGTGTACAACACAGTAGTGATAATTTTTGTTTTGYTAATTAATGACAGCAACTTATTGAAGTGGAATGTAATAATGAAAGTTATCGAGCTGTTTTCGTCCACGGTTCTGGGTCTGTTTGAGTATAATTATCTACGGAACAGGAGAGCTGGCTGGGGTARAAACACACTAAGGAAGGTGCCGGGGCCCCGGGAGCACTAATTGTCTTTAACGGTCCCCCCTGGGACCCCGCCCACAGCCCTGCACCCCCATTTAATCTGGGCCCAGGGCACGACCATCTCTCTCAGGACAGTGTCCGGCGAGCAGCGGGGGCCGTGGTGCCACGGGAGGGGTCCGGGTGCCGCCTTGGGTGGGAGCGGGGGGGGGGGCACGCCGGCTCCGGGGGCCGGGCGAGCGGCTTGCGCAGGGCAACGCGCGGTGGCCGAGGGAGGAGCAGAAGTGGCAACCAAGGCTTTAGACAGGCCACTTTCACTTGGTAGCTCTTGTTGTTTCTTTAACCAAATGGTTTGGCTATGTTGATTGTACAGTACTCCGCTCAGGGAGAAACAMGTGTGTTCCAACAACACTTGATATTCTAACGTTTCAGAGACAATACGTTTTTTCTGGAGGGGAAGGGATAAACTGTAATGATTTCCAAGGTTTAATATGACATTCTGCTACTTAGTGATTGCTTTCTCTATTTATATAGTGCCTGGATACACAAACTCCATTTGCAGCTCAGGTACATATACCTAGCTGTATTGTTTCGATCTTGCCTCAGGAGAATGGTGTTTGCAAGTGAGTGTCAATTTGCAAAAATGTGTTGTCTGTTTTCTTTTTGAAGAACAAAGCAAGATACTGATTTTTATTTTTTTTTTTTAAGCCAAGCATAAAGGTTTAATATTTGTTTGGGACATTAATTTCAATGAAGGATGGGAGCCCAGTGGAATTACTTATGAGGCAAAGGAGAAGCATCCCATAAAGAGCTTCTTTTCTTGATACCCTTTCCCACATGTTCTTCAGTAAAGAACAATGATTTCAGAAGTCTTGGCTAGAAAATGGGTTCTAGTAGCAGAAAACAGTAGTTCTTTTATATTTGCTGAGGAAGATCACGCACCTGAACCACATGCCAACTGCATCAATGGAAATACTTCTAATTTGTGGCCTCTYCTGTCAGTGTTGTATAGAAAATGTGGAATGGTAGCATGAGATTGAGGAAGAAAGATAAAAGGAGACTGTAAAAAAATGGCCTGGTTAAAAGACAATCTATGTGCAAACACTTTGTCCACCAAAGTAGATGAAGAATTATCTATTGTGGTTTAATGAGGTTTGGCTAGCAGTAATAGAGATTTAGGATAAAGATCTAGCCTGTATATCAAGGAACCTTCCCAACCACAGGAATTTTTTGGTTGTGGAAAACTTTAAGGTTTTTATCTCTGTGGTCTTTTAAAATCAGATAACAATAGAAACTGTATCTTTTGGAACAATTTCTTCCTATATTTAGGAAAAAGATATGTCCTTCAATAACACTTTTCATGTTTAGTTTCTAGGTTATTTCTAAGCACTTGGTAATTTTCAAGGGTGCTGTTAATGAGTGTAATGGGCGGGGGGGGGGCGGATCTGGCTGTAGAGAGTCTCTAGCTATTTCATTCAGCAGCACTGTGTTCTAAGATTTTGTGTGTGCTGATACCTCTAATGACTTCAGAAMAAGATCATACTGTGAAAGTATGATTGCATGCTTTTACTGGCTTTGCAATAACTGGGAAGAAAGGAAGGGTTTGTGCTTAGGCAGCRCAGGTTAAGACATAAAAAGTACGGTGGGAGACTTGTAGATGCCAGGGAGCAGATGAACAGTCAAGGTTGCTTGTCAAATTTTGTGAAATACTAGGTGCAATACTAGTGGTGGAGAATCTGGTCAAATAGAATATCTTGTGTGATAACTTCTCTCAAAAGCACTTTTAACTTCTGTTTCACTTAGGCAGAGGGAGGAGATTATTCTCTTGATTGCTGGCAGTGACCATTTATCTTCAGTCCCTGTTGATAATGGCCTTCTGCTGGTAAACACAGGCTAAGGGGTAGGTGGTGAGTTGAATGCAGGATGTAAATACCTACCTGAGACCTATTTCTGGTAGAAGTGCTTTTAATCTAATCAGTACAAGAATAAAGAACCTAAGGCTTCAGGCTTTTAGTCATATGTGGTATGGTGTTAAAGTTTTACTAGGGAAGTAACCATGCAGGAAATATTCCTCATTTTTTCTTTAGACTAAAACCGGATAGTGTCCTGGAAAGACTCATTGTCACACAACCAGAAGGTACAGAAGGTATGGGAATGATGTAGCAAGCGCTTACTAAAACTCTATTGTCTGTGTTATGCAGTTAAAGGAATATAATGGATTCTTTTAATTTGGTCCTATGAAACTGTGTGCAGATTTACATTGACAAATACACTTGTATTATTTTTTTCTGCTCAAAAGTCAAAGTAGATAGGTGTAACCTAACTCTCGCCCAGGAGTCATATGTAGCAGAGTGTCTGAGCAAATATATCTTATTTGCAATCTTTAAGTACCCTGTTAGAATACAGCAGAGGAAATGCATATTCTGGCCACAGTGTTCTGATAATATGGCTGTACATAGCTTCTGGACCAGAGCTGGCTCATACTAGCCAACTGGAAATGCAACCAGAAAGAATTCACATCTGTACGCATACCTTACAAGCCCTCTGTCTTTAGCTGCCCTTAAAAGTCCCACCAGATTACTGAATAGAGGTAACGATTAATGTAGCAAATATTGATGTCAAAGACACTGAATCTTAATTCCAGGTTAGAGACTCAGCTGTTTCACCCCCTGTTTCACGGGTTATCAGCAAAACAGGGTTCCATTTTGCTGTTACTTTGCTGAAGGGGGAAGGGATGATAGAAGAAGAAAGAACCAGCCGATTGTATAGAATTTGCAGCACAGATAGTTACAGTGTCTGTGTATGTGTGCATGTCTGCGTGCATATTCTGACTTCTAAATTCAGCCAAACTGTACACAGAATCATTGGGGAAATAGAGCTTCTTAATGTTATTCTTATGGACTGGGTTTTATAACTGGGCTTGCACTTAAAAGTGCATAGAGTATATAGTGTATACAGGATGCTGAAAAAGCGTTAACTTTTGCAAAAAATTTCCTAGCCCATGTTAAAACTAATTTAAACAATTTTGGCTTTAACGTCATCATTTTAAAATGATGTAATATTAAGTATTTTTCAAAGGAAAATACATGCTGATGTCTCTGCATAGTATTAAATACTTAAAATGCACATCACTGCTGAAAATTTTGTGATGGAAAATGATTTTACCAAAGCAGATCAAATGAGCACATCACATCTCCCTTGTAGTATGTGTATCCTGCTCTTTGAATTATTCACCACTATATATCTATATATACATAAAATATACATGCAGTAACTGTACAAAGCAGAGCCTGGGTGAGTCTGTTGAAAGCATGCCTGGAGTATGTTTTGTAATATCCCAAATCTCAGATCAAGCATAAACCATACTTAGCTCTGTGTACTCCATGGAAAGTATTTTCCTGAAAATGACTGAATGCTCCAAGCTGTGGTGAAGAGGTATAATGGCATGGCGTATGTGACCGTCTCTTGGGGAGAACTCATTTGACCTAGTATGAAGGGAGAAAAGGAATATTGCGTGCTGCTCACCTTAGCCTTATTATCATGTCAAAATTCTGTTATGTAAAGCATCGAAACAAAAAATGGTAAACCACAAGTTTAGCTGGACTTGCAAACACCCACCAATCATTGCTGGCAGGCAGGTAATGTTAGACAAGCAAATTGGTTTAAGAAAATTACATACGTATTGCATTTTTACCCTATTTTACCTCTTTTTTTTTTTTAATTATTTGTCCTGTGTTTGGTGTTTGCACTGTGAGCACTCTCATTCCCTTTATTCCTTCTTGCCTTCATTACTGCATCTTCCTTTCATCTTCAAAACCCTAGCTCTCCAGAATTCCAGATGTGCAGAATGCTATTGCTAGTTTCATTCAGGATCTCCTTTTCCACTCTAGTGCTTCTATGAGAATGTACTTAGAAAGCTGGAAGGAGTGGAAACAAGAGAGGCCACATCCAAAGAATACAATGTGGATGTCAGTTACAGGAGGTTAGTGTGCTGTGGAAACCTGTTTTGTGATCCCTGATTTGTATTTCTAAAAATCCTCTCTAAGCATAGCACAGAATCTTTAGGTGAGCCATTACTTGGTCTGCCTCAAATGTCCTGGATAAACACATGCAAGTATCTAATCTTTCTGGTGTGGAATCATGCCTGTAAAATAGGGATGATAATATTTCTTTATCTTGTAATGAAATTGCAGAGTTCATTAATATCTTCGAGGTGGTTGTGTACTTCATTAATAGGAGCTATCTAAGCATGACGTGAACAATCACATTGCTTTGTAGATTGTTTCTTTTTAACATCTATTTCATCTGATTATTTTAACACACTGCCTATACCATTTAAAATTGTCTGAAATACAGCTTATATGAAACGAATCATACAAAATAGTAATAATGAAAGTACTCTCGAAGCCCTTTCCTGCTAGCATTCAGAAAGAGTTAGGATAGACTTGTAGCTAGAAGGTATGAGCACCAGGCATTGCAGAAGGTCGTCTCTTATTTTCAGGGAGTAACACAATTTTTCCTGAAACCATGTTTTAGATAACTGTCCTGATGCTCATATTCTGATATTCTTTGAACTTTGAAGCCTGAGGTTTGTCAACCAATGTACATTGAATACAGGAAAAGTAACATTGCATGGCTATGGTAGTTCACTGGGTCTAAGGAGATAATCTATTCTTGTTTGTATCAATAATCCTACTAAAGATGACCTTTCTGTGCCTCAGTTTCAACACTGTAGAAAGAGGAACAATGGGAATGACTTTATGTCCTGGTTTTGGCTGGGATAGAATTAATTTTCTTTCTAGTAGTTGGTATAGTGCTATGTTTTGGATTTAGTATAAGAGGAATGTTGATAACACACTAATGTTTTTAATTGTTGCTAGGTAGTCTACTTTCTCAAGGACTTCTCAGTTCACGTGCTCTGTGAGGTGCACAAGAAGCTGGGAGGGAGCACAGCCAGGACAGCTAGGCCAGCTGGCCAATGGGGTATTCCATACCATATGATGTCATGCTCAGCATATAAGGCTGGGGGAAGAAGAAGGAAGTGGGGGACGTTCGGGGTGATGGCGTTTGTCTTCCCAAGTAACCGTTACGCGTGATGGAGCCCTGCTTTCCTGGAGATGGCTGAACACCTGCCTGCCCATGGGAAGTAGTGAAGGAATTCCTTGTTTTGCTTTGCTTGCGTGCACGGCTTTTGCTTTCCCTATTAAACTGTCTTTATCTCAACCCACGAGTTTTCTCACTTTTACCCTTTCGATTCTCTCCCCCGTCTCACCTGGGGGAGAGTGAGCGAGTGGCTGTGTGGGGCTTAGTTGCCGGCTGGGCTTAAACCACGACACTTTACAAATTACTTTGAACAGTACTAAACAGAACTAGGCAGTCTTACTATTATCGCAGTCTACGATGATAAGTAGAAATATGAAGCTGCTTTTACCATGACACTGTATCTTCTAGATGAGAACTCTGCATTGCACATAGATAGTAATTAGCTGGTTTGTTTTCAGCAGCCTTACGCAGCCGTAGCTTAAACAGACAGTGCTGTAGGGAAACAACTCTATGTTGACTTGTTGAAACAAGTGACAGCCTTTCCCAATGCATAGGATACATTTATTCTTGGCTTTGCCTAGCAAATCTAATCTCTGAAAGAAAGATGGATAAACTCTCCTGGCTTGTGATATGCTTTCAATTGAGCAGGTGTCAAATTGTCATGTTTGTAATGCCATACGTGTATGAAACTTCATGGCATGCATGACAGTATGCTCCAGCAGCGGAGCTAATGGCATTAGTAAAACAGTAGTCAAACAGCCCTAAAGTGGAAGCAACAAAATTGCTATCAGGGCTGTGTGAGAGGTCAATAATTTTAAATCAATCCCATCTCACATGACACAACAGAGCTACACAGTTTTCGCCCTCTTTTAATTTCCTGCTTTTCTAGGTCTTACCAGTAAAAGGGTGCAACATAAGAAGCAAGACATGTCTTGAGGCCTTTTCTTAAGCAAGGAAGAGAAAATCTTACTCCCCCCAGACCTACAAGGTAACAGGAAGATGCTGATCCTGGTAGCTGTGAAAAAGAGTTTGGGTAATACCACAGTTACTCAGTTTGAGTCATTCTAAACTAACTAATTCTAACAGGACACTTGAGACCACAAACAGAATGATGATGGTCTGTCAGATGTGGATATAGAGGCAAAAGTATCTTCTGTGCCATCAGAGACACCGGTTAGTGACAGGTAATGGTCAGAAACTTGTTAATGGTGAAATGTGCTGTTTGTACTCAATTCTTGTTGGTTTTTTTGGTCTGCTTCAGTTTTGCAGTCAGCTGGAAATGATGCCATCACATACAGGAATACCAAAGGAAAGCAGAAAAAGTCCAGACCATCTAAATGCAGCCTATTAATTCTGACTCAGCTCAAAACCAGCACTATTTGTGTCCCTGCTAACTTGCTTGATCTAGACACAACACTCATCACACAGGTAGCTGGATGCCTTCCTGATGTCCCCATTATGGATAAATTGGCCTAACTTACACCTTCTGACACATCCTTTTTGACAGCGTGACAATTGGTGGGAGGCTGCGTTGTGACTTGGCAGCTGTTACATCTGCCACTGCAAGGCAAATTGAATACAGCTAGTTTATAAGGTTTTGTCAGCGACCATTACAGATTGCTTTATCAAAGAGAAGAACAATGAGGTTTATGCTCTGATGTTTTTTCAGTCCAAGCCCTTTGTTTTGGTATGAATCTGCAAAGAATTTAAAACCTTTCCCTTAGACTTCCTACAAGCATGTGGATAACGAGAAGTAAAACTTGTCTCTGAGAAGGTGTACTGGCAATTTTGTTCTCTTCAGTCCATGCTTGGATTCTGGCTGTCTGCTGTGAGAGGTGTCAGACACTGAGCATCAGAAACATCTCATGTTGGCCATAGTCGCGATAGGCAGGTACCACATGTCACCTTCACTTTCCCTAATACAAGGAGACAATGTCATGAGGGGTGTCAGTGAAGATGTACAGCCCATCGAGATCCCTTCTTCTCTTTCCCAGGAGCTAAGGTAAGCGATAAAGTACACAAGCTCATGGAGCTACGTAACTCTTTTGGCCAGCTGTGTCACTTGGATTCAGTGTATCCCATACTAGGTGGCAGGAGTGTCTGTTATTGTGTGGTGAATGTTCCAAAAAACCAAGCATAGGTCTCACCTCCTCCCTTACCACAACCCAGCAAACAGCATCAAATCTTTGCGCGCTAGCAAGACAAGTCTTGCAGGAACATTCATCTATTTGTCGTACCTCCTGATTTCAGAGTTTTGCTAGCTAGTTCTGCTTCTTTTGCTTTCATGCATACTTTCTATTTCTTTCTTTTTTCCTTTTCCACTCTCCAGATACAAAGAGGCAAAGTGCTGTCAAGTTTTCTTGACATCATAATTTCCTTAGGTCAAAAGCAAAGCAGTGTAACTGTGAGGAAAGGGGTGTTCCCCTCCTTTCCATAATGGCAAAGTGAAAGTTCCAAAGAGATTTGTCACCTTCAGGAAATAAAAACTTGTGATGAGTGTTTATATAACTTTTGATTTAACTTATTTCAGCAGTTTTTAATATTTGTCGGCACTATTGCTAGCATAAACAGATTTTTAATCTTCATGTAGATTGCAGGGTCATACATGTGAGATTAATCGGGATGTGAGAAAAGTCATTCAGTCATCCACTGCTGAAAGTTGGGACAAATTGGCAAGTGTGTATGTATTCTGTTTCTGGTTTGCTGAAATGGAATGTGGTGCTGCCTATCATAAATCTGTTTCACTGAAAATTAGGAGAGAGTCTCTTTACTTGTGGAGAATTGTGAAAGAGGAGAATTACGCTGGGGAAAAAGTAGTTATGATGTGGCAAGTGTTAGCATTGCCGTGGGTAAACTAGTTTAGGAAAGTTCATTTCTGTCCTAGTAGTTACTGCAGAGATTTGAGTAGCTATTACTCAGGTGACCAGAGCTTTGTCACAGTATTGCGCAGGCTAACAGATGACTTTGTGCAAGAAACGTTTTCTGCTTCCTTGATGATATTTCAGGTGACATTTATTAGTTAAGTAGTAATACGATGCATTTATACAGGAAACAGCATCTGTGGGAAATTATTCATAGAGCTGCACAGCAGAGTCAGTGATCCATTCCAACAGAATCCACACTTACTACATTGTCCAGAAGTTAGGCATCCTTGTTTAGATGTAAAGGGGAAGAAGCAGAGAAAAAAAGCATCTTGTTGACCATAGACAATGGGTGGGTGAAGGAGGAAGTATACTATGCCATCTGGGCAGATGTCATCTTAATACAAGAGACTAATGTAACTGGTCACACCAGTTGTCTGGAAAAAGTGCCTATTTTTGATTTCTCAATCTGGCCTTGACAAATTCAACAAGAATAAAATGCTTCGAGGCTATTTTCTCTAGATCTGGAAGACTCATGAGAATATTCAATTAGCCAAGTCTATGCTCTGGCCTTTTAAGCTGTACCAAACTAATAAACACTTGTAAAATATTTTCATCTTGTAATGTCTCCTCTTCAATTTCTCTGTATGTATACAGGCCCTTTGCATCTCATTACTTTGTTTGCCTTGAAGCAAGACCGACATTTTCAGCAAGGGCTGAAATGTGAAATTTTTTTGAGATAACAAAATCTGTGTCCAAAAAAAACCCCAAAGCAACTAGAAAAGGTTTAAATTAGAAAAATTAATGTGCTGTATGCATAGTTAATTATGTCAGGATTTTTGTATGGTTTCTTTTTAATCAGGCACCAGCTAGAAAGCTGTGAGCTACTGCCTTATTTTTCCTTCTCCATTTAGCACTTGAAGGAAAGGAAATTACAGTTCTAATTTTGCTTTAATTTTATTGGTTTTGTTCTTGTACTCATAATTAATATGTTCTGTACTGCAGGAGGGTGAAATTATATGCTCATTATAGAATTAATTAAAGTCAGATTAAGTAAATTGATTTATGCCCCACCACCCCTGCTGTGATAACACTTTTTGGGCCCTTTTGCCTCTAAGGCATCATTTCTTTCTCTTATTTTCTCCGGAACTAGGTAGGAACTTCTCCCTCATCCTAAAAGAAGAAATGCAATTGCACCAATTTGTTTTCAGTTCCATTAGATCTACTCAGTGCTTCAGTCTTGCTTAAGACTTGGAAAATTGCATGAGTGAACTTGAAAGCCAACTTCTTTTTTAGTTTTGTTTTTTTAGTTTTTCCTGTCAGAGTCTTCCCGGGTGCTGCCTCAGAGCTCTCTGATCTTACTGGCAGGGATATCTATCTGTACTCTAAGTAAATCGTGTAACTCAGTAAAGAGCTTCCCCAGTGACTCCATGGACTGCTCCCCTCAACCTCTCTGCTCACCTCTCCCCTTTGTAATTCCTGGATGAAGTTCAAAAGCCTACGTCAAACAGATGACTATAGCCATCTCATTGAAGGTTGAACATTTGGACTACTCACTGTAGGGAGATAACAGTCCTGATTTCATTGTTTTACTCCAAGCACAAATAGAATCTACTGTGGATAACAAGAGAAACAATTTGTATTGTAATAAATGTTTACAGTTTAAAAGACATCCAAGTAAGAAAAAAGGGAAAAGAATATTAACATTCCCTACAGAAATGTAAATTGAAGCACTGGAGCTCTTACTTGACTCCAAGACTGAGAAGAGCAAAGACTAAAACCAGAATGTGTAAGTAATGCATCTACTTCTACAGTGTGAAGCTCAAAAAGCAGGTGGGTAAGCACTTCTCATGATGTGATGCTGTAGGCAGAAAAGGCAAGGCCAAAGTCTTAAAATTGATGTGCCTTCCACTGGCAGGCAAGTCCCATACTGAAATGAAGTCACTGAACGTGGCTACTCTCTGCCTTCTGGAACTGGAGCTGTTTAGTACATAAGTGTAGCTGTACTTTCCCAAGCAGTATGATGTTTCCAGTATGACAGTATCACAAGGAAAGATATGAGAATAAAGATAATAAACTTATAATTCCTAGAGTATTAAATTACATCTTCAGTAAAATCACCTGAAGTTCTTAGCAAGTAAAACACTTTTTCTTTTAACAGAGTTCTTTTCTATTTAAAAAATTAAAAACCAGCTTAAAAATGTTTAATGAAAGGGATGTCACCTGCTGCAACATTAGCAAGCACTTCCCAGCTGTGATTCTTCTGGAGCTGTTGATGCGGGGAAAGTGTCTGTATTCTCAAATTATTGTATTTGTACAGTACCCACCTTGTAGTTTACTTGAACATTTTGTTGAGGGTGCATTTCTTATGCTTTTTGTCTTTGCCTTCTTTGTGCTGATCTTTATATCCTTTTTAATAAGAAAGTTATTCTGCTCTGCATTTACCAAGGGAGTCATGCAGGTTCATTCCATTTTGTTGAAGTGTCTTTTCTGTTAGAACAGCAGATAGCCACCTACTAATTAAAGTAAATGGCACACATTAATGTCTTCATGGTGCTTTGTTTATTTCAGATTGATATTTCTTGTGCGGCTATTTCTCCCTTTTGATAAGGAAGATATTTGTGCCCTTCATTTACTTGTGTAGCACGTAATGYTTACTCTGTGATATGGAATATCACTAGACTGTGGTGACATCAGTGATCTTTGAACTGTTTTCTCATTTCTGACACTGGTTTCCTATGTGACCTGTGCAAGTCAATGGCAAGTAATTGCTACTTGAATTCGTAGCTGTGGATATTCAATACTCCTAAAAAAAGCTACTGAGATGGAATTTTAAGACGTTTACATATTTTAGTACAAAGCATACTAAAATCACTGGGATAGTTGAGCATCCTAATTTAAGCTTGCTCAGCTACCTTATAAAATAAATACCATTAGAAACAATGCTTTGGTGCTGCTTTCCAGCTACTGAGGTGTAAAAATAACCCTCCTTATTAAAATGGTTTTCCTAGTGAGGTTACTAAGGTGATGAGCTACTTTGGAGTAGACAGTTTCATCTTCATAATTTTAATACTTACTACACTGCTGTTTCAGAGGCAAATATGATGGAAGGTGTCATGAGTTTAATATGCTTTTCATGGAAACTATTATTCAGAGCTGACAGGGTAGATGTATTATTAGTCTGTCAGTAAGTACTACAACCCTATTAATAAGTGAGTTTACTTCAAAGGTAAATATAGTATTTGTTTCAGGACATTAAAGAACTGTGATGAATCTGACGTATTTAGTAAAAATAACTTAAGCCTACCATTCTAAAACTTATTCTGGATGACCATAGGATTTTCTTACTGATGTGACCACAACTAGAATACCTGGTTTTCTCATTTCTCACTCGCCTTCAATGTCCTCACTTTGCAGATAGGCAACTGAAGTTCAAACTGATTTGCTCCGTCTTAGGTGAACAAGGGTTTCAACACAGATTGCCTAATGCTTCCTTACCTCAGTGTCTCACATCAGTATGTGCAGGCACCCTTAAAAAAATTGTCACTACCGTTAAGTGTATTTCCATTTATTAGTCTACCTTTAATTCGGTGTAACGCAAAAGTGATTAAGTTTTTAATTGCTACAAGGTGAGCTGTAGCTTGGAAATGCTGACACTGATTTTCTATTCCTAACCACTGTGTTTCAGAAAGGGAGGAAAAATTGGAGACTCACAAGATTCATGAATAACAGACTTCCTTAACTGATCCCAGCTCTGCCAGGTCCTGATTGCAACTGTTTCTTTTCAGTGTACTTGCGGTTTTCCCCATTTCCCCAAGATCACTACCTTATTGCAGTGAATCTCTTTTCTACTATTATTAGGCCGGGAGACACCTGACTGCAAACAAACCTGGCTAGATTCCAGAACTGAAAGAAGTAAGTCCACGCCAGCAACTCATCACAGTGTAGAATGAAAGGAAAATATAACACTGTCAAGGCATGAAAGTCTAACAAGTCTTCTAAACTTACATATTGAGTTTTATATTCTCTTTTGATGTGGATACAAATATGTCTGACATGCTGTTCCTTGTTCAGGTGATCTTGATTAATGTAGCTAATTGTTCTACTGCTGTTATCTGTTGCAGGTTGCCTAATAAGTCTTCATAAAATGCCTGTGCCATTACCCTTTTAGTCTTTGAAAGGACGCTATAAATTGAAACTCTTAGACTCACCCTTTGAGGTGCCACGCTAAAGACTGATAACTAACAATACAGTATTAGCTGAAAGAAGAATTAGAGCTGCTAGCAGGAATGGCATCAAGAATTAGAGATCTTTTATTTTTTTATACTTTAAAAATGATCAAACTCTTTGGGCCAAGAGGGAGGTAACAAAGCTTTTCTCCTTTCTTCCTTTTCTTCTAGCAGTATTCCTAGGTGATTTTGCAAGGCCTGGAAAGTTTGAGGGGGAAGGTAAGGAAAATAGCCTGAACATGCTGAGGACTAAAGGTAGGATTTGGGTTTTGTTCATACTTTTATGATGCTAAGGCACAGCTGAGCCTTTGGTTTTGATTTAGCCCTTTGGACACAGTCAGAAAGTTCTCTGAATTAAGGTGTACTAAGGGGATTACTACTAGATCAATCCTGGAAGACTTAAAAATAGTTCTCTAAGTGCGTGCTGGTACAGAAAATAAAAAAGTGCATCTCAGAAGAATTTAGCTCTGCTCTTTAGAAAATTGATGATGCCTTCTCTTCATAAAAAAGGCCCTTTTATTGAGGGGTTACAAGGCAGGTGTGAATCAAGTCAACAGAAGACTGCAGAGGCAAATTAATGCTACTATGCTGGTCAATAGATTAGGAAACTAAAATATGCACAATAGTTAAATGGATTCTCCAAGGCCTTTGGTCTATGAGAAATTCAGGAGACTTGCATGTAGTTAATCAATTACCTGGAAAGGAAACTAGGGAGTACACAGATTCTATCAGTATATTTCAATAACAAGCCAGGGCTTATAAGTGCCCTAAAATTTTTCAAGGAAAAAGCACATGTAAGTCAAGGAACTCATTTGACAGGTATGTGAAGACTACTAAAACCTGCCACTATTTCTTCAGAAGATTTAGTAACAGCAGTAATTAGCTCAGAGTATTTTTTTCTCAAGTTGCTTTCTCTTACAACTAAGATGATCTCCAGCCATAAAAAGGATTGTTTCAAATACTAATCATTGTGTTTGGTCTTTCTGGATTTTCTGTAGCTAAAATGAGCCTGATTTTTAAATAGATATTTTGTATGCACCCATGAATTCTGAGCATTAGCCTCTGGATGTACGTAGCTGAAGAGTTAGTCAACAGCTCTAAATAATACAAGCATTGACTCTTCAAGGTCAGGGTGAAGGTATTTTCAATGGCACTACTCTCTGTCAAATAAGAGGCTTAGAGCTTATCTTTCTGTTAATATAGATACATTCTTTTTTGGTCCTATCTAGGGATTGACCTTGATGATTTTACTTTCTGGGAAAACTGAAGTGTATTGTCTTTACTGTGTTTTTGCCTCACGTATGTCAGTTCCAGAGGTTTAAAAAAAAGTTACTTTTTAAAGTAACAAGGCCTTGCATTTGCTAAAGAAAATCTCCAGGAATAGCTCATTAACTTCTGAAGGGGCTCACTGGCTTTGTAGAAGTCATATGTGAACAGATTTTGGCTTCAGATACTGGAATCTCAGAAACTTTCAGATAAAGAAACATAAGAGTTAGCCTGCAGGTATATATAACTAACAGGTGGCTTTATCTAGATTGCAGCATCCCAAATAATATTTGACATTTCTGTAACACATTCTTGATTTATAAAGCCTGAGAACCTCAGGAAGGTAGGAGGATGTTAATTTCCCCATTTTTATACACTTAGAAACTAGGACATGTTATTCATTCATTTCATGAAAAGATTTTCCTTCTCTTGTTCCGCAATGATGTACATTTTTTTGAACTGTCAGTCAAAACAAGGTGTAAAGACCACATTGCAGGACAAATGGTGTATAATTGGATTTTGTAAATTCTGTCATATCTATGCAAACATGACAAAAAAGGACTTGCAAGCGTAGATGGTTTAAACACAGCATGGTTCACAAACTGATAGAAGATCAGCTTTGTAAATGCTTCTCAGTTGCAGCCATCTTCAATATATTGCTTTTGGAAGTTAAAACACATGAGGACTTTTCTTACGCTGGAAGTTAACCCCATTTCAGCACAGAATGGGCCAGAACTTGGGACTATGGTAAGTTGAGACGTGAAAATAGGTGCTTTTAGCACTTTTTCACAGCTTTAATTCCAGTGTTGCTGTGTGCCAGAGTCTAACTGTTAGAGAAGCCCAAGGGCTGTCATGGTCACAGGAATGAATACGCATAAGCTAAGTGTTAAATAGCTGGCAAGTTCTTATCTTAACTCCATATATGCAAAGTTAGCTCCTTCAATAAAATGATCTTCTCTGAACTGATTAAGATGACAACATATGCAGCTATTCTAGGCACTTAAACATGTCTTTCTGTTGTAACCTACATTCTATTTTCATCAATGAGAGACTTATGTGGGCATGCAACCATTTCTACTGTCTTTACAAAAAGCAAACAAAAGTGTACCAGAGTCATTTTGGATTATCTGGTCTTATGTCAGGTTGTCCTTAACAAATGCCATTCCACTTTAATAAAATTCAGGCCATGCATATAGAATCTTTCTATCATTAAAAGGACTGCCTTGACAAAACAGTTACTGTCACTGTTTAGTTAGGCTTAATCACTGATTTAACATCAGCGTGGCCAACTGACCATGCTAATAGGATTTATGCATACCTTGAAGAAATTGTGTTCTTTGCTATGTTCTCATTAAAGAGGATCTGAGCACAGCTGCCAATACAACAGCTTGTGTCCTCCCTGCTGCACAGACCCTGGTCCAGGATATTGGCATCTTCAAAGAATCCTAATATCTACAGTAAAATTTAATGTTACAACAATGAGTACAAACAACTGTCCTCTTTGTTCGTCCCTCTTCCACGGAGCATAAGTGAATAGGTCTGGAGTGCTGGAGCATCTATCTATAAAGGAAGTCCTTGCCCAGAAATGTCAAGGAGAGAAAAAGACAAATCTGTTTTTTTAAATATTTAGCTTTGAGAAATCCTATCATTTCAAAGTGCAAGATTAACAAGGATATAAGCCATCTACTAATTGAGTTGATAAGATGCCTAGTGGATATCAGAGATAAACAGCTTTATTGT
The DNA here is from genome assembly GCA_030449065.1 of Oceanodroma leucorhoa. Taxonomy (NCBI): domain Eukaryota; kingdom Metazoa; phylum Chordata; class Aves; order Procellariiformes; genus Oceanodroma; species Oceanodroma leucorhoa. Next base: position 351,560 of record JASVER010000177.1, read on the forward strand.
GTATTTATCTTGTAGAGAGCCTAAATTTTATCCTTACTGTCTTCTCTTTCTACATTTATCTTGGAGTTTCTTTACARATCAAAAGTTTATTGAAAGCTTTGTAAGGAGGCACAGTTCCATATCCTGCTGGGAGCTTCTTGGCATATCATTTAAACATGTGGACATGCAAAGAGTAGAGCCAGGAACTGAACAAAATCAATGAAATTCAGCCTAMGAGGAATCAGATAAGAACAGTGCGGATTCTAACATTTGAGAGAGGAATGACTCTGAGTGCCAGCAGCTGGTGGACGGGTTCAGCAAGCCCTTCTCATTGGAAAGGTATTCTGAGCCCTGGAACAGTGCTGCTTATGGTATAATGGACTGTAATTTAAATCATCTTGCTAGGGAGAGAAACRGAGCCATCAAGGGACAAAAAACCCTTGTCTCTTTATACCCACCCCCAAGGTTTTGAGCAAGCTGAAAACTCCATAACTAGGGTTTACATTCTGTCATATGACACTGTCATTAAAAGCTGAGGCAGGTTAATTGGAATGGTAAACCAGCATCTGGGGAAATCTAAAGGCAACAATTAATGTGCCCTAAAGCTGCTGAACGTCAGAGAGACAAAACTCTCTGGTAGTTGTTAGTTTATTGCCTTTTTGCTCTCCTTTTGATAGAGCAGGGACAGCTACCTTAGGCATCTCAGTGTATGGCTGCCTGTTCTAACATGGCTTTTATCACCATCATTCCAGAGCCCCGTGAGGGCATGGAACCATTTCTCGTGATGTATTGCGGAGTAGTCATAACCACCTTGAGGTGGCTCTGAGGGCTGAAGCAGAGGTAATGAGACAAGGCAGGCCCATTTTCACCATAGTTCAGGGAGTGGGAGATTAATTAGTTGAAATAGTCTCCCCTTGGACACTAATTTAAAAGTCAAAATATGTTGAAATAAAGTCTCTCTACCCTTTAGTCTCAGTGGGCCTATGTATTAAGCAAATAAGTGTTACTTTCCTCATTAATCAAATAGGTAAAACCTATTTGTATACAGATTATGCAGGGTTAGATTATGTGTTTTGGAGGGATCAGGGTTTAGACTTGTCAYTGTGACTCATAACGACCCACATTTCTCATGTTGTTTTTGCTGTAAAATGACAGCGCTATGATGGCATTCATGCCATGCTGACCATGCTATTCAAGCAGGATGGATCTTGCTTGTTTTCCCGGTGGATGTAAAATTTTTCCAGCTCCTGTGCCATGAAGACTTGGTCAGCAGCTACACTTCAGATCCAAGCTTAGTAGTGAAATTCTTGCAGGCTATGCAGAAAAACTCAGAGCTGATGTTGTGCTATTAATACTTATACTTTGGGGTTTATATCTCTTTTTCCCTCTCTGTTGAAGACCTGCCTTTTCACTATGCCAAGTGCAGCTCTGCTTCTCAGCCTGCAGAGCCTCCGCAGACCCTGGGGCCAGCACAGATAGTGCTAACTGACAGCGGGCAAGGAAGCTGAACACAGTAACGCTTAAGGAGCTGAGATGCAGAGGCATCCTTTGTTCAATTCAACATTTCCTCCTCTTGGAGCTCTGTTGAATTCCTGAAAACTTATTTGCTTGCTTAATGATTTCTTAATTCAATTGCATGGCCTGAAATTTTCTTTTCTGGGATGAGAAGGCTCTTCCTTACATGCCACTTTGAGCTCTGGGGACTCTGCCTGTTTGTTTACTGCTGGTAGCAGCAGCCAGCTTGACTCTTGTTCTTCCCAATTAAAATACACAATGCTTTTTCATTTCTTTCGCTGCTCTGTACAATGGAGATCTGATTCTAGTGCTTCACATTTTTATTCTTAAATTTGCATTAATCTTACATTTTTCTTTAAAAAAATTATCCAGTAAATCATAGAAGCACTTAGGTTGGAAAAAACCTTTAAGATCATTGAGTCCAACCGTAAACCTAACACTGCCAAGTCCACCACTAAACCATGTCCCTAAGTGCCATGTCTAAACATATTTTCAATACCACCAGGGATGGTGACTCCACCACTTCCCTGGACAGCCTGTTCCAGTGCTTGACAGCCTTTTCGGTGAAGAAATTTTTCCTAATATCCAATCTAAACCTCCCCTGGTGCAACTTGAGGCCATTTCCTCTCGTCCTATCACTTGTTACTTGGGAGAAGAGACCAACACCCACCTCTCTACAGCCTCCTTTCAGGTAGTTGTAGAGAGCGATAAGGTCTCCCCTCAGCCTCCTCTTCTCCAGGCTAAACACCCCCAGCTCCCTCAGCCGCTCCTCATCAGACCTGTTCTCCAGACCCTTCACCAGCCTCGTCGCCCTTCTCTGGACATGCTCCAGCACCTCMRKGTYCTTSTTGKAGTGAGRGGCCCRAAACTGAACACAGGATTCGAGGTGCGGCCTCACCAGTGCCGAGTACAGGGGCACGATCACCTCCCTGCTCCTGCTGGCCACACTATTCCTGACACAGGCCAGGATGTATATGTTTGAGGTTCTGTGAATTCTGTTTACTGGATATATGATTGGTTTTCCTGGTACAGATGAGATTTTGGCAGGAGGTAAAATGAGAATATTTATCACTTGCTCCCTCTGAACTACTAAATGATATGTGCATTTAAATAAGCTGTTAAACTCCTTTGGGAGTGTCATATTATAAGTTATCTCTGCAAATTTCTATTCTGAACACAAAGTTTCTATATTACTAGCCAAAAATTAAGTAGTTGTTAGTAACTAAAAGACAAGCTAACTGCTACTGGGTAATAATGCCTTTGTGCTACCACAACTTCTGTATTAACCTCTTTGTTGGGGGAATATTTAGGATGAGAAGCTTGATCCACATTAGCATTCTTAAAACTAAAAGATTCCTGGATATGTTTAAAACCTTTGGTGCTGTTTCGAGTTGTGCCTCTAAGATATTAAAAGGCCAGTGCACCAAATGAAGTGTTCCAAATTTTCAAAACTAAATCAAGTCAGCATTTTTTCCCCTGTGGATCTACTTTCCAAGTTCTGTATGCAGATCCACAACATGCACAGGTTCCTTCACACCKTCCATTGAGGTCGAGCTTCTTCAGTGTGGTGTTTGGCAATGCATACAGTTGCCCCGCACATCACTTCAGAATCAGCTGAAGAACAGTCTGTATAGCTGTAACATGCAGGTAGTTCTTACAGGAGCTGTAACACCTAACTTGATTAGCAAGCTGATGATGGCAACAAAAGCAAGAGGTAGGGGCAGCAGGTTGTGTTTAGTTTTAAGAATGTCTAGGGAATCTGTATTAGCTTTTTCTGTTATCTGAGCTAACTGGAGACCACATGGCCTCCACACACCCTTTGCAATCTAAACTTCTCTGTGTTTCAAAACTAGTCTGATGTTCCAACTGTTGGTCTGATGTAAGCATTCATGTAAAATACCTTGAATGCATTCTCATATGCAATTAGAACTCCAGTTGTAAGTTCTTAGGGTGTTTTCCTGTTTTTCTGAACTTAACATGGCACTTTTCAGTGTTAAATGGTGATAACCACAACCATACTTTATATAGSCTTCCACTACTGTTACTACACCCACAACAAACAGAATAGCCTCTTGCACCCTGCCTCTTACRTAGCATTGTCCAAACAGTCCTGAAAGCAATCACAAGTGCCAGAGGTGCACGGCTGCGTGTCATCCCTCAACATTCACATTCCAYAGCATGTGATAAGCTTCAGAGATTTTTCTATTATTTGGTAGCTTCCCTTAAGTCTTTCCATTAAGACAAACCATTCTTGTACCTAGGAACAATTCACAATACGTTTTTAAAGTATTGGTGATGAGAATACTTATTCTTATTTTGCTTCTTTGGTAACTACTGCTCTGAGGTATTAAAATAGCTTTCCAGGCAAAATCGAGTCTTTAGTAAGCTGCAGCTTTTCAGTAGTCAAAGTCATCATGTGTGGAATGTTCAAAACAAAATCCACACAGTGGCTTAGCACCTTTTTTTGAAACAATTTGCTCTTTCCTTGGCTTTTAGTCCTTAATAGGGACTGATGGATTTATGTGCTGAGCAGCAAGTGCAAGAAGCAATGTGGAGGATCCCTTGAGCTCTTGCCAAGGGAAGAAAATCAGTGACCGTGAGCTCTCAATATGATCTCCTGCAGTAATTAGCTGTTTCTAACTTTATCCACCACATCACAGACTCTGTGCGCTATGGAACTTAACATCTCAKCCCATTATCTGATATCCCTGAGCAAGTCAAGATGCCAGAGGACTATTATGTGTAATCCTTGATTTCCTACCGGCTATATCCCAAGATTATTGAATCAGCAAGCAGATGAACTTTAGTTTGTGATCCTTTGGCATGATTCCAGATACTGTAACATCTGAGATGATTTGCGAGGCATTTGTAAATTTTAAATAGGGGGAAAAATTCTCCAAACAACTCCAAATTAGCTGAAGAACAGAAGGAAAAAAATCCATGAATTATTTAAAAGAGAACATATGCTCCCTCCTATTCTTTTTTGCACACATGACTTGTCAAAAACCTTTTTTTAGACATTTGGAAGCCCTGAGGAAAATAGTCTTGCTGCAAATGTACGTACATCTAGATGTATCTAGGCAGAGCCAGTTGCACTACAGTAAAACCTCCAATACGATGCATCACAGAGAGAATGTGCACATTGTGATGACACGCTTAGGGCTGATGTTTTTCTAATGTTACTTAATCATGTGTCTGAATCTGTGAGTGTATACTGAGGGAGCTGTATATAAGGATAAAGATTTTCACATAAGGGTTTGATGAGAGAACTGCTAATTATCATTATTTGTGAATATTAAAGAAGTTTTCCCATTTTCCCTTCCATTTTGTGAGGGAATAACGATATGTGGTTTCTTTTCTCATCTGGGTAATAGTTTTTGATAAGTGTTAAATAATCTGAAGTTCCTTAAGGAGTTAGGTCTAAAATTCAGTGCATTTCAAATAACATTTAAAGGGACACTGWACAAAGCACCAAAGTCACAAATTTTCCTGGAGAACTGAAAGCYGCACTTCCTCTTGCACACAGGTTTCTGACTTAATTTTTCCTGTTGTTGATCAATTTAGTCTCAAGAGATGTATCCTGGTGTATGTCCACATAGCACAGCGCAGTGCTGCACTGGGCTCACCTGAATTGTCTGTGGGACAGGCAACATGAAACAAGCCACAACACGGATCATACAGAGAAACTGCCCTGCGTCCTTGAAACAGTATAGCTCCATGTTAATTGGYTCTGTCTCCTAGCAGGGTGGTTTTGAGCCCTATGTTACTAGTTAGAGTTCCCAAGCCAGCTCATTTGGCTCCAGTGTAGAGTCTATGATGCTCAGCTCATCCTGTAGACATGCCTGTTAAGTATCTTTGAGAATTTTGCTTTTAATCCCTTGTGCTGCATGTCCCCTGTCTGTAAAACAGAGAAGGTAAAAATGGAACAGTACATCTTATCCTTTGGTTAACTACTCTTTCATCTACTAATGAAGAATTTATGTAAATAAAAAACATTGTTATAAAAAAAATAAAACACACAACCACCCACCCCGCCCCCCGAACAGATAAAGGCATTGTAGCCGTATTAATCTGTAGCAAGTTTCTCCACAGCTGCCCAGGACCTGTCATCATCTTTCAGTAGATTTGCCTTCAGCAAAGCACTTTTAGATTTTTCTGCTTCTTTTCTGAAGGCTTTGTTGTGTGTGCCAGTAATTACAATTACTCTTGTAATGAYGGCCCTGTAAGTGACATCCTAGAGTTCCCAGAGGTTGCTATCATAGCCAACAGCCATCACAGCACAAATGCCACATGTTAGCTTTCCCAAGTGAAATGTCAGTCARGTTCTCTTCCTGCAGTTTACCGTTCCATCTTAGGTATGTGCGTGCACATGCGCACACACAACTTCTGGGAACTGACAAACCAGACCCTTTCTGTTAGGTGCCCAGAAGAATTTCACAGCAGAGTTCCAGGACAGACACCAAAAGAAGTCCCCGATTTCCCTCTCTCTGGTGGCCACCTACTCCACCTGTTTATTGTTGCCTGCGTCTGGCTCCGGGAAATGTAGGGACCTGGTTATCAGTCGGAACCACACACGCTGCGGCTGGCAGCTGGTTTGCTAAAACTTGGAGAGCTGTCTCCAATCTATTGGTAAGCATTTGTTATGATAAAAGTGCTGACATAATTGYAACATGAAGCAAGGTGAAAGTGTCAAATTACATCGTGAATGGGAGTCAAATGCTTTTGTAAAAAAAGAACAAAAAAAAAAATCTTTGCGATGCTTTGATTCTTCCCGTCCTGTACTAAACAGAAACAGTAAGTGGTCCTTGGCTAAAGCCGATTTCAGATTCTGTTGCAGAGGAAAAATATCCTGCAATATTTGCAATGACATTGCAATTTCATAGACTTTTTCAAAGTAAATATCAGAGTATAAAATAATTAATTAATTTTAATGTTTCTGGGGATCACTATAGATAAAAAGCAATTACTAGTCTTGTTCTACAGAGGAGTTGGCAGAAATAAGGACGTATCTTTTTGCAAGTAAGATTGTTTGCATGAAGTAATTGTTATGTAGCAACCTAACTTCTACATGAAAATAATTACCATATTATTAATGTGTGAATAGTTTCTATATAAAGTAAATAACTCAATGCTAAGAAATTTTTTCAAAACCATTCCATGGAGTACTGCCTTACCGTATTTGTGTACAGAATTAGGATGCTTTATTGTTTATCTGCTACTTAGATGAATGTTAACGTTTTATGATCACAACTTTCACTAGCCACTGAATAAAAGAGATATGTATTTTTGCAGTACTAAATTTTTATAGAACACCTCCCACATAAAGGTTTTATGGAAGTTTATTCATTTATTCAYAACTCTTAGAGCTGTGCAAATACAGAAAAAAATGGTTAAAGAAAACCTATACAAAGGTTATATGACTGTTCATTTGGTGGGGGAACTCTTTTGAACTCTGCAGACCTTCATGATTTTCAGAAATTTAAAACATTGGCAGCTGCAAGACAATTCAGGCAAGTTCCAAGAAATTCACTTTGAGATGTCTCAGGTTAAATATAAAAAAGTAGAGAGACTTCCATATACTAGAAATGGTACAAGTGACTTGTCCAAAAATATACAAGACAATTGATTTAAAATGAGAATAGTTCCTAAGTCTTCTGACTCCTTTTTGTATACCTTGAATAAAACCAATTAGGATTTTCCTTCCTCTGTCTTCCTGAATGACTCAGTAAAGTAGGAGAAAGAGAAGCATGTTAACTGAGAAAAGAAGGAAGAGCAAGATTTACCAAAGAAATCCACCTCCAGTCAYGATGCAGAGTGCGAACTTAATGGGTGTTTTAATGTTCAGTGCTTCAATGAATGACAGATACTGCTCCTACCCCCCTTTTATTATGTCTTATCCTAATCTACATTGGTAGATATCGCTGTGCTTTCCACCACTGCTTTCAAACAGATCAAATTTATTTCAGACTAAGGACTACTAGTGAAACAATGGTGAAAGTAAAATCTCCGTGAGAGAATGTGGAGTCCTGTGTTGCTTCTGGAGAAGTGTGCAGCGTTCCCAAATACAAAATAGCATCCAGCTTTGGAGGAGAGCAGRCAGTTTCATATGGGCACTCACCATAAGATCAAAGCCATACTGGAATGCATAAGYTATGTATGCATCACATGCTTGGGCATGTGATGAGAATCACTCTRAGAATAAAATTAAGCAGAGGTATTGGGCCTAAATGTTTTGGGGAGTTTTAACAACACTGAAATAACTTGCAAATTCATCTTGATTTTTGTCAAGCTCCTCATGTCACTTTTACAGAAGCCTACATATACAGATTTTATCCATTTTATTTAAGGAATAACAGGAAATAACTTAGTGAAGGATCAAATCTGTAACTAAATAATCCCAAATAGTTTTTTTAATTTCCAGATTTGGCAGAATTCCCYGGGAAAGGGAGGTTTTATGCTGTATGAAGAAAAACAATCAGAATTGACAGCAGATTAGAAAAATTTAGTTGTGTAGTTCTAGATAAAGTCTAAGATGCAATACATGCAGTTTTGTCACAAGCTGTAAGATAGCTGTAAGATTTGGTCACAACTGCCAACACTGAACAGAAAGGAAAAAAGATGACTTCAGGCTGTACAAGGGAAAGTAATTTAAGGCCTTTTGGTCATCAGAGGGTTCCAGTGTAACTGCTGTGATCTTCTGCATTTCCTTAAGGCAGAACTTCCAAGGTTAGATAATTAAGTTTGCAAATGTTGCAGAAGACAGCTTAATGTCAGYCAGCACATCCAGGTGGAATTGGATTCGTCTTTCTAAACAAGGAGCTTAAACTCCAAGTGGTAATCAGCCACCTTTTGGTTATATATGTCTCTCTAGTCTTTGTTTATTCAGCAATGATAGGTGGGCAGCTGGTAAGAGAAAAAAAAACTGCAGAGCCATCAGTCTTGTCCAAGGATGCCCTGGAAAGCTTGCCTCTTTTCTTTCCTCTCATTTAAAATCATGCAAGATTGGAAGGTAGTGGAACTAAGAAAATGAAGATAAAAACATTTCTTCCAAAAGCTAGAGATATCTGAGGATCTGAGTTAAAATAAAAAAGTAACTTAGTTCACTGTGGAGCAACTATGARCTAACACAAAAAGGACTGGATCTTCCAGTAAGGAGGATCTGAGATGATCAGAAGCTGAGAAGACTGGGTGCTAACTCAGTCTTTGTGGTTAGATATGCATTGCTGTCTCAGAACATGCTCAAAGTCAAATTATCAGCCCGCTTGTGTTAGTATTTGCAAGAGTGTCCTCCTGGCTAGTCCTGGGGCATCCTATTTCAGATTCCCTGGAGGAAACTCAAGCTGTATGCTGTACAGCCTCCACTGTCTTGTGATGGTGCCAGGCAGAAAACATAAATTGGGAGCCCTCCTTAGAGCATACTAGGTTCTTCACAGAAGGTMGTTGGCATAGTTTATTATACTGGTGAATGGGACTCTTGGGCAGTTTGAATGGAGGGTGTCTACAACAGCAGTTTTGATGCCTGGAGTGAAATGTTTTTCCGAGAGTTCTTTTATATTGCTGGAAAAGTTATTATTTCTATTATTGTTATCTAAAGTGATGTTATTACTGCTTCTCTCCACCAACCAGGATCTGAGGGAGGAGGCAGAGGAAATCTRTGGTAGAACCTCTAATGCAAGTCCATCTTCACCTAAGAGTAAGCTWAGAAAGTTCTTATCTTCCTCAGTATTTTGGAGATCATTGTAAAGGTTCTTTAGTGAACGAGCAATTACCTTCTAACAGAATGAATTTTYGATTTATGCAGTGCCAGTGCGGTATTCCCATCGGAAGATCCTAACACAAATAATTAGTAGTATGCAATTGCTTCCATTCTTGGATCCTTCTGTTTGGGTTTTTCAGCATTCTGACCCACTGGCTTTCCATTCTGTTCCTGCTTTGCTTCTTGGAGTTGATATGCATTGATTGCTTGGCTTGCGGGGCCTTGGTCTGGCTTCTAATACCACTYGTGCTGTGCCTCTAAGGTTGGTGTATTGCTGCTTCCTTCCACTTCTGACCAAGACTGTGACTCTTGGTTCCTCCTTCTTTCTCGAACCAATATGAGACCAGCAGGGATTACAGTCACAATCCCAGAGACAGTAAATACTTCATTCCTATACTGTCTTTCATGCTTTTTTAAATAATGCCTGTTCCATTAATAATTCCACTAAGAGCTTCCAGATCATATGCAAGTAAGTCTTGGGGTTTTAGCAGTTGCTTTCTTTCCCATGCTCTTTTAATTAACATCTACCATCCAGTTAGGTACATATTCTACCATTTTTGTCAATTTATTCTGAGATGAGCATGTAAGTTTGCTAAAGACTTTAATCATTAATTGTGAATTCTGTTACTTTCTCATGCTTTCCAGTTAGGTATTTTTCTCAGTCTTGCTCATATGTACATTTCCAATTGCTTCACTCTAAGCTTCATACTAGACTCAAACTTCATTTTTGTCAATTCMTGGTGCCTTTTTATCACAGTTCTTTCCAGAAAATCAGTCAAACTTTATTCGTTTGTCACTATATTTTTCTCATCCTTATGCTCCAACTCTCTGAAAAAAATCTTCTTATTTTCTAACTACTTTGCTTGTGGTATTGTTGCATCTCTATGTATGTCTTAAGATTTTCTGACTGAACTAAAAGTTTCTGTTTAATTTCCTTTTAAAGTGCTGGAGTAAAATCTTAAACTGAGATTTTTTTTATTTTCTTTTTTTTACTTCCTGCAACTCTTATTACTTGTCTGCTTCATAGTTTCCCATTCTTCTCCAACAATTAGGCTTCATTATGTTTTGCCTATAGTGTTTCCCACTTGATGCCTTATGTCACAGCGRTTTCATTCCTTTTTTCCATATTTTCCCAATTTTGTCATCACCAAGTTTGTACTCCAGTACAGATTTCACACACCTGTGAAGTATTTAATTATCCCAGAAATATTCAGTAATATTTCTGTGAATTAATATTCTTTTTATTCATACAATTCCAGGTAGCCTTACCAAATTAATCAGTATCTTATGTGTCTTACACYGTCTACATCACTCTCTTCACTTCCTGTAGGTTGGTATTTTCCAGTTTGTTTGCGTYAATAATGTATTTTAAAGTAAAATACATGTTTTGGCATTGCTGACACTGTACTTGCACAATTACTCTTCARTTATCACTTTTCTTATTTCTATGTTTCAAAGATATATATTTTAAAAATGTCATCTTTTATAAACCCAAATTGGATCAATTAACTGTACTTCAAAAAAGTTATCCCATTTCTTTAGGCAATCTCTTCCTCTAGCTACCAACTTTTTGGGGATATGACTTTTTCCACAGTTCATTATGTTGGATTCCTCCGTCTCATTTCATTGTCACCTGCGTGTACGGGTACAAAGTGGCATCAGTCTAGTATGGAGTCCAACTGCAGAGATGCACTTCTGAATTTAAGTGCAATACTGTTCTTTCAGGACAATTTCAGGATATTTTATTTGGTTGTGAATCGACTGTAGTTAGRTTGGTTCCTGTCAGAGTACCAGGTTTAGGTTTTGTTATTCATATACTAGATAAAGAAGATTTTGATTTTTTTTTTTCAAGCAACGCTTCTACTCACGCCTTTCCTGCTGATTCTCATAACTGAAGCAAAGTGCACCAAACACCAGAGAGAACATAGCTGGACTTCAGGATAAAGAAGCCAATAAGTATTACTGTTGGTACTGAAGAAGAAGAAGAAGAAAACATTAGCATCAGTAAATATCAACACTAATGCTTTGAAACCCACTCACATATCTTAGGGAAGAGACTGAAAAGACACTGAGGAGGCTGCTGTGACAAATACGGGGGTTTCAAGAGATTGACTGACAGGTTGTTATGAAGGATCCTAATTGAGCTTGATGGCCTAGTTAATGGGAACCAAATGTTGCAAACCATGGGGAGAGTACTGAAATAGTTGGTTTATCCAATTTCTTCTTGTTTGTCAGGGTAGCTAGCAAATTGCCAACTCACTCCATGCATTACTAATCAGAATTAATACCAAAGCCAAATAGTTACCTCCTGTAAGGACATGAACTCAGTCTTCTCTAATACACTTTCTTTGTCTCTCTAAGGCAAAAAAGCAAAAACATATGTGTGTATGTATACAAAGCAACTAAGTGAACAATTATTTCTTCTAGGGAATTAAGTATAGTATGTCACCCATAGAAAAATGTATAGTTCTGAACTTTTAAAATACCTAGCCATCCAGAAGGAGCAACACATGCTAAAATAACATAACTTGGATCCGGCACTCATGAGATAAAAACTGTGAGGGGATGAAATTCCATTCCACAACACACACATCCCTTTCAGATTCATACTTCATCATGTGTGAAAGTTAGATCTGTATATTTTGAAATTTTCTGTTAAAGAAAAAAATCCATTCCTCCTGAGCAAAATATTTTAGGCCCTTTGCACCATCATATGAAATAATACAATATCAAAGTATTTGAAATAAATGATTTCAAAATACAACACGACCTGTCAGGATGGCTTTTCTCCAGAGCAAAAGTTTTACATCGTTGATTCTGTTTTGCGGAATAGGTAGCTGCTTTAAGTAGAAGTACACATTCTAATGCCACGAGGTTTCCGCAAAGCGTTAACACTCAGCTCTACCAAACATTGTAGAAGCTCAAATACAGTGACAGGCACCATACAATTGTCAAGAAAGGAAGAAACTGTAAAGAATAGCAACAGAGGTATTTCAATATTTTCCTATTAGATGAACCTGTTCGGAAAGACTGTGGGATCAGCATAGTTTGAGTGTAAGCAGAGGAAGAATCAAGTTAYAAAAACTGTTTTTAAAACCCTCATGGTGTTCAGAATCTGGGCTTTCTCTTTTTTATTCATGTAAATCACATATCAAGGGCAGATTTCTCCCAGKTTTTTTTTCCATATGGGATCATTGAATAAGAACACAGGATTCTGCCTATGTGTTTTTTTGACGTTTCCGTAAGTCTGAATTCTCCTTCCAACTTTAAATAAATAAGGAAATAATTCAATGAATTCTGGAAATATCAAGGTAATAAATTTGAAATAATTTTTGAAAATATGATTCTGGGGGCGATYGGTCTAGGAAGAAATAGATGATCAGATGAAAGGAATGTGTTATGATTTCTCATCTCATAAAGTTTTTACAAATATCAGTATTGGAAAACTAGTCTAACAGACATCAGTATTAGACCCTACACTTGTAAAGCTTATCCCCTTCTTCTTGCACTGGTTTATGTATGATATTTTGGGTTTGATGTTTAATTGAATGCTACATGAGCTGTAAAAACTTTTGAGTTGTAGGAAAAATGCAGAAGACAAACACTTGTCATTTAACAGTGTTAGCACTGAATGTTAATCATGGCTTCCCCCAGATAAGCCCACATGCTGCTTGTTTAACTGTGACTCTCAAAATACCACAAATGTAGCGTGAACTGAGGTTTTATCTTCTATAATMATTTATTAAATTAGTTCATAGCATCTGTATTCATCTTTGAGGTTTTAAATGCAGACAGCTGAAGCTACCAGCTCAGCAAGTTTCTCCAGAAATAAATTTTAGCTGGAATGAACTGGGAATGAGATGGGATAGGAAGGAAATGTGTACTGGTTGTTTTTTTTTTTTTTTTTTTTTTTTTTTTGTGGATACGGGCAACCTTAATATTTTTGTTTATTTCAAAACCTGCGACTTTTCTAATCCAATGACTATGAGGGAAATCCTTCGGATCCTATGGTTATACCTGCGTTGTGTTACCTGATGTCCTGGTTTTGGCTGGGATAGAATTAATTTTCTTTCTAGTAGTTGGTATAGTGCTATGTTTTGGATTTAGTATAAGAAGAATGTTGATAACACACTRATGTTTTTAGTTGTTGCTYGGTAATCTAYTTCTCAAGGACTTTTCAGCTTCCCATGCTCTGCCAGSTGCACAAGCGGCTGGGAGGGAGCATAGTAGGGACAGCCAGCCCAGCTGGCCAATGGGGTATTCCATACCATATGATGTCATGCTCAGTATATAAGGCTGGGGGAAGAAGAAGGAAGTGGGGGATGTTGGGAGTGGTGGTGTTTGTCTTCCTAAGTCACCGTTATGTGTGCTGGAGCCCTGCTTTCCTGGGGATGGCTGAACACCTGCCTGCCCATGGGAAGCAGGGAAGGAATTCCTTGGTTTGCTCTGCTTGCGTGCGCGGCTTTTGCTTTCCCTATTAAACTGTCTTTATCTCAACCCACGAGTTTTCTCACTTTTACCCTTCCGATTCTCTCTCCCGTCCCACCTGGGGGAGAGTGAGCGAGCGGCTGTGTGGTGCTTAGTTGCCGGCTGGGGTTAAACCACGACACCTGATGTGTTCTTTAAGTTGCAGGAATCTTCCACTGTCCATGTCAGCCACATTGAAGTCTGCCCTGTGCATATAAAGTYGCCTAAATAAAGTCTCTGTGGGGATGATGTATTTAGTCATTGGCAAAAGTAAGGAAGAACCATTTATATGAGCATATTTTTATAAGAACAAGCATATACAAACCATTTACACTATAACATAYGCCTAAAAAATTGAACGTCTTTCCAAAGTGTTACCCTCTCAGGTAAATATACCCATCCAAGCAACTGCCTAGTGAATTTTGAGGTGAGTCAAGGTTTCTTTAAAAAGATTTGGTTTCCCCTGAAACAAAAGTACAAATATCAACTGTATGCAAAACTCTTGCTTTGTTTCTCAAGTCACTGGTGCCTGAAAATGAACATGCAGACTGTTGGTACACAACAGCAAATATAGATTTACAGGGGGAAAAGGGAGAGCKGGTTGCAGTTGTACTTCTCCTCCATTAGCACTGGCTCTGTAACAGGGTCTGGGCAGCTTCTCAGCCTAATATAGTACAACATCAGGTTTTGATGACAGGTAATGATTCGCTATTTTCAGAGCACTAGAGTAGCCTGACTTATAAAACATTGACCAAATAGCTGATGCTAAGAAATCTTGTTTCTTTTACATGCAAAGCTTCCCAAATGCTTGTGCATTCTTCTTTTGCTGTACCCCTACCTGGCAAAATCCAACCTAAAACCAGGTAGAAGGGTTCTAGATCTGTAAAGCATATACAATAGCATCCTGCTCATATATGTTTACAACTCATGTCATAGACATTGCTACAGTTAAACATCGCGCAGATTTGTGAGTGGTAYCACATGGCTCACGCAGGTATTTTCAGGTGTTAATGAACAGCTAGCCACTTCATTTGTGTGACTGCTAGCTAGCTGATATTGTCTGTCTTCTGATGGAAGAAACTAAATAAAGTAGTAAGAGGTGTGCCTGCTCTCTTCTTTATCTTTCTCTGGCAGTTGTTTAAAAGAAAACAAGTTTGTCTTTTTTTTTTTTTTTGCCTTGTCACTTTTGACAAAAATGCAAGAATTCTGATATTTTCATCTTTTTGGAAATACATTGTATACTTAGCTCTTTCCCAGCTGATTTCACATCTACTCTCCTGAAATGTTCTGTGTGGTAATACAGACTGCTGCTTGTTCATTTACCATGGCATTCTTCAGTGCAGTGGATGTCAACTAGCTTTTTCTCACCAGTCTGCAAAAAGTAGTATTTTGATAGTGTCTGAAATTAACCTCTGTGTGTGGGGTTTTTTTTTTTTTTTTTTNTTTTTTTTTTTTTTTTTTTTTTTTTACCTTTGGAAATGATGCAGCATAAAGCACTGGCTCTTCCATTCATTCCAGACCTTTTGGATTTTTAGATGAAGGACTTGATTGATCACTTGTTTGCTTATTAGCTGCTGTTGATCATCTAATGGGGCTAACAGCTTCCTAATAATTGGATATTGTGCTTTCCCATTTGGTGTATTACTACTCTGTATCACTTACTATTTGTCAGATAATTAGCTTTTAATTACACTGTTTAAAGCAAAGGGCAATGTTGATTGAAATACAACCTGGCATATGCAACACACAATGGAGATATGGAACTGGGCTTTTCTCGTCTGAGTTTGGTTTTGCAGCAGTGTGGGGCAATCAYCAAGCACCCAGATACTCTAGTCATAACAAAACACACTCCTGGGATTTTTAACTTGATTTTAAGGATCCATTTAGCTTCAAGGAGCATTACAAAAATGATAGACCTGAAACCAAAGTACTCTGTTTAACAACGCAACTGTTTAATCATAAATGGCAGCTCTATGAATTTCCCCTTCTCTCCCATTGTAGCTTCAACCTGCCTGGGAGAGAATGCCTCCACCGGTGAAAGTAATTTCTTCTCAGATTCTGTCCTTAGGTCCTTAGCTAACCAGCTGAAATCACTAAAGTACAATAACCCCATGTTATTCAGAAAAKGATTTTCTTCTGATACAAATGCCTTTTCGGTTGGAAACTGGTCCGAATCCATCAACTTCTTTCAACACAGTGAACAATAATATTATTGTAATATTACTGTAATATTGTAATATTATTGTAATATTCAAATTAATTCTAATCCAAACCAACCCAAATTTCCAAAGCATTTTTCATGATCAAAACAAAAACCTTCTGATTTAAAAAAATATAAGCAAASAATATATTTTTCTGGGAGTTTTTGGTAGAAAACTCCAATGAAAAAAGCTTAGAAAAACATCTGAGTCTTTTTAATTTTCCAAATGCAAGATATTAATCATTATTTTGGTCCAACAAACACTGGTTTTGTTGTTGTTTTTTCACTGTTTTGTCAGCTCTATGAATTTGATATTAAATTTAAAAATACCTTCGTATAATACTTAATACATTGTTTTCTGCTTGAAGAAATKATAAGCTAGAGGACAGATTGTCTCCATGGAATCAAAAATTAAGCAAAACCTGAAGGTAGTTAAAAAAAAGCCTCACACCATACTCCTTGAGTAAGTGGAAATTGTATCTCTGGTCTCAAGCCAGATGAGCAGGAATTTCACCAAAGTTCTAAACAGAGAAAATAATTTCAGGAAAGTGAACAGTCCAAAATATATCAATTACAGAGTTGTGATTACCATTGTTACTTATGTCTGGCAACAAACTGGTAGCTGAAGGATATACAATAATTTATAAGTCCAATGTTGACAAATGCTTACAGGTCAAAACTGGTAAAACTTGCCTCTGTTTTTTCTGAAACGTGATGACAATAGCAAAAAAACCCATTACAGACCTGTCAGTCATAATAAGATGCATTATGCTGAAGTGATGTAAAAAMACAAATAAAAACATTCAAGAAGAGCTACAGAAAATGAAAGTGTCTTCTGCCTTTTCTGCCTCACCCATGTCTCTGCTAATGAAAACAGATTTAAGAGGTGGGATATTTATTATGGAAGCAAGTTAAAGAAAAGGACTTGTCAGTTTGATGGAAGATGTTATYTGTGAAACAAAACCAGAACATGATATAAATTGCAAGTAAGACTAACTCAGGAAGGGCCAGCCCTGGATGGGTAATAGGTATACTGTATATGGGTAATAGGTATATTTTTTCTAGTTGATGTAAATAGCTTGTTATCATTCTGGATTAAAAGGTAACAAAAGATTGAACCAGGGGAAATGGCTGTGTGGAACATATGTCTTTTATAGTACTTAGCAAATACGGCTTGCTCTGGGTGAGAAATCAGTATGGCTTAGCTGACATCATCATGGAGGAAAAAGATTTTTTCCTGTGTGAAAAGTACTGTGGAGTTCATCCTAGCTTCACCACAGAAGAGCAAGTCATTCAGTCATTTTCCGGAGTGTTTGAACATTAGTCATCTATTGCCTCTTTGATGCGTGAAAGTCAGGTCAGGCTGATCCTGAGCCTTGACTTTTATGGTCACTAGTAGTACTTAAATGGATTCCCGAACTTATTTCTTCCAAAACAATACAAGACTCTACAAGACAAGTGATTCTATTTTAGAATTGATTCCCAGTTTGTGTGCAAGACCAATGTACTGATTTTTCACTTGTTTACAAGTTTATAGAGAACTTGCTTCCTGATTAAAAATCTGAAGTCCTGCTGAGTAAATCTATTGATTTTATCACAAGGCTACCCTCTATGAATGCTTTTGATTTAATGGTTTATCAAAATCAATCATAAAAGTCTTTGTCGATATGAAAGAACGATGTACAGAGTATTAAAGAAAGGAGCGGAACTATTTGTTAACGGAAGTCAGTTTAGAATGGATTTCAACCTAGCTGGGGACAGTATTCACGTATTAATGAAAAAACTTATGAAGACAGAGTATGCAGATGACTAACTGATGTAAAGATGCATCTCTGCTGTATTTTTCCTGTAAGTCAATCAGGAGAAATATAAGTAGGACTCAAATTTTTACTGCAGTCATAAAAATTTAATATGTAATTTGCCAGACATTTTCAACGATATGAGGGRAAAAAAAACCCCAACAAATAAAAATACCCACTTTCTTCAAACCTAAATAAGAAAAGGCACCTAAACTGACACAAAACTGTTAGTGTAAATAACTAGAAATAAACTTCAGGCAGGCATATTTGCAACTTACAACTGCAGGTTTAGTTATATATATATATATCCTATCATTGCCATGTTTCAAAAGGCAATAAAATCTTTACTGTGAAAAAAAGAAACATGTTTTTAAAATACATGCATTCTGTGTGTGCATAATTAATTTAATCGCAACTGATCTTTCAGTAACTGTGCTAAAAAACTGCCATGAAATACAGRTAAACCTAATAAAAGACAGTGAGACTATATCCCCATTCTTTTCCTTCTCAAAGTCAATAAAAACTTCAAGGCAGCTGGCACAAATGTTTGAATTAAAAGGAATGCCACTGGAAGACAGGAAGTTTTGCTCAGATAAATTCTGTTGTTTATTTTGGAAAAAAAAAAAATATTACTTTCCAAAGTTATTATTTATCTCATCAAAACTAACATTAATTTTAAGTTTTCAGTGGGAATCTGGAGAACTCATGGGACTTGWTCCACAGTCCTTAAAAACCAGAGTAGTCAGACTTTAACTTTCAGCTTTAAAATAGGGACTTAAGTCTTCTGTTCACTTTGCACAGTCACATAATGTTAACTGAAAATTTTAGGGCCTGCTTCTGTTTTATATTTGTATATTTAGTATTGATTAACTCTGGCAGAGAGCCATAGCAGGTGTCATTAAAATTCCTTTCTGTACAGGAAATGAAGAGGAGGTCTGTGCAGATCTTATTCCACTGGCAATATACAAATATATTATATACTTTGGGTCTTTTTAAAAAAAAGTCTGTTGTATTTATGATTGACCCAGCAACTTCATCAGGAAGTCACATGAGCAGATGGCTACTAGAAAATGAAAGACACCAAGACTACAAAACTTACCTGAATATAGAAAAAACACCTGGTTTATTTTTTGAAAAAATACTTACGGGGAGCCAGCTCCAGGGGCAGTGGGCAGAATGTCAGTTAAAGCTAAGCAAAGACAAGTGCTGTGCTAAGTACGGAGATAGGAGGAAGGAATGTCAGAAGGAATGACAAAAATAGTTTACTAAAATGTCTGCAGTGTTTTCCTGTTAAATCCTGAGCACAATCCTGCAAAATTAATTGTATTTCTAATTTATACTTCTTTTTAGATGAACAAAGGCATCACCAACACAAGAAGTGTTCACCTAAACCTTCTCCCAGTGTCGGGGATTCACAGCTCACCTCTGAGCAGCTGTGTGCGGAAGAGCAAAACTCGTCTGAATTTTGTCTGTCATCAGCGGCGTGAGGCAACCTCAGCTGAAATCAAAGCAGTGAGAGTACAAATACGCCTCTGACCACCCTGGCATGAGCTGAAGTGAGAGGAGGGGACACTATTTCGTGACATAGCCAAAGGTGTCGGCAGGCCTTCCCTCCAGCAAGTCTCCACTCTGGTACTTCCCCTATGCAAAACTCCCCGTGCTCAGGGAGATATGAAGGGGTGAGCAACTAGAAATCCAGTAACCAAATAAATATCTAGATAAATCAGAGGAAATTTTTGAAAGATMAACTAAAAATTTTTGTAGGATAGGACTAGGAAGTTTGCTGGTGGAAGAAGAGCAGGTAGGTGATTTATGGGTAAATCATATGGGAGAAAGAATGGACTTTCTGATAAATATTTCAGACAATGAATGCCTAGCAGGAAAGGGTTGCTTATATAAATATGTCCACATTTCTGTATTTTAAAATATKCTACTGAGTAGGCTTGGTGTGTTCTGTGAGTTATACCTAAAAATACTTATAAACCTTTCCTGCTGGATGTTAAAGGAAAAGAGTAATAAATAACTTGAGACAAAGTTTTAACCTTTTTCTCCTCTGCATTTCATTTTTCTGTTTATTGGATTGATGAATACTTACCACAAAAATAAAACAACAGCAAGAATAAAAAAAAGCTTGTGATATATGTTACTTTTAACTCMATAAACAGCAGAAAAACATAGCAGCTAAATTCAAAGGCAACACTAGTACAGGGGAAAGCTGTGTCCATTCCCCACAAAAGCAGCAAGTCTGACCTCCCAAGAACACTTTGTAACTGAGGTCAGCTTTGGGTGCAGGTTTTGTGTGGGAAAAGCAAGTACCGTGTGAAGTGTTGGTGGATCTGGATTGAGTTTCATGAAACCTATAATTTCCTTGAATGAAGGTCAGTGAGGGATCAATGCACAAGGTGCACTGGGTTGATGAATATGCCAACTTTAAATTGAAATGGAAAGACGAAGCCTGGATTGCGCTAAATCACCTTAATATATTTCACAAGATGAGGAAAGAGCATAAGTCTCAGGTTAAATCTCTTTTTGGGGAACCTGCATCCTCCTTTTATGGGTAGGATATACCAATACTAGTAGCTATTACACTTGCTAAAGCTCAAAAACCTCAGCTTACCTTTYTATTTTAAATATATGAACTTGCCCATTTTAACAAAGAATGTGTAAAGAAAAGAAAATGRCATGTTGGCAATGAAAAGTATTTCTATCTTTCAAGCACCAAAAGTTCCCATTTTTATTCTGCCCAACAATTTGACATGAATATGATGGAGATGCTACATAAGGTGATACAAAGACCAGCGAATTGTCTCCTGCCTCTGGGTAGAAATCAATCATCATCACTAAATATTATAGATCAGTTCATTTCAGGCACACATTCTGCATGTTATGAATGGGTTCTCCTTTAAAAGGATTTGATGGCTTGCGTGTATATCACAAAAGTGGATGTTTTACACTGTTTAGTTCCACCAATGCTGGCTTGGTGGAGCAGAATCACTGTCCTCATTGATAAATCAGCGTCAGGTCAGCATTAATCTAAAACAAAGCAAGGATGAGTAAAGCTAGGAAGCAAGGAGCCAAACGTGCCTCATTCATCCTTGAACTGTTCAGAGTTCAGATAAAAATTTGATGCAACTCTCTAGCATCCTTTTTACTGGAAGAAGGACTAAACAAAGAATTCAAACCAGCACATTCTTTATTTATGCACCTTTAAAATAAGGGCTGAATTACATAGGATTGACAGAAATGCACCTGGAGGGGCAGGGCCCCGAGCACATCCCCCCTCTCTTGGGGGTCTGGCTGCGGGGCCCRGGGCTCCTGGGCTGGACCCCAAAAMTGATCTGAGATTATCATAATCTTTAAAGATTAAGACCACAGAACTGTTCCCAAATTATATGAGGATTCTTATTTGGCAGAGGAAAGAAATMGAGAAAGAGCTTTTCTTCTCCGTCTCGAATACGTATTTTGGTTATATGTTTAAATGGCTCTAAACATTTCAAAACTCCTAGGTTTACTAAGATGTATAGGTACATTGCAAAAAGGGCTTTAAAGCATTCACTTCAGACTCCTGATGGAAATATAGTATGCATCAGGCTTTTTCATTTTGTCATGTCAGTTTTAATCCCAGTAGAGCAATGAAAGTGGTGTGGGGCATCACTTTAGGATCTGGGAATAGTTCTGAAAAGAAACCTAGCAAAAACTAGCTGTTTTTTTTCTACTGAAACTGGTCAGGGCTAGGCTGACACGCCAACTGCACGGCTAYGAATCCCATGTATGTGTCTAGAAATCCCAGACCAGCAGCTAAGAGAGGACCTGATCTCCAGCCATAAGCTGGGGCTGAAAATTCCAAAGATCAGAAATGTAAAGAGACTTTTAGCTCCAGAGCTGTGCATTGGATTTGATCCCAAGCAGTGGGAAGGGAGCAGCAGCTATCTGAAGCCATTCTACAGTTATTCCTAACATGCATTGTGCAGTGCTGTAAGCCATCATATAGGTACAAGTATTAACATTAGGTGTATATCCCAGATGACTCAAAATTAGATTTGTCATGATACGTAAAAGGGGAAGTGAGGACGGGGATCTAACCTAGCTGCAGTGTAGAAAGCAGATATGTCCCAGGAGGTCTTCGCCATATGAATGTTCAGTTGATTTCTGTTTCCAAAAATGCCCTGTGTTTTCTTCCTGACAAAATCTGTCTGTGCTACCTTAGCTATTGCTTTTTTACATGTGCAAAGAAGCCAACCAATTATGAATTCAGAGATGGTTTACCCACACTGCCATCTACAGAATGTTACACAGATCAGCAAATTATGAGAGATGTTATGCTAACAGACACTCTATTTTTCTTTTTTCTTTCTCTTTTTTTTTTTCTTTTTAAGTGAATGTAGCTCATTCACATAACTATTTGCTTTTCATATGGTTTTACAATGGTAAAGGACAATGCTATACTGTGAACACCTTTCTAAGTGTTACTGTCTAGCAGTCCTACAGCTCATTTAATCTTATTAAAGTCTGTTTTTTGTTTAAGTCTTATTAAAGTGTGCATTTTACTGCAACTTTCCCAGTTTCCTTGTGTTACATCAGGTCGTAGAGTGTTACCTTAACGTGTAGTCTGTTAGGTCTGTTGCACAGTACCGCAGCTCAGTGCACAGCTCCAGGGTTCACTGGGGCTCACTCACTGCTGCCTGTCTGGTTAGTTATTCCATGAAGATCCCAAGGAACCCCACTTTAGTCTAATTGTGGTAATATAGGACTGACATATATGGCCTGTTTACTGAGCAGATGAGAAACTCCAGTACCCAGCCAAGTGCCTTTTTAGTGTTTGGTCACTGGCTGGTAGACGCAGCTCTGCTGCTGGTCCATTCAGGACCCAGGCAACATTTAAAACAGAAGAAAAAGCTTCAAGCTGTTTCCTTTTCATTCAAAGTACTGCACTAGGGAAGGAATAGCAAAGTGTGCAATCTCATCAGCAAGACTTGGCAGTTATATGGGGGATAAAGAAGGCTGAAAAGTATTGTGTATGTTCAAGAATTCTCTAAATAGACTATAAAAATACCCCACTTGTCATTCTTAATGATTTTCTGCTGCCACTTATGGTGATTGGAGCTCCATTTACAGTTTTTTTCATTTGAAAGAATTTCAGTCTTGGCACAAATTGAATTGAATAGATCACAGAGAGTTCACATTTCAAAGTGCTGAACAGAAACTTCCCCGTTTTGGATGCTTTTTGTAATTCTTCGCTTCTGCCAAGATTTTTCCCAGGCACATAATATGCTGTGTTGCTGGTATACAAAACTTTGACTTCTGTAAATAAATGGGCCGCAGAAGGAACTGCTATATTCTCCTGTTTGAATGATTCATGTGCATCCAGCAGTAGGAAATAACATACTATACAGAATCTTACAGAAGCAGCCTGTGTTGCTGGCACAACAATGGGATGGGATGCCTAGCATTGAAAGATAATGAGATTTCCTGTGAGCTGAATATATACGGTAAGCCCTCAGGATTCAGTAGAAGTGTGAAAAGTAGACAGTAGATTATGAGAAGAAAGAAAGATGAAGATAAACTTTTAAGATCATTCTTCAAAAAAGTGCTTAATTTTGAGAATTTACAATACATCCTCCAGAGAACTCTTCAGACATTGTTTTTCAAATGCAGGAAGTATTACCTCAGTCTTGATCCATCACTCTCCCTTGATCTTTTCAAAGGCTGCAGGATTTCTTTCTGTCCCCTCAAGAATAAATAAAAGGAATGAAAACAAAACCTTCCCTGACTTTATGCCCATTCTTAGATGCCTTACCAGCAATCATCTTTTGAAGCATATATAATCAGTCTCTCATTTTAGAAATGAGGGAGGTTGTTCTTGTGGTGACTTTCATATTTTGTCTTGCAAAGAAGAGCAGCCTTCAAAGATTCTAACAAACCAGCTTCTTACAGGGATATATAAGAGAACCCACTGCAGTCAACAGGGCGCCTGACACAACTTTAGAGGGCCCCACGTGGACCAAGGCCAGTGGCTMATCTGCTGTGAATGGGTGAGAGGGTTTGGGAAACAGGAACTTGTCTGAACAGTCAACCAAAAGCCAAATCACATTGTTTTTAATTAAACGTGAAATAGTTAAACAAATTTTTCTGTTCCCTGTTTCCCTGCTCTCTCTAGAAGAAGTAGTCCAGGAGTACACTTCGAGAAGAAACTGTTCTTCTCATGCTTTTGAKTAGCCGAAGCTATTTCCCTCCTGATGTATGCATCTGTATTTCCCTCCTGATGTGTGCATCACAGGCGTGCCTGTAGCTACATTTAGCAGGACTGTGGAAAGATCTGTGACCTAAAYTGTTTAGAGACAAGAGCAGCATCCYYTGCAAGTATRAGCTGACCCTACTCTAATTAGATAATTTTTTACCAGCTGAAGATCAGGGAAAGGAAAAAGAATCATTTATATATCCAAATRCTAATTCTTCACAAAAAGACCTTTCAAGTGGAAAAATGTTAGGACAAGTCTATATGATTTCTATAAATGTTTTTAAAAAAATATTCAAAAGCAACTTTTTAAAACTTGCATTTTGGCAGTTTTAAAAGAGAATGAAAATGAAACATTTTATCAACTATAGTGAAACAAAATACATTTTGGGCCTCTCCAGGAGGAATTTCYTTTACTATTTTTTATTTGGATTTGGAAATAAAAAATCAAAATATCCATATTTTGCAAGCAGGCAGAGAAGTCATGATAAAAAGACATCTTAGAGTGATCCTAGAAAGTTACACGGCAAAGTTCAGATCCCTGGAAAGGTAGTGAAGCCCAGGAATCAGATGCACAACAAAAATGGGATCAGATCTCTCTCTTCTGTCATGTCTTTTCATTTTTATACCTGTTCTCAACCCCTCAATTTTTGAATCTTCTTTAAAAACCTCTTGTAAAAGTTGTTTCCCCGTGTTCCTTGATTTGAAGAATGATAATGCCAATGTTGTTGGAAACTTCTAGTGTTCTTTTTTTAATGATTACTAGTAGTAATGCCTACAAATGGTAATCCTCTTATAAGCAAAAGTAGTTATTCATACACTGGGAAATGAAGGAGCAGGCAAGTGATTTAAGTGATTTGCCTTTGGATMCGTGTATAGCTGAATTACAGACTCATTCTCTAATTTCTGATACATTATGTTGGATCACCATGTCTGCAGGACAGTGATTTTTCCACGCCGTGTGCTRCAGAATGCTTCTGGTTTTGGCAATGAATGTTTCCCATGTCGTTCTCCTAATAAATGCACAATCAATAAAACAATTCAGTTGTTTATTCTGAAGAATATTAGCTATTTGCCTGAATAAGCAATTCTTCCTAGAACATATTTGTAACCTCCCAGAGTCCAGCCACTCACTTCATTTCTAAGGAACTTAAAAAAAGAACAGAAATCTCTTATGGAAATGATGAAACAGCATTTATTCCCAAATTCTGCTTCTTCACCTGTCATTTCCGTGTTACTCAGTTAGGACAGCTGTTTTCAGGGCATGAGGAAGGAGCTTGATTACCAGAAATAATTTCCTTTTTTTTCATGAGTAATTAATRAGTTATGTAGTGACTTAGCAATAAAAAGATATTTTGAAATAAAGGATGTTAATCAACAGAGTATTTTTCATATTCTAGAAAGCTTCTCTTTCTCAAGGAGAAAAGATTCTGAAGAATCCAGTACATAAATTTACCAKGTTTACTATTCCAGCTTTCCAAAATAAAAATTTTCACCACAGGCAATATCGTAGCTCACCATTGCTTCTGATCTGCACTCCACACTCCGATCCCACAGCAATCACAATGACACTTGGTGAAGTCCATTCCCCAAACATCACTGCCAGGAGCCTCATGTCTCAGAGTATTCTCTGTAAGTCACAGGCRGAAAGCACTGACTATTACAGCTGGAAGAGCAGAGCCACTTCCAAGAACTGGGAAGGGAAAGCAGGACTTTCCTGTTGGTGTCTTTTCCATTCCTTCATTCTGAACAAGCTGAAGGAACCATTAGACTGCTGGAGCTAATTTCCATCACCGGTTTTGCTTGGCCTAGTTCCTTGAAAACAAGCTGGTTGCTGGGGAAAACTTTATAATATCTCACTGTAAGATTTTCTTCTGACTTTTCTTCTGACCTAAAAATGCTACCGAGATGAGATAGAGAAAACTTTAAAAAGCTGGTTTATCTCCCCCTCCCYCTTTTCCCATCACACATACTTTCCCCTGGTGATTCAGATCTATTCTGTCTTCAGAACTCGCTTTCTTGTGAAGGAAAAGGATGCATATCTGGAGCGTACAATCAGCATTTTGATAAGGGCACACAGGGTACACGTACAGGCTCGTCCCTGATACTTCTTTGCAGCTTCTTGCTTTTTCTCCACTCTACAGCAGAGCTATTTCACAGATTCTACTCTAAAGAGAGATAAGTGATTTGGGGGGTTGTTTTATCTTCTTTTTTTCTTTTTTTCAGCTAATAGTAAACTCGCTGGAATCAGCATCCCCAGACTACTTGCAATGTCAAAATGAGTTCCCCATGTCATTTGATCTGATTACCAAATAATGCTAATGGAGGATAAAGTCATGAAATAGGAAGCGTTTGCATTTTTCGTTGTTTTGACAACACTAAAGAGAAAACATTTTTACTTTAAATTGGCTGGAAYTCCTAACAGCAGGGAAGGCAGAAGCTGTCTGAGTGAAAATAAGAAAAGAAAACATGATACATTTGGTTCAGATCAAAAGTTGCGGGGTTTTTTTAAGTTTGGCTGTTGAATCAAAAAATCGATTATTTTCACAGCTCTTCCTGAAAAGCAGTACCAAACAGTACTTCTCTGACTTTCTCACCATGGAAAAGCCTTAATGAATCCTAAAAAAAAGTGGTGGTTCAGTATAACACCAAGACCGTCCCTGGAGGTTTTTTGACAAGGCTGCGAGACTCAGTTCCCTCCCAGTGCCCAAAGGTGGGCTGTGGCCGTTACCACCTTTCAGCTGCAKTTGCCGGGGTCTCCCGGCACAGCCCCGCTCGGACGGCCACGTGCCCGGGGGGGGCCCTGCGGCCGCGTCAGGCGTGGGGAGCGGGAGGCGAGAGCAGCTCAGGGTGGGCAGGCAGCCCTCAGACGTGGGTACAAGGAAGCTGACTGCTGGCTGGTGGACCCCCGTCATCTAAGTCACAGTTTAGGACTAAGGAACAAACTCTGCCTTTTCCGACCTGTGCTTTGGCTGTGGCCATTAACTGTTTTATCTACATGTTGAGCTACAAGCCACGTGTAAGCTGATGTTGCTTATAGATCTACATACGTTTCAGGCACTGGTGCGACAAGACATGGGCACCTGGTCACAGAACAGCCAGTTATAATTGTGGCGAGACCGGGGAGGAGAGGAGAAAGAGAAGCGATTCAATTTGTGCAGAGCGAGCTTTATTTGGTTTCAGTAACCAGCAGTTACCAATAATCAGCTCTTTGTATCAAGTGTGCTTCACTATGCACTTCATTTAGACCTAAAAAGATGGTGATTGAATGTTAAGTAAATAGTGAACAACTATGAAGAATATAAATTTATTAGAGTGTCCCGATTATGTAGAAGAGAATTGAGAATCATTTTTTACTAATTTGGAAACTGTCACAAAATTAATTTAGAAACTCCTCATAGTCTTACTGTTTTCCAGCGTGCAATGCATGACTGGGAGCTTTTTTCCTCTGGCTCCTTCAGTGCCAGAGGCATGAAGAGTAGCCTGTAGAGATCAACAAAACCACTACACCACCACAAAACCAAACTGTGGAAAGCGTGGTTCAGATTTACATGGATGCTGTCCACTGGCTATGTGCAGTGCAGACCTGGTAAGGATCTCAGCAAGTCAGAGCAATGCGAGTCCCCCATCTGGCAAAAGAGCATCCCCCCATTAAGCCTGTTTTGAGTAACATCAACTCCTTCCCAGAGAAATATTTCCACAACTTTAAAAGGAAGAAGTTCAGACACAGCTGAATTTAAAAAAATGGGAGTACTGTATCAAGTACTGAAGACACGTCAAATATCTTATTCATCCTCCGTCCATGCCAGTGGTTACACTTGGACTGGTTCATCAGCTGCTAAACTCTTGCTGGCTCATTGCCGGTCTTCGTATATACCGCTGCTGTTCACCTTCCTGTCTCTTGCTTGAAAAAGACTCCTAGTCAATGCATCTTCAGTTTGTGAATCTGCCGATTTAACGCTAAGGTTATGTTAAAACTACAAGGTATATTTTGAACTGGTCCTTGTTTTAGTGTTAAGCAGCTAGCTTTAGGTGAATTATCCATGCAGCAATTAAGGCTGTTGTAAGGCCTGCCCTATGCCGGCAGAGCGTTGATCTCACACAGTAGTTAAGGTATATGAGTGTTTCGAGGCAACGGTCCTCCCTGAAGTGATGTCTCCAGCATCACAGCAAGCTCTGACCTTCCTGGCCCAACAACTGGGTGCTGGCAGACTGGCCAAAGCCTTGTCCTCTGTGTGCACCTGGAGTGAGGCTGAATCCAAAGACAGTCACTACTGCCCCATGTACCAACTGCATACAGCACGTACATTAATACAGTTTCTCACAAGACATCAATTAAATAGAGCTGCTGTCTTCTTATTTTAACCATTAGGAAACTGGAACATAGAAATATTTGCCTTAGGTAAWCCAGGAATTTTGTAGTGGAAACAGAAATAAAATCCAGGTGTCCAGACGCAGAGTACTGTGCTTTACCTACAACATCACACATACTTTTTTTAACCTCTTATAAACAGAGCAGACTTTGTAAGAATGTAAGTCTGGTTTGCATCTGGATCTCAAAGGATAGTGAAGTTTGGATCTCAGAACTCAGGGCTGCYGAGGGTTGTTAAAGTCCTTTTGAAATATTAGTGGTACTGGACTACTGCACATARCACTGCTGTGGCCATTAGTCACAGCACGTTTTCCATTAAGAATTCAGTGTTCATTTAATTTATCAGTTCAGAGACATGCCGACAACAAAGAGTTATTTTCATCTGGCAGATTAATTTCTCTTTTCTTACGTCTTCAGAAAATCCTACACTGATATATCTGTGGCCAACAGTTGCAGAAATCTAGTTTAGAGCTAATAGACAACTACCCAAAAAAGTAACTGAAGATGTTTGTATAGGACATTGAAGAAAAAAAGGCACTGGAATGAATAGAGTTGTAGTCAGGTCTGTGTTCCCCTCAGTGATACTAGATGAGATGTTAAAAGACAATCCTAACTTCTCATAGGCATTAGGTAATATTAATGTTGTTTATGGAAGTTGATGAGTGCAGGACAGCAAGCACATGGTGTTAAATTTTACCAGAAAGTAGGAAGTTCTTCTTCAGAGTGGTTTGTGTTTCTGCCCCTGAGGAATGGGCTAAATCTGAACTGCAGAAGATGCAACATTCAAGAGTTCGTCTTCCATGGGTGCTGTTTAGTTTCATGAATAGAAATAAGGAAACTACAGTATTAGTAGTACGGTCATCAATACAGTAGTACAGGCAATTAAAGCCACCAACACAGCACACAGATCTAGAGATAGCAACACTATAGCATGCAGAATAGCCCAGTCAGACCTCTTCTTTCTCACACAGAATGCTGTATGTCTGCAATTTGCCAATGTACGTACTGCATTATGTCCTTCAATTCCTCTTATAGTGCACTGCGGTGCTGTGAACTGTTAACTGTTGCCTTCAGCTGCAAAGAAGAGCGATTTAGGTAGCAGATGAAGTAATACTTTTACATAGCTTTGTCAGCAGTCTAGGAACCATCAGGAAAAAAATACRCGAGTTATGAGACAAAGTACTTTAAGAGCTTCTAAGTCTCTGGCTTCTACTACCACTTACTGACAAATTCAGCCAAATATCCATGACCATGGCTTTAGGCTGCACCTCAAGATTGCTAAAGCTTTTCACACACAGTACTGGAGGCATGAGTTCACATGAAAAGTTTCTAATGGACCTGTGAGTGCACTGCTTCAGGGTCAAGAAGTGCTGAAACAAAGCGAAATCAATGCCTAGGCAGTACTACTGATTCCCAGTGGCATGGCGTGCACTAATAGACCAGAATGGTGTTGCAGAGCAAAGAAAGAGAGTTGGAGAGAGGAGAGCAACTTTATTAAAGATGAGTGCTTCTGCTAGAAAAGAAAAGAAGAGAAAGGAGAGATTAGTGGAGCTGCTGAGAGCACAGAGAGAACAGATGTTGAAGGTTAATGGAGCATTAGTAAAAGAAAGAAAATCAAAGTCTCCTAATAGTTGGGATGGTTATTTTAGTCAGAGCATTCTTTACAGAAATGATCAAGATTTAATGATAATTGAAATTTAAAGTAAGATACTGCATGGCCTTGTTTAGTGTAAAGGGTTTCAGCAGAGCCATACTTGGCTCCAGGGTTACCCTCTGTGAATTTCTCACTTCAGAAGTATTACCTGTTGCCATTGCTATCAACCTTACTTAACTGTAATCATCGTCTCTCCAAATACGGATAAAGTTTGGAACCCTCCTTCTAATGAATTATTTTGTGTAATGAGGATAACAGATTAAAGGAAGGAAAGGGATACTCACTCTAAGGAAAAAAAMCAACTATGTAATACATAAATATATCTTGTATTTATGTTTTACACTTACAAGGCATATAAATTAACAGCTTGTTTGCTGTTTTACCAGCAGTAAACTACAGAGATAAGTGCTTTCAAACTGGTTTGTATAAATTACTTTTTCTGSTACTAATAAGGACCCCACCTGACACTGTAAAAATATAACTTATAACTTCAGGATTCTGTTTTYATTTGATAAAAAGATACTTAGACCTGTGAGCACCCAAACTCTTTCTGAGAATACTTTAAAAATCACCATGTGGACTTCATTGCTAGCGAAAGGAACTATGTGCTGACAGACTTAAAAACTGAAATCGATTGCTTATTGAAAGAAGCCTCAAGGTAGTGGAAAAAGAGAGCRAAGTATCTTCAGGCTGCTCAGCTGAAGTGTCTCAGACTTCAGCCTAGCTAAGTGGCCATATATCCTGGCTTTTCAGCTGATACTTATTTCTCTCAGGAACAGTTTTGGGTACTCTGGAGGTGTTCAAGATTCCAGTTCATTAGTGGAAGGTTTTTGTTTTGTAACCACAAACTGTTGTCTTTTTGCTCCATCGAACATTAATGATTCTTCTTCAGTGTCTCATGACAAATTAATTCAGACATCAGGTTAGTAGGAAAGTTCCGTATCCTGAGAAACACATGCGTATCAGTGTTGCGTTACAAGCTGGCCGTAGTGATGGTCAGGCATTTGTTTTAAAGATACTTCTGCATGACTATTGCATTCATTTGAAAATATCACCCACAGTGAAGCAGGGTTTTTTGTTTGTTTGTTTAAAAAAAACATTTCCTGAGTAGTAGAAAAATAGAAAACAGATGAGGCTTATTTTAGTACACGTGTGCAATGGCCTGTCTGCCTGTAAACCATGAGGCTACAGTCTATAAACCAAATGAAGCTGCAAGCTGGATATAGGCAATGGGCTGTTGGTCTTTAACTTGCTTTAGAATTAATGTGTAACTCAGACGGTACAGTGATGARCCCAGTGTAAAGTAGAAAGAGTGTGCTTGTGCTGTCAATGTATTTCTCCTCCCTTCTCAGTCCAGAGCCTTGGTGCCCATGTTCTCTCTTCTGCACATATACCAGACTGCTCCCAGGTTCCTTCTGGAGGGAGCCAGCTTGGCTCCTGCTCGAGAGGAGTATGCATAACTCACAGGACTGTTTTCTCCAGCGTCGAGTGCAGATAGGTTGTACACACATGGACTTTACCTCCTTCTATGCAGGACAGTCTTCCAGTGTCATCCCAGCACACTTGCACACAGCCCACAGTCTCAGCATATTTTAAAAATACCACTCTGATGGCTGCAACTAAGCCTTCTCTTTATTTCTGGCACTTGKCAATGGAAACACCCACAAGCACACAGATGGTACYCATTCTGCCTCAGGGCCATCAGGATGCCTTATGGGGCCCAGAGTCTCCAGGGCCGAGTGTAACGCKGTATGGATATGGGCAACCTACTCACGCTGTGAGGGCAAGCCAGGCTGCACCCACCCGCCTCAGTCCGAGAGCTCACTTTCTGGCGAGATCAGCAAAGACRGTTTGGATGTAACATAAACCACTCTGTGCTCCTCATGTCTCCTACACTAGCTAAGCCATCAGGTGTGAGCGTGTTTGCATGKGATGTATATATATAAAGTTACTGAGGAGATGTGTGCTCAACAGCTGTGGATGAACTGATGATAATTTGACATTTCAATTTTATTTCTTGCTGAATTGGCTTATCTAATAATACCTTCRTTGAGAAGGAGCTTGTGAAAAGAAAAAGAAAATATTAATATGATATTTCTGCCCGTTTCTCTTTTCAGTTGTATTTGGTTTCATCTGGGATCTTCCATATGACTTTGTTGTCCATCATACAAGAATCTTTTCAGTTCTGCCTCATTACTGAGGTACACGATCACTTTTTATTCTTGTTTTTCAACAATTTCCCAGGAACCTTCATTTTTCCTAATCACAGCTGAAAATAAATAAGGATAAGTTCTCAGTGACTTCAGTTGAAGGCTGTCAATGGATGGCAGCTGAGGCTCTGGCCATTTTGTTATGGCTTGCCTTTAAACTCACAGTTCCTCTGCCATTATTTATTGTCTAACACCCTCGCTGTTTCTTTTAACTCTGTAAATATTTGGGGGATACAGATTGCAATAGAAAAGATGCAAAAAAAGATGCTGATGTTGTATCGATGTGAATTACCTGATATGCCATGCATGACAAATATTTTTTATAAACCTAAGCTTAAAACATSAATACCAAGCTGAGCATCCCATGTTGCTGGTGAACTTCTCCTGTCTGTGAAAAAGCTCCCAGATGTTTTTCCTTTTTTACTTCTGATGTTCCCTTCTGAGTCCTGAAGTGTTCTTCTGTCAGGTCTGCTTGTTTAAACACTTTAACTCTTAGCTAATTATGATTCTAAGACCTTCAAAATGAATAGAGGAATGAATTTTCTTTTCTTTTTAAATTAGTTTTTGAACTGTAGTCATTCCCCTCCCATGGAGAGAGAAATTTTTATAATTTGCTGAAATCTCAGTCCCAATATGAGAAGGGAAAGGAGATGGCTGCTCAGTATATATAAACTCCCAACTAAATTGTGATATGTTGTAAGACAGCAGCCTGCAAGTATTTCAAGAGTATAAAAAACAACAAAGAAAATGACTTATAAATGTCTGGGTGTCTAAATGCAGATAATAGACTGAGAAAAGAAAAATTTAAGCTGAATAGTTGCAGAATTTTCCTAAAAGGGAAGCATTTTAGGCTCTGAAGGGAAAAAGCTGAAGCCTCATCCCTTGGGGCTTTAAAAGCAAACTAAAGCAGAAAAAATGTTCAGAAATACATTTTTGTGAAGGCAGATGTACCTCATAAGGCTATTTCAATGAGGAAACACTTCAGAGAAAAACACTGTATTAGTAGAATAACAAATAGGATTATTTAGTAATGTTTTCCACATGTAATTTCAGGCTGTCTTTTACTAACAGACAGTGCTGTAAACTGAATGTTATCCTGTCCTTTACACAAAAGCAATTTCTTTTGTTTTGCTCTCACACCCTCCATGGTAATCATGTAGGTATTGTCAAACAAACTAATGGTCCCTGCTGTTTCAATCTCTGCACTAACCAATGTCAAATCCTTCAGGAGAGTACGGAGTGCCACGCTGGGCTAGACCAGGATCCTGCCCAAGAGACTGACCAGCAGAACATTCATTTCAGCATATGTAAGGAGGAGAACAAGAAACAACGCACAGCACAACAGTAGGAGCCGTCCCTTGAGACACGGTTCCAGGCCCTGTTATCTGAGCTGGCAGCTGCCTCCAGGACAGAAGAATGAGCAGGTGAAAATAATCTTTTCATGTCCCTGATCTGCCATCAAGACTCACAGTTGCTAAGTATGAAAATTTTCATTCTGTTAATTCTAACTGCAAATATGAATCCGATTCATATTAAAAAGGAATGATCCTTGTTCAAAACTTTAAGGTAATTTAGCTCTAATTGTGTGTTCTTCGTATTTTTAGTGCTCAATCTTATGCTAAATCTTAATTATCAACTATAGCACAAAAATATCTTGCATTTATGTGTTTCTTAGTGTCAGCAATATCTTTCAAAAGAAGGTATTATATATAAAAATATGTGTATGTGTGTGAACACATGGTCAATAAATGAAGCAGACCCTGCAAAGAGGCAGGTAGACAGCATGKGAAAGCTTGGTAAATTTAAGACTCTAAAGAGTCTTAAGACTCTTTCGTACATCAGACTTTAATTCTTTTTTTTTCAGATAATAGTACCCATTAGCAAAGAGAAGGGATAAGAAACTAAGTGAGAAATTATATGAATGATGGAGACAGTTTAATTTTTGCAACTGTCATTTTAATTTGGACTTTGGACTCCCATATTTGTCTAGTAATGGTGCTCACAGCTCTGTATCAAAAATTGCACTGAATGATCAAACAGACAATCCCAGTTGTACAAAATTGCCCAAGAAAAGACTCAAACTTTTTCTCATGAGGCTTTCTTTTACAGAGAAGTAAAACAGTTCAAAATAAACTGTCCCACCTAATGTTATGCTAACCATCACAAATGCTAGTAGTTACCTGTAGCATACATGACTTATGAAATACTTTCCTTTACTTGYAAATTAAACAGTGTCCTATTTATCTTTGCATGCATATCGTGGCTGAAATATCARTGTGTCAAGCTGGTAACATCTGTGTAATGCAGATAATTTTTCAGTAAATTCCTCCAATTGCCTTAGCCATTGCTATTTCCCATTTTTAGCAATGATCAATTTTTCACTGAAAGCAGAGCCTCAAGCATCAGCATATAAGCTAYATCACTTACATTTTACAGGATTGTCAATGAAAAGCAACACCAACATTTTTGCCATACGAAAGCTTTAAAGACAACAAGGGATTTTGCACGCAAGCAGCAGTGTTAGAACCTCATCTGGGCAAACTGTTGGGTAATTATATTCCTTTTACATAAACCTTCCTGCATTTGGCCAGATACGCTAGTCTTAGTCACCTCCTGTCCTAATCATTTGTGCAGAGTGGTTGCAAGAAATTAAACAGCTGCTATTTTCGGCCCGCCATATTAAATGGCTGCRTTGCATTAGTGGATGCAGTCATACGTTTCACCCACTCACTCTCTCCAGCTCTCTTTTTCATTGTCTGCTACAGGGAGATTTTCTCTGAGAA
This sequence comes from Oceanodroma leucorhoa, assembly GCA_030449065.1. Classification (NCBI taxonomy): domain Eukaryota; kingdom Metazoa; phylum Chordata; class Aves; order Procellariiformes; genus Oceanodroma; species Oceanodroma leucorhoa. The sequence continues at coordinate 386,530 of JASVER010000177.1, forward strand.
CATGAGGGAGAGGTGCATGTTTAATTTTCTGAAGTGCCAGGCTCCCACAAGTCCAAAATGAGGTCCCTATATTTTTCTTCAGCGTACTTTGGCTTACTATCAAGATGGAAGTTTGTGTATAAATGGGAAAGATTAATTTATTATCACCTTTCTTTCAGCAAGAAAACAAATAGTTAGTAGATGGTCTGGGACATAGTCCTGGCAGCTGAAAGGCGGCAGTGTAAGATAAAGAGGAGTTCTCCATCTCTCTTAGTTTAAAATTACTTTTTAGAAAGAAAAGTGCACATTCAGGAAAAAAGTTTAAACTGACTGTTAGTTTTCTCATCTGAGCTCATACATCAACTGTGACGGAATGGAGCTGGCTTGGTGGAGTGTATCATTAGAACAATCTCTCACATATACCTCACTCCTCCAAAATGCTCAGCTGATTTTCCACCTGGCACTGGAAAATCRCCACATAGGGAGTGATTACCGAGAAAGAGTGGGAGAAAAGAAGACATAGTGCTGTGCCACTCTTAAATTTGCTAAGAACACCTGGTTTTTGACAGAGTGGTAGGAAATGACAACAGAAGGCAGTTAAGTAGAATAAAAAATTAAGAAACAAGAAGTGGCTGGAAAGGACAGTTTGGATTAAGGAATATCTGAAAGCTGATATCTGTATTGTCATTCCATCCATTTCACACAAAAGGGCTTCGCAAAAGCTATGGAATACAGACACATTTGTTCTACWTGTGACTGTCTCTAATGAAGATTATAGCTCAAAGTGTATTCCGTCACAATTCCTCCAAAGTCAAGAGACTGCGATAAACTTCCTTACAGGGAACTATAGCCAAATTCCTTTTACTGTTCACATACACCCTCTTGATACGAGTGTAATTACATGTAAAGAACAAACACAAACGTGGCTTACGTCAAGATAGATGAACTTGACCGGTCACAGTGCCCTCGCCACAATCATCAACTACGTGTTGCCTGTTCTATGCTCATGCCTAGGACAGCTTTGCCCTGTGTGGAAATGAATTTTCCTCCTTGAAGATCATTTTGGTAAATTATGCTACAAATGACACAGCCTGGTATAGCTACTGTGGTTCTTCAGGGGAAAAACAAAGTCATGTTCACAACAGGGAAATCTTGCTGGAAGTATCTATTACAAGATGTGACTACACATCAGCGCCTGTAGGATGGATAGCATAATAAAGAAGAGAAAGAGGGCACTTCTCAATTCAAATTGACACAGTGAATCCCAGAAAGCCTATTTTAACAAGATTCAATGTCTCCAGGACAGAACTGTTATGACTACATTTCTAACTTTCTCTCACTTTCCACCCAGTCATCAATACTTGCAGTATTTATATGCCTTTGCTGTGGGTAGGAGCTGATAACTTGGGAACTTCATGTGGGCTTCAGTCTAAGTCAGGCCTGTTGGAAGTCTACATCTGTGACCTGAAAGCAGTGCTCAAATAAGTTGGCCTGTTTGGGCACAGGTTGCCCACAGCATGCTCTGCATCCATGTCAGAAATTTGAGTTTCTGCCAAAGCTTGCATGTATTTTAGATTCAGCAGTTACAGCTGGCTGATGAAGCACCACTAGGTGAAAAGATATAGAGAGGCAAAAAGCTGAGAGTAGTAGGAGGAACTTAGGGGCAGAGTCACAGGAGGAGACAAGGTGGCTGTCAGCACAATTAAAATTGAATTTTTATTTAAGAAAACCCATAATATTGCAGAAGTGAGGAGTTTACTCTCTCTGCTTTGCTGCCCCTCCCTCTTTTRTCTGCCCTCTATAAATCCCTTCTTGCAGACTCCAGTGAACTGGAACAGGAACTCCAGGAACAGACTCACTTTTGCTCTAGCCATTTAGCAATAAGGCTAACAATATGAATTGCCAGTCACATCAGGCTATTGTAGTAATCCTTTGTAAGAAGAAATTGGACCAGTTTTATAGGTCACATCACTTCTTAAAAAATGTAACCCAAGCAACACACTGTTTTATGCTAGCATGAAAACACAGATCTAAAGCCATTAAACCAAAATGACAATTTGGGAGATGGAACAGAGTCAGACAGGGATTGGAAACAAAAGATGATTTCTTTTGTGCTGCCTTTAATTATGAAGCATCAGTATAAAATCCTTTGTAGCAAGTTCAATCAGAAAATCTAGTGGGATTAGCAATTAGCACCATCAGGGTCCTTTTAAACACTGYATCATCCACACAGTGCCTTTGGGGATCAGAGAGGGAAATCTGAGTTCATGTTCATTGTTGGAGTCCCAAGTGGGGAAATTAGCAAGTAAGGCATACTCATAGGCAGTACCAGCACTTCACAACGAGCCAGCCTAATAGCCCACTCACCGAGGTGACATAATATGCCAGCGAGAATCTGCTCCTGAAAGAGACATTGCTGTGGCCGCTGCTGTTGCTGCTATCCTGTTAAAATAACATGCAAAAGTAAGAAAGAGCAAAATAATCCAACATGCACAGCAGTAAAGTGGAGTACAAGTTTTMTACCTTTAACAAAAGTTTTCTGGAACTTCTTCACTGGTAAAGGCTTCGTCCAGATAGACAAATATATCTTCTCCTGTGCAATATCTTATCATGTGCARATGTGAGATCCTAAAATTAGAAAACAAACTCTGGCTTAGCCAATCCGTGTTGTTGGAAGCATGAAATTCTTGATAACTGGATAACAAAGATGCCATTTAGGACCGGCAAAGATAGATCTAATATTTTTCTGCTTTTCTAAGTGGGATTTATCAGAAGCTGAATCCTGCTTAGTCYCTTATATGGATACAAGTATTTTTAAAGCAGTAGAAGTATTTCACAACTCTCAGTTTCTTGAGTGTAAAACTACCAAGTAACATTTAGAAGTCCAGGATTGCTGCGTTTCGAGGATTGAATACAGGGAGAATCAAGAGGATATTCTAGTGAGGAAAGACCAGAGAAAGACACAGATATAGTCTTGGTTCCCTCCGATTCTAGGCCTGCCAAGGGCCAGTTTGACAGCTGCGATAGCATCTAAATTGGCAGATTTTTGTAGTGCTGACGTGTAGAACTTCCTGCATGAAGACTGTTCTCACTGTAAAGGGTCCTTCTCCTGACTTGCCCCTTTTACTCCCTTTCTACCCCACTTACAAAAGCAGTTCCTGGACCTTCTGGTTGGTCTTGGTAGGGAGGGGAGACACCGCATCTTTCACATTATCTCAGCCACAAACCATAGGGAATTACAGTGTTCTGAATACAGCTGTCATGTGTAATTACACTTAGCAATCTTTGACATCAGTTTCTAGATATAGATTATCTTAAACTTTGAATCAAACAGACTAGGGATGGTAGAAATTGTTCCTGTGCAAGTGTTAGTTCTTTGAAATGTCATTTTCAGCCATGACATTTGAGTGTGCTTTTGCTCTAGGATCATGACACATGCCATGAAAACTTTTTCTGAAGAAGGAGCTATGGAAAGAGGGTGGGAAAGTGACAGTTCTTCTGAGTCTATCTGTCTCCCAGGCATGCATATCAGAGGCATTTTTTCTTTTGTATTTCACAGGCAATGTCATCTTTTTCATAATTATCTGGTTTTGTTTCCCAACAAAAAACACTGTCGCTCTAACTACAAGGCRGTGGGATATGAGGAATTAATTAGTGTGGAAAGTGGCTGGTGGAGAATAAATGCAGTGACACTGAAATCAAATAAATGGATGCAGGAAAGAGAAAATAAAATGAGAGTTAAAAAAAACAGTAAATCTTGCACAGGAAGGGAGCAGGGCTGTTGTGARTGGGTCCAAATACTCCCTTATAACTTCTGTGATGAGAGCAGATGGTAACAAGGTGACATTTTTTTGGTTGCTCTCCTGACCTAGACATCAGCCAAACATTAAGGAGCTATTCGCAGAAATTGTCTTTCTCTTGTGGCTCTCAGCTGTGTCTCTGAATGCTTTGTCCCTTTCTCCTTCCTTCACTTTCTGTTCCTATAGGCAAAGATGATGAGTTTTATATCCTCTGATGCTCCTCTGTAAAATGTCAGCCTCAAAAATTCAGCTTGAAATTTCTCTCCCCCCCCATCTGTCTTCTCTYTTCTGTCTCTGGGTGACATCTGGCATATTGGCTGAGGTCTCCAGGCAGCTTTGTGGCAGCTCCAGACTCGCCTAGGGCAGCTGGCTAGAGCGATCAAAGGGGACGACTGGGTTGTTTTGTCCTCGCTGAATGTCAGTTTCTTTAAGTCACCTTTGGGTTCTGGGAATTTTCGGAGCAGCTTTTTAGTTGCGACTCACTTGCACACGGTCTTAATGTTGGAGGAATGAAAGCAGATTTCAAAGAAATCTACCGTTTTCCTTAGTTCTTGAAATGTGCTCTCCCTCCCCATCCCCCAAAAAACAAATAACTAAATGGAACAGACTTTCACCTTGGAAACAATGGTGCTTCTTTTTAATGGCATGTTCTGTTTTGTACTGGAGAGTCAATAAATGTTCTCCACATTTGGAAAGGGGAAGTGTAAAACTGCCTTTGTGGACAGCAAAGAGCATTTTCATCAGAAGAAGAATCAGAAGAAATTTAGTATACTTCTTATGTGGAAGACCTCAGAAAGAAGAATGTGTATACATTAAATTTTTGAGATGATGTAGAAGTTCCACTATCTTGCCAGATCATCTTCATCTTTTATCTCAGCTTACTATCAACTCCTYACCTGCTTGTTTCCTTGACATAAATACCGGTGACACCAGTCTCTCCAATACACAGTTTCTAAGATAAATTTTTTTAGTCTCTTTGTATTCTTCCCTTAACTCCTTTTCCTCTATATCAAACTCTTCTTTTTTTTCTGATTATGAGTTGTTGTTGTTTTGCCTTCRCTCACAAGATCTTTTCCTATTCATCCTCTCTGTCTCTTTGGACTACCACAGCTGCTCTGTCCGTGATGTTCAAAAAGCTGCTCCTTATGTCTACTGTTTAATCCTGCACCTCATGCCCCTTAGCCTATTCCATCTGAATTGACCTCTGAAGCTAARGCTCCTTGATCCTTTGCTCTAACTGGGCAGGAGGCAGAATGGTGCCTGTTGTGAGCTAATCCTAGCCCCAAAYACCCTGAGGGCCAGGCAGCCAGCAGTTGTCTTCTGCTTAGAGCCTAAATTCCAGAAAAAGATCTTTTCACGCAGAAAATCAAAGACTGTCTCACSTAATCTGGGGGGGTAACCGGCATCAGAGACAGCTTTGTCACCTCTGCCAGTTTTCCAGGAGCAAAGTATTTCTGCGCCCATGGAAATTCTTTGGATGGGTATATGTCTCAGACTGTTTCAAGGCATCTTTGTCTTCAGAGAGATGTACTGTTTTGAGACAGACACTCAGTTTATGACTTTCTTATAAACTCAGAGGATGAACTCAGGATTTTGCCATGGGCTTTAAGTAGACTTGCATAGTACAGTGTACCTCTGCTGAGGTGTCCTCAGGTTCTGTAGGAATTTGGCCTTTAAGCAGAGCTACGGTTACTTTATTGAACTACAAAACATGCACAATAAACCTTTTCAGTATTATTTATAGAGTGCAGTCTTACAACCTGCCTTAGGGTTTGTAGTAGTTTGAGGACAGGTGAGTAGCAGAAAATCCACCAGCCACGGTGCTCAGTTCTATTTAAAATACATTTGTGCTTTAAAGAGATTCTGATCTCACACAGTGGTTTGATCGTAAAGTTTCAGGTTTCTAGCCATTAACTATGGCTTGAACTGATATTTGTTCTCCATGGCAACAGCGTTCTTCATGTAATAACTGGAGTCATTTACCTTCATCTCAGCGGGTGCATGCTGAACGGCACCCTGAACTTGTCACCCAGCTACCTCACCTTCCAGCCTGGCAGCCCCCAGCGTTCCTCAGGACGCTTCGGACATCCAATATACAYCAGAGAGTAATCAGTTATGGGTACACGAGCCTTAAACTCCGCTGAATATCACAACCTGAAATGCAGGACATGCCTGCTAGTTGTATTTTTGTAATTGCTTGAGAGCACAGCACATCACCGTTACCGTGTGTCCAGAGTGTGTGCAGTCATTAGATGAGACGTGGCAAACTGCTCAGCCGTTCAGCCAGAGGTATTAAGGGAGCTGACGATAGTGTACTTCAAAAGAAGCTAAAATCCTTGCGTGTCTAAGGTTATCTCCCTGTTAAGAATGAAAACTCTCCAGAGGAGAGACTGGAGCCTTTGCAGGGTCCAAAGGTGAAGGAAAAGAACATTGGTAAGGACAGTAAAAATATTAACTGGGAATAGAAGTGGAGATTTAAATTGAACGAAAAGAAGTTCCAGTAATCAAGTTTACTGGTAACTTCCCTGGTAGTTGAGGGAAGTTGAGTTCATCAATGGAAACTAAAAGATCTGCATTCCTATTGTCCTATTTCAGCCTGGTGAAAAGCCAGGCCTCTTGCTTCTGCAGAGAGAAAATAATATTGCCTTTCAGGGAGCCCTGCTTTTATTCACTCTTACATAGGTGCTCTATTTTTAGAGCAAATTATATACCTTTAGTCAACAAACAGCACCCAAAACCCGTGTTTGCAAGTGCAGCTGGAAGGATGTTTTTTGTTCTGAAGGGTGATAAAATCTGAGTGAATCCCAAGGAGCTGGTTGTGCTTCCAGGAACAGGCTGTAGCCTGTTTTCACACATCATGCAACAAAAATAAAAGAAGTCAATAAAGCAGCCAGTTGGGGAAGGAAGAGCAAGGCTTACAAGCATGAGATAATGTGATTTATCAAAGAAGACGTGCAAAACAGAGTCATCTTTAAAAATTAAAAAAACAAATCAGAATAACTGAATGTCTGACACATTGTCTTGATAAACAGTATACCCCAGAAAAAAACAGTAGTGTTTTTTTTTTTAACACATTAGTCAGTTATCTCCTGAGAGGCAAAATTCAAATTTCCTTTCATTTCAGGTACTTCCCACATTTACMTTACCATAGAAATTATCATTATTGTTTTTTCCTTGACAAAGGCTGATTTATGAATATTTCTAAAGGAACTAAACATTTTTCTTGCCTCAGCCAAAATGCTGCTCTTTCCCATTTCACACTGTTGTTTGAAAATGATTCACAAATACTAGTTTTTCTGCCTGTTCTAGTTACAAGTAGTTGAATTGAAAAAGTGCTTATTGAACAATTTTAAGCTCTTTTTCAGCTTTTAGCAAGTCTACAAACATTTTGTCCAAATACCTTGCTTAAATGTGCTCTGTGGGCTTTTCTTATGTCACTTCCACCATACTTCAGGTAGATAATTCTTATGATTAGGAAATGGTCTTTAATGGATCCACTTTTAGCTGCCTAGGCAGTAGGGAAATGGGAGTGGGTTGGAGAGCATTTTAGAATTACCCGAGTGTGTATTGCTCCACGYGTCACTTTCAGTAAAACTAAAGGACTCCCATAGTTGTTTGGTATGAAGTGCAGTCTCAGTTTTGACCTCCAGGAATGCTATCCGTTCAAAGTAATTGCCTGGACAGGAAAGTTCCTAGCTGAAATGTTTGCAGTCATATCCCTGTTTAGCTAATTTAATCTTTCCTGGCCAGACTCAAGTGAGGTGTGTTTTTTTGTTGTTTTGTGAAAAAGCCCATTCGTACAGTTTTGCATAAATTGCTTCATACTTTAATGTTCATCATTCTGTTTGGATTCTGATTTCAGATGCGCTTTTTCTGAAAATCTATGCTCAGCTCTGCATAGACGGTGCTGACAAAATAAGTTGTATTACTTAAGGGAAATAATTTGGTCTATGGCATTTAGGCAGTCTTTTTTCATAAAGCATGGTTTCACACAAGAAGTGTGACATATTTCAACCGCCAGTATGAGACAGGAAACAGAGTGTTGGTTTTCTTGCTCCAGGTTTTTCACCAAATGGGARAAAGGAGATTTTCATCAGCTCTCAGTACTGGTAAGAGTTCACATCATCTCTGCAAGRGTCAAGCTGCTCTAAGAAAAAGTCACAAATACCTAAGCCGAGCTATTTTCATGCTGAAGGTGGCAGTGTCGGATACAGACACCACCCAGCTCACTGCAAACTAGCTCTAGGTCAGCAACCTTACTGAAGCTCAAGGTTTTTGATGGAAAGAGCAGTGGTGCATATTGGAGAAAAATGTCCAGGCTTGCTTTAAAATGCCGCTAAACTGAGGATCTGACATGGGCTGCAGTCTGGCTGTGCTGAACTGTAACTACTTCARGAGTATTAATAAGGTCAAAGCAAACGGCATGAGAAACCAAAGCATRGGCTTCTCCAGAATGCCTTGCCTCACGGAGGTAGAAACTATTTCCCAAGATGTGAAAGAAATTTAATGCGTTATTAATCCTAAATCCTCTGGTGAATGATGTTAGAGGAACCAAGCAATGCCAATTGAGACAAAAGGGTTTCTGGTGTGGGTTTTTGGATCCAACACGCTTWTGTTTAGATTTATGAGATGAGGTAAAGATTGAGGGGTAAGAGCGATCACTAGTGTCAGTGACTACTAAGCAYTCTCTTGTGACAAAAATATGCTCTGTATAGTAGATCCAGTTCAAATATGTGAGATTAAATACGGTTTTGCTTCTGACTACACTTCTGATAAGGTGTCAGAAGAGAGCTCTATGGTTAAAGAGGAAATCAAGCCACCTGTAAAGGAATTTGGCAGAAAAATAAAGAAAAATCTGAATTTTCCTGGTGGCAACTTTTATTGCAGTGCACCAGTGTACATCTGTAACTAAGTCTTGTACTGTKTAAATAGGAAACTTGGTTATTTGACACCTAAATTGTCAGTCTGGTTTCCCAAGATTCTTAATACTGCACAGTGAACAGAGACATAAATTAATCCCTCTGTTGTTGTATGTCAAARGCACTGGGGAGGCACTGGAGTTTTATGATACATTTCATTAGGGCCAGGATAATGCCAGCCACTGACATTCAAARAATAGAACGAACGCTTTCATCTTGGCAAGAATGGAATTTTGGGAAAGTTATTTTCTTTGCAAGAGAGAAGCCATCAAATGAACCAATTGATTCTCGTGTCACAGACCTCAAAAACAAAAATCAGCTTTGTGAATAGGAACAGTTGTTAGGATGAACTAATTTGTGGTGTATTTGAAAACATGATCAAACAAGGGTTAAGAAATATATGTGACAGCGTAAAGTAGGGATATTTGCCAGACTTGTAGAAAATATGCCTCCATCAATTCAAGTTTTAGTGTGCGTTGGAGAGAACTCCTAAACATCTGCGCAAAAATCTGCATCTCAGCCTATAAAATGAAACAACATCAGTGGCCAGATTTGCCTACAACAAATATGGAGTCACAGCAATGTTACGAAATTTCCAGTCGAAAGGATGCCTTGCCATATATACACTAACAGCAACCGTTTTACTAGAGCAGGTTCTCAATACCAGTTACAAAAGAGATGTAAAAGCAAGATACATCTATAAACACAGAAAATCCAACATGTGGTTTTGGAAAGAATTGGCAGACTTGATCACTGAAGGTCTGAATTTGCCTCAGAGATTCGAGGATATGTACGTTACTAAAGCCAGAGAAGAAACCTACTTTCTTTCCACAAAAGTTTGCCTTTTCTTCAGGAGCTCTACCAAGTCCTCGATGAGACATTGCTGTAAAATTTAACTTTACTGTTTGTGGGCGAGGATATCTATGTTTAGGAAACAGKTTTTTTTCCCCCTCAACTGTATCTCAACCCCAGGTACAGTAGGAAAGATTCTTCATCAATAGGAAAATCATACATAAAGCAGGTTTATCAGTCAGTCAATTTTAAATTAAAAATATAACAATCAAACATCTCCAGCTTTAAAAAATTCTTGCATTAATCAGCAGCAAGTAGAGCAGCAAGTAATGAGCCAGAAGCACTTAAGGCAAATGAAGACGTTTAGAATTCAGCACAGTGGAGATCTCATTTAAAAAAACCTAAGTCTCAAAAATCACCACTGTCTAACCAGATAACTTTGAGGGATAAGAATTACTATCCTCAATACTGTCTTATCTGCCTCAGAAGCAACAGATGCTTCAAAAGTTATTACCTGCTAAGTGGAAAATTACAGACCAGATGGAGCTAATTAATTTGCAATTAAAAAATTGCCACAAACTAAATAATATAATTAATTTTCTGCAAGATATGGCTATGCAAAAGATTGGTCTGCCACTTTTAAGGCATCCAAAACATTCATAACAGTTATATAAGCTGGTGGATGCTATGGAGCTGGATAAGCACCTACAAATTCCAATGTGTAGCAAACTTGGATGGGAAACGGCAAATTTGGATAATAAACTTTCAAAAAGCTCTGAAACTTGGTGTTAATCTGGCATCTTTTTGATGTCATCTGAAACCATTGCTTGGAAAGAAAAAAGAAAAMAAAGTAAAAGTTTGTCTTTGCAAAGCTGCAAACCAAGTTACAGATTTATTTTTCCAACTTGGAATGAGCATTGTTACAACTTATGTGTTTTTCCAACTTGGAATGTGCATTTCTACAACTCATGTGAAGCTCTGAACCAGGAGTCTGTGCTTCCCTGTGAGACTCCTGTTGCTCTTGCTTTGACTCCTCAATATATTAAAAAAAACTTTCTCGCTGTAGACATGCATAGCAAATAGTCAAGTGATTAGAGAAGGGGACTCAACCTCCCAAACTTCATTAATAAACTTCACTAATAAACCTAGAGCTATTCTCAGCTTTTTTTCATGTGTGTCCAAGTGTGCATATATATATATATATATGTGCATATATATATGTATGCATGCATATGTATAAATATATATATGTGCATACATATATATGTATGCATGCATATGTATAAATATATATATGTGCATACATATATATGTATGCAAGCATATGTATAAATAAGAGTTTCAGGATCAAACCTTGCTGCATAGCTTTAAAAAAGATATTTTTATCCCGTTGCTTTTTGCTCAGTTTGGATACTTTCCATACAGAAAAAAATTCAGTCATGTTTGTGAAGCCGTGTAAAACCCTGCCAGCTAAACCCTGTGGGACAGAGACACAGAAGACGTGAGCTACTTCTCCTAACAATGTGCTCAGGACTTTCATCTTACCCTTTATTCAACAGCATCATCACTTCCTTAACATGAAAACAATAAGGAAACGTCTTCGGTCAGCTAACGCACTTCCCACTTGCAGAGACCTCCTCTTGAAGGGAGGCAGAAGTACAGAACAACCACCGCTTCTCTCGCCGCTTGTTTGCACAGCTGTGCGCCCCGCTACCTCGGGCACCCGCGAGTCACCCTGGGGAAAACAAAACCCCTCCAGGGACTGATCGCAAGGCACCGCACACAGTGAGTGCCTCTGACAGAAGAGGGGAAGAGATGTGAAAGGCTGACTTGGAAACTCTTCAGCTTCGCTAGGCTCTTTTTTTTGATTGAAACATTTCCGCAGGAATCAAGGGGACCTGGCAGAACCTCTGGATACCATGCAAAGTGGGAGATAATCTGAACAGCAAAAAACCAAACCAAACCAGATAACCTTAAATTAGCAGAAATTCCTTAATTAGGGGTCCTGTGTTAGCAAAATTTGAAAAATGGCTGTCACACATTTTCTTAAAGTTGTAGGAACCAGATCGTAGCAAAACATGGAATAATGGAGGTGTGGCCACACTKTTATCTGCTGTAATTTCTTGTATAAATTTAAATACCTTCGTAGAGAATTCAGTTGCTTTCCAGAACTTCTGTGTTCTGGATAGCAGTATGGTGAGAGCCTTGTAAGTGCATAAGCGCCTATGCAAGAAACCCTTTGAAACTGCAGCATGTAACACTTCACGTTCCTGTATTTGCAATTTATTTTGTACTTTCTTTTCATGGCACATGGCCCCACATCGTAGCCAAGAATTCCATGTTCTGCTGCTTCAGCAATGTTACAGACTGACTCTACTGAAGGGAAAGATGTACAGGTCACTGTCCTGCATCCTTTGTAATGTTGTTCTTAAAACACCAGTATAGTTAACCTTCACCTTAATCTTCATTTTCTTTAGCATCTTTGAGAATAAGTGGGTGTGAGATTCTATCTCACTAAATCCTGACCACAGGCTGTGGTCCAATGACAACCTAAATCTTCTCGGGAAATACCAAAGGGCATTTTGCAAGGGTGGAAAAAGACCTGACCCACAGATTCATATGCAAAATCATTATTTTGTAGAAGTCTTTCCCCAGAAGAGGTACTTCGGGGACTTTTCAAGCACTTCAGTTCACATAACCTTACTTACAGGGAAATATCGAGAAATAGCTAAGAGAAGATTTAAAGTATTAGGGATCACAGGATCTCAGAATCATGGTAAAAGTAGGCATAAAGATGTCTCAAATGAAATTTCCCAAATCTGAAATGTTTACACTTACTGACTGCCTTTGAAAATGTTGCTGTGTCTGAAGTCCTCTCCATCTGCCTGATCCGTTAATGAAATAATAGAGAGAATATCTGCCTCACAGTGGTATGTTCATACACTCAAATGCAGTTTAAATAGATGGGAATTAGGGTGTAACAAGAAAAACCTCTGCAAATTCACTGAGTGCTCTTCATGGCTATTCAGAAACATTTTTTTTACCTGATGTTTTCAAGAACTTTTAAAATATATTAATTGTTATTTTAGTCTTATAAATCAGGTACTGTAACTATTAATTTTCTTATTTATGAAAAAAGAAAAAAGAGAACACCATAAAGCTTATTTCCAGGTGTTATCCAGTGAATCCAAGGAATAATCTCAGATAGAAACTGATGATTAAGTATCAAAATAAATAGAAATACTGCTATTAATTTTAATCAYGTATGCTCCTTCTCCCACTTTAAAGTTTTGGGATTTTTTTTCCATTTAACAYCCTCAGCATATTCTGAATTGATAGAGTAAAAGTGGAATGAACGATGATACACTCTGTAACCAAATACGAGTAGGACCTTTCATTTTACTCTTCTCTCTTATGTTCCTCTAGCTCAATAACAGTACAACACCTCGGAAACTCTGAATGGGCCTACATACCCAGAATGGACTACAGTGATTAGTTTCCCCCAGGTACCATTTAATAGGACATATGTAATGGTACGTACAGGAACYTCCTGTAATAATTCTGAGGACAAACATGGGCCGTGCTCATGACAGCTAAACTTCATAAATGGGCCTATCAGATCTTWAACTCAGAAACATTAACTCCAAAAAATGAAGACTACACCTGAGTGAACAAAGAAATTGTTTTGTTTGAGAACTAAAGCTGTTACGTATGTAGCTTGGTGAGACATGACAAGAGCTAAAACAGCAACTTGTGACAAAATCAGACCTGTTCTAACACACCCATCTCTGACCTTCAGGAACTCCATTCTTCAAGAAAAAGGGAATATTCTGACCTCAGACATTTCAGAGGATTTAGATGAGGATTTATCCTCTAACACATCCTCAGCTGACGGATCCATCAAGGAGGACCTCTGAGTGAGCCCATCATCAGGGARCTCAATGGTAGAGCAAACTAAACAGACATCTGTAGCCACCCTGATGCTTCTGGACTCCAGAATAAATGCTTAACCCCAGCTTTCTAAAAGCTTCTAGGAAATATTTGGACTCYGTGTACCCTTTCAAAAACATTTAGAGAAGCCTTGCTACAACTAACCCTTAATCAGTTTTTCARGATATCCACTGATGAGATTCTGCATCTCAGCTGAAGTTCCCTTATTTCCTCTTTTCATCTTATGGGGCCACTTGCCAGCACTCTTTCGCTGGCAGCCAGTCATGTGGTGATGATTAGCTGACACTAATGAGCTATTTCTGTCAGTCCTTTTGCCCAGGACTTCCCAGCTGAAACAACTTTAAACAGAAGAGAAAGAAATAGGTGAATTATTTCAAGAAGTGGGAAGAGAAAATATGTTCCTAAGTTTTTTGTTTATGATCTTCCTTTTGCAACAATTGTAGTAATTTAGTTCCATTAAATGCATATATTGGAGGCCATGCCTGTTTACTCATAATTTTGATAAGGAAAAATATCCTGGAAAGTCAATGTCAGAAATAAAATTGCATCACAGGATGAGGGAAACACTTGTCAAAAGGAACCTCTAGAAGTCAATTAGTCCACCAACAACCCACTCACAGCAGGAATACTGTCAACATCAGATCACCTTTCACAGGATCTCAGGATCTGTGTTCCCACATTAGCAATACATCAAAAATGGAAGAAAGGCAGGGACTAAAGAGATGGAAAATCCTTCAGCCAGTCTTATTCTTTCCCATTTGGTTTTATGGACATATCTGCTCCTTACAGACCTGACTAAAATTTGTAGACAGAGAGGTGTCATGTGTTAATATTCCTGATAGAGGTGGAAGAAAACTGGGATGTTCATTTTGGTGGCTGCCYGCCCTTAAATCCGTAAGTTATAAATCATAGATACCTACAATGAAATTATCAGTCTGCATTGTTTTTCCTACCACCAGGAGAGTCCATTGCGTTTCTCAAGTTAATACAGACTCAGGCTCCATGAATTCCAAGTTTTCAGTGTGTGATGAGAAAGAAATCTTACATCTTAAACTGWTTTTTTTTAAAAATCATCCTCTGCTTTCACTTGCCCACAACTGACCACTTCATTTATAAAATGCATGTGTTCTCTGGCAGTCTGCATCTGGGCTATGGCTAGAGTATTATTACTGAGAAAGGTGCATAAATGATCACAGACAAAGTAAGACTTGCTGTACTATTCTACTTGATCTGGCCCTCTCTAGGGCTAAGACTGAGTTCTAGGTGCTCAGACACTTTCACTTATTGATATTATTAGTCTGGAATTGTCTAAAGATAAAATATTTAACTTAAAGGTTAAAGGTTAACTGGAAAAACAGTCAAATTGGATTTGCATTTCAGAAATTGGCAAGAAGAAACACAGGAATAGAACTGTGGCTAAGTAATAATGCATTCTTTTCCTGACTGGCACTGATTTTCCTTATGACTCTACTCACCATGCCATAATGATGAAATTAATGTCCAGCTTCACTCTGTAAAAGGTCAGTGTGTCCAGACAAAGAACGCCCTAACGTGAAACTGTTCTAAATTTATTATCAGGCTTCCTGAGGAGCTTACCCATAGGATCCAAGAACGATCCTGAAGTCAAAGGCAAACCTGAGGTAACTATTTTCCCCTACATATTGCAGACTGTCACAGACTTGCACCTCTGAGTGTTTTTTTCTATTCACAAACCGTTCAACATCTCCATGAGTTACYCCAGTTCAGCTGTAACTTTGTATTGCCCCTGTGTAAGGACATGCCACCCCAAATACTTTGACTCTATGGGTAGACCTGAGCTCCTTAATTTGGTGATCCCTCCAGGCTCTGCAAAGAGAACTGAAGCCTTCCCGGACATTTGGATATCATCTGGGCATAGTATATTTTTACACAAAGCAGCATTTATTGGTCATCTGGACAGAGAAGCAAYGGTCCTGAGCAAAAATGCTATTTTGTTAGAGTCCCGGCAGTCGCACAGCACAATTACTACAGTACTTCCCTAAATCTATTTGTCAACGTGCCTGTGTCTGCCTTCCCCTCCCTCTCTGACTCTCCTGCAGCTTCTTTCAAGAGCTGCCTTTCACATGATTCATCTGATCAGCAGCACAAGGTGGATGTTCAATTATTTCTGGWAAGGTGTTTACCTCAGGTTATTGCCTCCTTCAGTTTGTGAATGGCCATTTGGCTCTAGGTGAAACCTTTAARTGAAGAACCCAAAGCAATATTTTAACCCATTCCTCTTCTTAGAAGTCCTCCTCTAGGGCAATTAGCTGTGGCAATTATCTGTGGCAACTGCTCTACTCTATATTCAAACATCACAAAGGATTCTTAAAGTCAACAATGACATCCTCAAATGTCAACAACTGCTAAACAGTCAATGTTTCTGTAATTGGTTTGATTATTTTCTGTATAGAAACCCAAGAGGTTTTCAGATATTACAATTTCCAGAGAAGTTGTTGTTATTTTTTTCAGGGAACATATATATGGAAAGTTTTGGATAAAATGGTAAATAAAAAATTTATATTTCATCTGGTGATTRAAAAGAACTACACTTTTGAGTTGGGGACAGCGTCACTTGCCCTGGCTTTGGGTAGTTCAAATGGAGATAAYGTTTTAAGTGAGCTGCACATGCTGTATAAAATTTTCATGCAAAATTAAACATTTTTTTGTAAATATATACTTTTGTAATGCTCAAACAAGTAGAAACTTTCAGAATTTGATTAATAATCACCATTATGTTTTGCAGTATCCTATAACTTCTTACAGATGCATAAAAGGAAACCTGGTTAGGGAATGGCACATTGTTAGAGCAGAGCTTTTATAGCTCTAGCTATAAAAATGATTGTAATAAGGATAATTCTTTACTTGTGGGAGAGTGCAGAGTGGACTTTGATGGCACTGCAAAGCTTAATTGACTGTTTTTTTGGCATGTGGGCTTGTTGAATTAGGAGAAGGAAGGGGAAGAGGCATTAATGTTGTACAAAGTATTCCTATGATTTTTGTTGTAATTTATTATTTATCACCTTGTATGTACATAAAGGCTTTTTCCTAYTCCACCTGGTTTTGCCCTGTAATAGTCATCACCTTCAAGTCTACAATTGTTCATGCAATATTAACATTCATGATCTTGCCAAGATGTTTAGAACAAGAAGCCAGAATACACTTGCACACTTGTACACACCAGGGATGCCATGCTTTCAGATCACAGAGGCATTATCCCAAGCATATGAATGCACTATGTAAGCAGAACTTGAGGGATTAGCAAAACTGGAGAACTTGGCTGCAATTGACTGTATGAATAAAAGGTTAAGTAAAGCCTTTCCAGTAATTTTTCTCAGCATAATTACTCAATGCACTGCATTTCACAGGGTGGAATGCTTTGAGCAAGACTGCTTCTGAAGTGGACCTGTAGTTGTAGTTCAAGGTGATTTTTCTTTCAATAGAATCCAGTATATTTACAGAAGCCACAGAGATGCTATATAAAGCCTTGTTTAAAATCTTACCTTCTATTTGGAGGCAGAATTATGAGCCAGATACTTTAGAGTAGGGAGAAAAACATCTACTGTTTGCCTGAGAGCAAGCTACGTGAGTATTACTGTAATTATAGTAAATATTATTTTTCTCATGTTTTACTACATAAAATGGAATCATTGGATGAACAGCCTCACTTCAAGCACTCTCTGCTAACTGGTGAGAAACGTCAGCATATATAACCTAGGGAACTGTGAACCACATAAAAAAGAGGTATCCCCGTTAAAGTACAATGAGGTTGGATCTAATCCTGCAAGTGCCTGGTGAGGCTACCTCCATAACACTGAGCATTTCAAAKTCATAAAAAGCCAAAAAATCCAAAAGGCTTGGCATGAGAAAGGGTGTTGTATTTTCACTTCAAAAATCATTGGAAGTTCTAATTATACTTTTCACSTTTATAAAGTTATAAATCAGATGATCTCAAAAGGCATTACAATCCCTCATGAACTTAATCTCATAATGCCCAAGAAATAGAAAGCTTCTTTAAATTATATTTTCTAGGGCTTACGGGAAACTGTTAGCTCAGCCAAGCACAAAACCGGATCTCCTTACCCCTTTATCTATGCTTCAGTCATTGAAAAAACTGTCTAAATAATGGCTCTCATCTTCTCATTTTATTTTCTTAATTTTCTCTTCTTTAACTTTGGCCTTCTTAACAGGCATCAAAAAACTGTGACTAAACAAAGCCAGCAATCAATTTGCTGGAAAACCAGGCTAGTTTCTCAGCTAGATCTCACTTTTTCAAGTATCCTTATAAAAGGTTTGTGCTCTAATTAAAATAAGTAACAATAAATTACAGGAAAATGTTGACTTCTTTTATTTGTTTAAGAAGCCAAACATAATGAATTTCATCTTTATTTAGCGGAAATCTGCATGCAAGTAAATCTTGGGTTACTTCACTGAATTTGATTGCTGGGGATCTTAYATAAATTGGTAACTAAGTTTCTCTWTATTCTTCTCTTYTTCCATTTTCTTTCCCCCCTCTCCCTCATCAGTCCCTTAAGGAAAATGTTCTTTCCTACCCTTCCTTTCTGTTTCACAGAGAGAAACAGAAAAGACTACATCTTTTTTATTGTAGGAATAGATCTTCTTTAATGCTTCTKGAATTTCTCCTTTGTGTCTCAAATCAGCAGAATTTGAGAGCCATAATGAGAAATAGCAAGGTGAAGCTTAAAGAGAAATGCTTCAGACATAGAAACACGTGTCCCGCTGTCAAAAGC
The DNA here is from genome assembly GCA_030449065.1 of Oceanodroma leucorhoa. NCBI lineage: Eukaryota > Metazoa > Chordata > Aves > Procellariiformes > Oceanodroma > Oceanodroma leucorhoa. The sequence goes on from JASVER010000177.1 coordinate 404,740, forward strand.
TTTCCATTTCCTGAGCAGCAGAATGGAAGATGAATCCTGCTAAGTTCTGAGTTGCAATATGAATGATTTGTGGAAAACGGGAGAGACCCAAGTAAAGAAAATACATAGACAGATCAGGGAGATTTAAAGGGAGAGGGAAGYTGACTGTGCCTAAATATAAATATGGAGAAATAAAATCAGACGAAAMCAAATCTCTAAGGAAGAACAAACAATATTTATTTATTTGTTTCAAGTAAATTAATAAAATAATAGGAATAAGTTAACCAGTCTTTTGCCATTTACAGGTGGGATATGAATACTGCATTCATTATAGAGATACAGTCAACCTGCTATGTAAATTAYCTGAGTAATTGTTATTACTCTATTGATGGGCTGTGGTGTAGGTGGCAGATGTGATTGTATGATGTACCGTGTTATTTCCATTACATCTTTCATTCTTAAGGGATGATAAAATTTGAAAACACATTTAACCACACATTTTTAAATCTCTTTGAACCTCAGTTGTTTGGGAGCAATGATTGCAATTTAAGTTAGCTGTCTGAGTTCTGTAACTTGTGCAAAAATTCCAGGAAGGATGAAAGAGGTTTAAAAGGGACACCTATTGTAACTGCCAGTCCTAATGTCACGAAAGTGGAAATTTTTCCAGTGTGTTTGTACCACGACTTTCTGTAAGTCACCCATATCACATTGAATAGGAATTAAATGCCCTGGTTACTAGATCCGTGGTGTTTCATCTGAAAACTGAAGGCAAAATTAAAGGCTGGTGTTATTTTGGTAAGCTAGAAAGGGTAGCATGTAATAGGCTGAAAAGAATGTRCATGCTCAAGGAGAGCAAATCTTTTTGCTGTGAAATCTGGGCCATTACTATTGGTATGTGTTACAACGATGTTTGATTTCTGACAGATGCTAACTGATAGGTTGCAGCTTTTGGTGTCCAGCTCTTCATAACACCAGCCTGCTGCCTGAACAATTTTCAATCCAAAAATTAAAAAATGAATATATAATTTGGATTAAGGTAAACACTGAGTATGAGTAGAGATCAACACAGGAATATTAGCTTGAACTACTGGGTTRAACATAAAGGGAAGAAAAATGAGGGTGTATTTCATCAAAAAATGCACTCTAATAGTGAAGTTTTATTAGACTGTGGAAAAGTCCCATGGGGCAGTGGTGGACCTGTATCAGATGTTCACAAGTAGCCAGGACAAAGTAGCGGAAATAAAACTATAGGAAGCAATTCTTTACTTATAAGGTGTTGTGATCTATTTGTTGATTTCTCATTTCTACAAGTGTTTTCAAGATTTCCTGGAGCTTGAGCTTACAAAATGTYTTGTCCTATCTACCCTGTACTACACGTGTAGCATCCTTGTTGACTTCAATATTTCATATTAATCCCATCCCTAGCAGCTCCTTTGCTTCCTATTGTTCCTGAATTGTTGGCTCATTGTTTTCAGCTGCTGCCCATTGCAATTGCTCTCCTACCCTTGCGACCTTGGTAGGCAGTGAACACTTTTGAGGAGCTAATCAGGCTTTTACAGATTCCCACTGAAGAGGCATTAGAGTAGCACCTTGTCAGAGAATGCTAGGTGGACAAACCTTACTATTTTACGATGCTTTTTCTATACTTGTTTTGACACGCACAGATCTTTGTCCCCACTGCTGATAAAAATACATACGAGCAAAAATGTTTTATGTTTAATTAAAATGCTTTCTACAGCTTGACTGAGCATTAAAGTCTTTCAAAAATACAGCCCCCAAATAATGACTGTGSGGGAACATTTACAAAATGAGATAAAACCAAAAAAAACCCCACAACACAATTACTTAGCAAACCAAGTTCCATTTTAATAATTCATGCCATTCCTCCGTGCCATTAGTTGAGATGAAGAAGTGGAGATGGTGACAAAGTGTTTCCCAAAAGCCTTCTAAATGTACATGTTGAGCTTTCCAGATATTTCARCTTTCTGTGTGGGTCAACAGAATCAGTGCGTTGAGGATGAGTGCATCCTCATCCTAGAAATTATCTTTTGATTTATTAAGCATTCAAGCTAGCTCCCAATTGTAACTTCTGTAATTCATTAGAGCTGTAATTTTCTCCATTATTTGTCCCAGTACATACTTCAAAGTTACACTCTTTCCCCCTTGATTCACACTCAGTTGAAGAAAATGACCTTTTTTTTCCTTAAGCCTTTATTTATATTTGTACGCTCATATAAACAAACACAAAGAGAGAGTGTGAAACCACCCACCTGTCATCTGAGTCTAATCATCACCAATATGCAAAATATATACACTACTTTATCCACATTTTCCCATAATAAAAATGAAAAGAACTACTCTCTCTATTTCATAGGTGCACAAGAAATTTGTCAGGTAACAAATCTTGCTAAACCCAGTCCCAGTTTCCCCATTTTAACTATTGAACAACACTACTTGTATTTAGTATTAAATACACAATGTCATGCTCTTCCCAACTAGCATTACAGATATGTCATCATTTGTTTTGAACAAGGGAAGCATGGTAGCTGGTTAAAGGTCTGAGATCACTAGTCTACCATGTATAACATTCTGGTACTGGAAATAGAGMTGATCGATGTGTCCTGATTGACCCTTTGTTCCTCATTATATAGTGGGTTAATCATGTGATGTTAAGCATGAGGCAGGAGAAGAGGAAGAGTAGATTCATTTTTACTCCTCATGGTATATTTTGACACTTCAAGGGGAAAACATAACTAGAAACCATATTTTTATGTCATTTGAAACAACTATGAATTCAGTAGGGATTTACAGAACAGGAAAACAGTGAATGCTTGTTGTATTTGCGTGTGGAACAAGACTTTATATAGAGGAACAGTGTAAGGGGAAGACAAATATTCATTGACAATCCAACTCCTTTTTGCCCATTAAGGAAATCTGGAAAGAAATGGGAAGTCTTGTTATGGTACCATTGTAAGMCGCATTCATATAAAACTACAGAGGGCTTATGGTAAAGAGATTATACACTGAAACTGTACAAACACATTTATTTTAAAAAATGTTTTTTACACCATTCCACKGTAGTTACCTGTACCTATTGTATGAGCGGTAAAAGCACAATAAAATCCCATCCTGAGATTGTAAGAGGTTGCACCAAGCCTAGTACCTCTGCCACAATACGCCTCACTGTGTCCTAGTTTTCTGATTCATCTAAATGAAAGTTATTCTCAATGAAGTTTAGAATGGATTATGTCCGTTAAGAAGAATTTTCCATCAGTCTTAATACCATAGTGTGTTATTGCTGCTCTTTGTCACCGTTTTCTTTCAGCCTCCTGGCAGTTAGCTGTTCCCTGGACTGTTGGTCTGTGGGCAGGTGTAATACAAGCCTTAGGATAAGGATGAACGGAGAATGGAAAGATCTGCGTGTGGAAGGCACTGAAGAAAATGGTGTCAGGGACAAGCTAAGGAGAATAGCAGGTGTTGATGGTACCAACTTTAGCAGGTCATCAAGATCCCCACAGAGGGGAGAAAAAAGACAGGGAGTGAAAACTGACGATTCACAGCAGTGGACAGGATGGAGAGACTAATCACCCCCTATTAGGGAGTAAGCAACCTAAAAAAAGCGGGAGAGATTGTAAAGTCTAACTAGCYGACATCCCTTGTGGTCTGTTCTATCACAAGAAATGTTGTATAGATCACTTGGATGCAATTTCTTGGGTTCCTGATTGCTGGACAGGCTATTTGGATGCACTTGTGTAGCGCTGGAACTATGTGGGTATAAATGTGTGAATGGTAGTTAGTGAAATTAGTTTTGTTTCAAAATGAAATCACCCTCTCCCACTACAATGTTGCTTATTGAACTTTGCTACCTTGCTGCTACAACACTGAATCACAGTTTCCTACAAGTCAATAGCTGTCAAAATACAGTAATATAGCTAGGCAGTGCACATCATTAAGATTGAGGGCTGGGCAAAGAAATCTATCCCATAGAATTAAAAGAAATACCAGTMGCAAAGGTGTGAGTTCATCACTCATGCTGCAACAGCATCACTAGACTGTTTTCTTTCTCCCCACGTTGAGCTTTCTTCTACCTTCCATTTTCTAATGAGCAGGCACTGTGTCATGCACAATCAAGTTACATTTTGTGGCTGAATGCCAARCGTGCTTTTTCCCCTAGAACTAGCGTGGAATAAGTTAAGAGTCTTAAACATCATTCTATTAATATAAAAGCTTTTCATTCCCATTAAGGTTTGCTCCTCATTTTTCAAATGTCATTTACAACAATTGATTTGTATCTTGTTAATTTGAAATAATTCATCTGAAATTGAAAATAATAATAAAAAATTGTGGCATAAATGACACTTATTTTTTAACAGGTTTACTRTTACAAGACATTTGTCTAAATGGACTTCAGTGTATTATTGATTTTCTATCATTGCATTTTCTAAAAATAGAATGATGATTTCTTTCATTTTTCTCATCATTTTATCTTGTGTTATAGCTCTCTGAAATTGAAAGTGCAATATACTATGGATCTCTGTACTTTCTTATATTGCTTTATACAGCTTTCTTCTGCAGCTCAGACTTCTAACTTGTTGTCTTTTGCTGAGCTGTATAGAATTGTTACATGGGTTGGCAGAGCCAAGTAGCAGATCCAAATCAGATAGATGGAGATTGACAGAAACAAAGATGGAACAAGGAAAAATAGGCGGCAGGAGAGGACAAACATAAGGATTGAARAAACATAACATCACCATGTAGCAGTGATAGCTGTGGATTCAGTCTTGCAATTTCTTATTCTACCATTGATTTGCTGCGTGAATATCTTAAATTCCAACTGGGTGTTGGTGGAAAAGAATCCCAGGTTTTTGTTTTACACATCTCCCTTACAATTCAGACTAGGGGGGAGGGATGGCCGAAATCCATGTCCCAAATGATAGGTATATTAGCCAGTTATATATAGCTTTGCTTGTCTTTTAACTTAGTATGAAGAAACAGACAAGTTAAACTTGATATCCAAGAAGGTCRTAAACATGAATTCCTAAAATGCTGTTGAATATATTGGTCCTACCCTAGTAATTAAACAAGATTGGTCACTGGATCATCTGTACTTAATACATAGTTTTTAATACTAAAAATGTAGAAAACATTTACATCTAATGACACTATTAAAGTTTTTGTAGATACCATGAGCCAAGCTGTACATAATTATTTCTTATTTTTTTCATTGCATGCATGTAGGTCTTCTCTGACTTTTCATCGTCTTCCTGCCTTTTCAGTTTTATCACAAAATGAGATTTTATTGTCATGCAAACTCAGTCAATAAGCTGGTAAAAACCCCAACTGAGATTCATAATTCTCACAATCAACCTCCTGAATAAACATCTGATAGGAAAAAGGTTAGCCAGAGGAAGACTGGAAAGTGGGGAATAAAAAAGTTCCTGTTCAGACAGCGGAGGAACACATGAATCAGTCCCTTTGTGTACTTTTCCTCAGGTCTAGCGCACACCACCATCTAGTGGCTCTGAATATAACATAGAAAACGACACCTAACTTTAATATGATTTGTTTTGATGTTTGAAACTGAAAATCATCAAATAAAATTTTACAGGAACCATTATTGGTAACGTAACATTTCCTGCAGCGTTACAATCCATCAGAATTACGTGTGAGATTGCAAACTGTCTTGGCCTTGACTAATACAGAAGTGCCCTGCCAGAGTACAMGGCAATGGAGGCAGGAGATAAATATTCCCTAAACCCATTCTCCCTCTCTTCTTGGCACAGAGAGCCACTGAAACAGAATATATAATACCAATCTACAGAGGGGGAGAACTTGTGCCTTTAATAAACAGGATTGCAAACACATCTGAAATTGACTCTAATATTGTGTGAGTTGTGTAGTCATTTAGAAAAAATGACTTTGCATCTACCTCAGAAGAATTATTTTTCAAAACCGTTTCTGTGGTATTTAATGGTAGATCTTTCTGCTGCAGTATAAGGCAGTAGGTAAAAGCAGCGTCATAATGTGGGGTCTGCAAGTAGGGACTTCAAGACCTGAGGTAAATGGCAACTCTTTGGAATCAGGTTAACCAAAACTGCATACCTGCATATAACTTAAAGCATATGAGCTGTGTAGAACCTGAAAAATTTCAGGTTTTACGAAATTTACATAAAATTTTACTGATTTTATGTAAAATCAGTAAGGTTTTACATAACAGCAGTAGATGTTTCCCTGTGTAGAGGCTGTTCCCTGAAGTCTGACCTGGAATTCAACAAAGCAAAAGTAATCCCATTAGACCAGATGCTGAACTCTACATATGGAAGTCATGGGATGGAAGATGGGGACAAGAAAAAACTCAAAGCCTAGATGCTGCATTTTTGTTCTATCAGTCAAGTGATAAATTATAATTTCTTCTTGTCAGTTCAGACTACATTGGACACTAGGAATGCCTCATTCAAGAGAGCTGGCTAGAAGAGTGACTGGGGGCATTGCTCCACTGCTCAGTTAATCTTTCTATGTAGTCCAGAGACAGGAGTCAGCTTGGCAGGTGAAATTCCCATACATATTGATAAATAACCCTACATCATGAAGGTGGGCAGAACTCTGAACAATAACGAGGGAGCAGAAAATAAAGAAAAAGGAAGAGATGAGGAAAGCATACAAAATTAAAATGAAGGTCAGATGGCCTCTGTCCTATCCATGTGTATACCTGTCAACCAGTTAAAGATTACTAGGTTGTTCATAATGTTTCCAACACACTCAGGCCTTCTTCCGTAATACAGTGAAGTCACACAAGCTTATTCTGTGACATATTTTTTAATGACTTTGCTCAAACAAATGAAAAAAACATTAAAATAAAACCCATAACCCCCTCTCCTAGCAGTATGTATATGTTTTATTTTGTGGATGCTATCAACAACTCTTACCTACAACTGTTTGCCTGTGGGAATCATAGGCTGYGGCTGGACATACCAGCCTTTATTTCCATCAGTGGCCAATACTCCCTGTGGTGATAATGGAATTRAAAAAAAGAAATCAGATGCTTTTGTATGCTTTATCAGTCGGCTTTTCAGAAAGCAATTTTGGAGAGAATATTCCTATCAGGATCCCATGTAGATTTGAGAAACAAGGGTATTTTCCAGCAAAACCACTGTTCTGCATTACATTTATCTCATTTTTTGCAGCTTCCACAGTAGAAACTTTCAAAGATGCTTTGAGCGGTGCCAGATATCCTGCTGGTTACTCATAAAAAGCACAGTTCAGGGGAAGTATTGTTATGGCATTTTAGGCAATATTCTCCCTCTCTCTCTCTCTGTCAAATTATTTTTGGTCCTTTTCAGCACACTCAAAAGAGTTTAGTATGTGATGGAGGTTGTGACAATATGTTTAGTACCTAAAACTGTTCATATTAATAGTGGCCAAAATCAGCAATTCCAACTTGTTTGAGCTCTTGGAAGTTTCTTATTGTAAGGTTATTGCACAAGACTAGTTACTAGAAGAAAATATATTATTTTACTACTGTGCTTATCACTCATGAAAGTAATACTAAACATACCTTTTTTAAGAGAGAGGCAGTTGGAAATAGTGAAGAAAATATAGAACTTGAAGAATGAAAGGAATAGAGAGAGAATAAAAGAGCTCATTTGTTTATCTTATTAGGGAAAAAATTGAGAAGTGATCAATAAYTGTAAAGCATCTTCACTGACAGGAAAATACTAGATATTGAAGAAGGTCTACAGTATAGTACAGACATATGCAACAAGAAATTATGTCTATAATTTCAAAAATTAACATTGGAGATATGGCCTGCACCTTTAGCTGTGAGGGTAATTAACCATTGCAAAACATTACTTAGGAAAATTGCCCATTCTTCACCTTTTCAATGAAGACACAAATTATTGGGCTGCAGTCAGGAGTGACTGGATGGAATTCAGTGGTCTGTTAGACAGGAGGTCCGATTCAGATGATAAAATCCTATTTTATTGACCTTAAAAATCAATAAAAGGTTTGTAATTTTAAGCCCTAAGTATCATAAAGAAAACTAATAATGCAAATCTGATCTGTCTGTGTTATAGTGAACCTTGATACTGAGAAAAAGCATCAGAATAATGTAGTGCAAAAGGAACATTCCTTTTTGYTGCTGCTTCTGCCTGTCTTATGGAGACAACTTAGGGTCACAACTCTGGGGCTTGTCATCATATCCATTTTTTCAYTACATATAACAGTTCTGGATTTGTCCTGGAAATAGTTGTTTACAGCCAAACCTAATGCATTGGAATTAAGTGCAGTGTTTCCAGTCACCAGATCCACAATTTGTGGGCATTCATTATCAGTCCGCAGCTACACTCTGGCGAGATGGGGGGAGGCAAGGGGGGAGGGTAAAGTGCTGAGTGCTTAACTTCATGTGTGCAACCATAGTATTTGCTCCTGATATTGCTTCAGTCTGCATCATCCCACAAAGCACATGGAATTGTGGTGCATTTTCACGCCAGCGGCAAAGCAATTGCTGTCCTCTGCTAACCCACTGGTAGAGTACTGATCTATTAGATAACTCTTATATACAATACAAAAGGACTCTGTATTTTAAGTGAACAGAGACTATCTCCTCCCCCTCCTTTTTGTATGGCTACTTTAGCAACACCATAAGAAGTTACACATGATAACAGAAGTTTGGGGTAGGGGGTGCTGCATATGGCTGCAAATGTATTATTGTTTCTGTTTAAGCCCTGCAGAAATCTACCTGTGATGCTCATAAATAGTTATAGAGGGGGAAAAAGGCATTCCTAATTTCATTCGTCAGGAGAGGGGGAGAGASATGACTTATAAAGATAATCAAATCGAGAAGGATCAGCCAATATTAGCATCCTGAATAATAACACAGAGATTGACCAAAGAGATTTAAACACTTCAACACACCCTGGAAAAGAAAATCCATTYTTCTGATAACAGTTATTGAAGTTGAGCTATCGCAAAACATCGTTTACAGAATGAATGAGTGACTACAGCACAGGAATGAAAAATACCTTAGTATACACTCTGGAATGGTCAGATGCCCTTTTGGGGCAGATCTCGTTACCCAGCAGTTCAATGGGTATCTGTAATACTGGTCTTAATCATGAAAGTCAAGATCTGTTTCCAACCTATTTGCCCTGATAGTCAATTAGTTATTCTTCAGTGACTTCTTTTGTAAACTGTTTTGCTCTATTCTAGGCATGAAAAATGTTTGGTAAGATCACATTATTCACATTCTGCTGTGGAGGTGCTTCATACAAATCTATATCTAGTGTCTTTTATTCACATGGAGTAAATTCTTCTTGTTTAGAATTGGTTTACCACACCGAAGTCAAATGGACTAGGTCAATTCAGGGCACTTTTTACATATTTCATGATTTTTCTTTTTTTTTTTTTTTTTAGTGTCTGACAATTGCACTAAGTCTATAGCATAGACAAATGTGTCAGGCATTGATCATCCTTAAAAAAACGCCACAGAAATGTTAGACATGAAATAACTGGAACCTCCCATTGACAGTTGCACCCACCTCTTAAGCATTCATCCACTTTAAAAGCAAGATATATGGCTAGTTGTGCTGGTTTTGGTGGGATAGAGTTAATTTTCTTCACAGTAGCTAGTATGGGGCTGTGTTTTGGATTTGTGCTGAAAACAGKGTTGATAACAGAGGGATGTTTTCGTTACTGCTGAGCAGTGCTTACACAGAGCCAAGGCCTTTTCTGCTCCTCACCCCACCCCACCAGTGAGCAGGCTGGGGGGGCACAAGGAGTTGGGAGGGGACACAGCCGGGACAGCTGACCCCAACTGACCMAAGGRATATCCYAYACCATATGGCGTCATGCTCAGCACATARAGCTGGGGGAAGAAGGAGGAAGKGGGGGACATTCGGAGCGATGGCGTTTGTCTTCCCAAGTCACCGTTACGCGTGATGGAGCCCKGCTSTCCTGGGGATGGCTGAACACCTGCCTGCCCATGGGAAGGGGTGAATGAATTCCTTGKTTTGCTTTGCTTGTGTGTGTGGCTTTTGCTTTMCCTATTAAACTGTCTTTATCTCAACCCASGAGTTTTCTCACTTTCACCCTTGAGATTCTCTCCCCCATCCCAGTGGGTGGGAGTGAGCGAGCGGCTGKGTGGGGCTTAGTGGCTGGCTGGGGTTAAACCACGACACTAGTTTTGAGTTTGAGCAGTACCTTCTTTGGTTTTGGCCCCAGATACACGCCACAAAGTGAGTCAACCAACAAATTTCAATACAGAAGATTTTGCACTGGCTGCAAAAAATTATTCAAGCAAATCTGGTGGCAGTAAAAATGTTTTATCTTTAGTCAGGGCAATGGGGCCATAATTATTGAGCAGCCACCAAAGACTAAATGTACTTTGAGTCTAACAGCTGATTTCTAGTTGCCAAGCCTGTAAGAATCTTGCCAATTTATATTTGATTTTAACTCATTGTGAACATCACAAAATAGCCCTAAAAATCCTAGCTTTTGGTAAGCTAAAACTCACCTCATCAATAGCCTATTTGATATAATGCACTAGAATGATATGAATMATCCAGATACAGACCGGGTTTTTAATTGCACAAAACCCCTGGCTAATCACAAATGGTTAGTATATTTGGATTAAACATTTTCCCTGCATTTTCAGCGGGTTTAGTCAATCCCCACAAATAAATGCCATCACAAGGACCCTCATTTAGGGGACATGTTTGCATAAGTTATTGATGTTTAATTTGGGGAAAAGGAGTAATCTCGTGTTTCTTCAGTTTTTATAGCAACGAGGACAATTTTGGCCACTCATAAACACCTTAGGACTGAAGAGCGGTGTGGAGGTCCATCACCCCACTGTTTCTTTGTCTTGAGCCAGACACAGTGACGCGGAGCAAGTTTTACAGTGTTCTTCTGCTGCCTCTCTTTTCTCCAAGTCATTATCCTTAGTCTTGGCTCTAATTTTGCAATGTCATTTTCTGTTAGTGGCAGTTAAGATTTTTTCAGCTTTCTAGAGCTTTATTGCCAAATTAATATAGCCTTATGATGTCTTAATACATTTTGGAATTTTACCACAGGTATTTAAAGAGAGCTCAGGTTAGTTTTATATAAAATGTAATGATTCATACAGAGTATGAATCTGTGTATATAAAGCTATGTATATAAAAATAGCCAATTAACTGATTAACAGAACTTTTGGAACAATATGATCTTGTTAGTTTTAGCATGATCTTTTGTTGTTCTGGTTGTTGCCTGTCTGGATACACACACAACAACAGGGATAACCCTGTCTTGTCAGGAGTTTAATTATTTTCTCATCCATACTTGGTTTTGAAGCTTACCGGAGCAAAGTATTGTGGGCAGCGCAGCTGTCACCGTTATTGCTGTAGCTCTGTATACAGTAGTCCTGATTCCCATTGTAATGCAATTAATCTTCTGCTTTGCACTAATGGATGAACAAGCATATTTGCTGCAGCATAAAATCCTAATTATTTCCTGAACAGATGCATAAAGGGAATTTAAATTAATGGCAAGTGACAAATGTGATAAATGTAGATAACATCTTTAAATATTCACATTCTGCRTTGCAGACGTTTTTTCAATACTCACAGTTTCTAAACCTCGGCAGGATGTGTTTTCCCCTTGTAAGGAAGCTGTCTCACAGACAGACGTTTCAGGCACCCGGTGACTCCCCCTGAGGGCACCCCTGCCCAGCAGCCATGACTGAGTTGTGTTGCATTCATCAAGGTTGCAGTCCCTGTTTCTCCAGTAAAGTGTTCAGAGTCCTGCTTTCATCCCTTTTTTCAGTCTGTCCTTTCATCCCTTGCTTTATAGTCATGCAGTATTTCCTGTCAAAAGCTCGTGAGTGTGGTCTTCATCCTCCCCTCATTAAACTGGCTTAAAAATTTGTGTGTTACTTAGAAATAAAACAGATTTGGGTTTCTTTACAAAATTCTTTACAATGTAAGATTGCTAGAAGACCATATGCATTGGTCGTAGTAGCAATGTGAACTTTAACAATGGAGTACCTAATATTTACCATGTCTCCAGAGAAGACTAACCTGAAATTTCATCTGCAAGGCCTCCAAGGACCATCAGTACATGATATACAATTCTGTTTTATTCACAAAGTACAGACATATTCTAGGATCTGGACACAGAGAAAATGTCTTCTGCTTCTCCAGATCCATCAAGGTCTGACTTGACTTGACAAAGAACCTCCTATTTGTATGTCATGTAGGTTCTGAATTCTTTTCAGGGCAAACAAATGTATTTATTCACTACTTTATTTTAGCAAAACAGCCAAAAGCCTGTTAATGAATGCATCTTGCAAGCTATATCCCTTGACAAAACAAGGGTAGTATCTGGTCTGTGCAGCTGTACTAATGCTCTCATAAAAATAATAATTTTTTTTGTGGGACTAACAGCTTTCAATTTTTTCATATTGTCCCCATTCAGATTTTCCTCTGCAGTTATTCCCATCTTCTTTCACTCAGTCTAAGGTAGTCTTTGAGATATCCATGACCCCAGAGCTTCACACAGRTTTCCTTTTTTCCCAGTATCTATTAATATTTTCCCTCACTCTTTTAGCTCCCCTTGTCCTCTTGATGCTGCATTCCTGTGTCATCTTTGTCGTTTCCAAGTTCTTCTGTCTTCCCTGTCTGGCCACATTACTGCTCCATCTTGCCTACTGCTGTTATCAGCTCCTGACAACTCCTTTCTCAAGTGTGCATTAGATTTAGATATCAGTATAATGATACAGCAGGGACTCCAAAAGTGCTGCAAATTAGATTTGAAGGAATATATTAAAATGAGCTCTCTCTTTCTCTCCATACCAAGGGGGATATTAGGAGAAACTAGGACAACTAAATGTTTGCCACTCCCTGGAAATAAACGGTACAGGCAGCAGAATAAAAGTGCAGACAAATACAAAGGAAAATCAGYGTAGTGTACCAGTAGAATGAATAAGATAATGAAATAAAAAACTAGGTTTTAATCAGAATATATTTAATTGTCATAGAACCTTGTTAGAGGCATTCAGGCTGCTACCTGTTAGCAGTTAACTTCTGCCCTGAAGTACGAAGGTTTATATACTAGTAAACTTTTATCATGTCTAAGTTCTCATTATCCATGTAAATGTATAATTCTTTATTAATTCCATTTAAGCTCTTAACCTCAATTATATCCTGTGGCAGCAAGTTCCACAGGTTAATTACGCATCATGTTTAAAAAATTTTTCCTTTCATCAGCTTTTATCTCTTAACAATCCTTTATGCCCCYATTACAATTTACGCAGTTTCCTAGAAATTGCCTTTCTTGTACTCCACCTCCATTTTTTTCTTTTCTCAAGAGTAGAAAACTTTGATAGCTTATCTTTTTTATTATTTTAAACAAAGCAGCTCTAAMATAATTAAAATATGTGAGACCAGTGCCAAATTTTTTTCTTTGGCCTCAGGGCCACCTGACAGAATACCTTCCAACACTTTATTTGAGAAATAGAACTAATGCAGAATGTTATCAYGCAATAAAATGTAATTTCTGAAACAGACACTTTGTGTAGAGGAAATAACTCTTCACTCAAACTATTGTGCTTGTTAGCAAACTTGAAATTGTGCTAATTAATTTTTTTCAAGCTGAAACTGCAAATCATGAGCAAAATAACAATAAAATCACCTTTTTTTCTCAAAAGCCTAACCAAATCAAAAGACCATGAATGCTATTAGCAGAGAACTGGACTGCTACAAACAGAAATGTATTTCTCAGGCTATATTTTCCAAATTTAGAGACAGTTAATGTGCAAGGATAAAATCTGGGGAGAAAACCTTTATGGAAGTAGTGTGTTTTCTAGCTTTTTTAGTATTAGGGATAGCCATATACATAATAACCTGCTGTCTTTTGCAGTCATTGACTGATATACTCAGTGTAGTGGAAATGTATGTTCTATATCCGAGAAATCAATGTTGCCAAAACATGATTATCTTTCTAGTCCTCTGTTTCCTAATTCCCATCTTCAGAAAACTTCTCCAATGAAACATTCTTTTAAACATATTTAATGATTTAAATCACTTTTGTCTGATTAATGCATTCAAATTTTTTTTCTCCAACTCTTTCCATATTATTTCTGTTATGTTACAGCTGCTGAAAGATTGTGATGGAGCAAGCACAAGACTGGCCACAAAAACATCCTCTTCAACAGAATTGTCCCTTGTGCTTCTTCAGGCCCATGCGTGGTTCCAGTAGACACAGCACGGAAGTTTTTAATATTTATTAGACATGAAGACCCAATACAGCTGTGCAAGAGACGTTAAGCTCTCCTTTGCTTTGTTTGCCCTGAGCAGAAAATGGAAGTTCCATTTTGTTTGACTGAGTTCCTTCCTAGCACAAAAGTCTKTAAAAGGGCTGGTGGAATTTCATTTCTCCAAGGAAAACAACCGGATTTGCTGAATGATTTGGAGTGTGTCATCAGGATGACGCTTCCCTCCATCAAGCCCACCCCAATGAGAGGGTACTCTATAAACTTGGAGAGGTAAAGARAGACAAGTAAGGAGAGGTAGCTCTTGTGGCCTTCATCTTCTACATACATAAAGGAATAACTCTTCCTGACTTTTGGACTGGTCCCWTTTGATCTGGAACTGTGGAAAGAATCAGCCTGGAAGCTCACTGGCCCACCAGTTCTGTGATTGACACATCAAAGAAGAGTTTCAGTTCAGTTCTTCACCCTTGACAGTTCTACATTTACACAAATATAGAAAAATAAATCCTTAAAAATGAGCTGAGACTCAAGTTTCATGAATCCATTTTTCTGGCACAAGTTCAATAGATTGAGTTTTACGAAAACTGCAAGAAGAATGAAAATGGATGGGAAGGTTCATTTTTAATACATCTTCCTGTGTAGCTTTTCCCAAGTCATCAGCCCCATAGCTCATAGTTATTTCAGCACAAATCCTCAAAGAATAAGTATCATGCCTCYTGGTATAGTGCTTAATTGTGGACGCTTCACTAAATCTCACTTGGTGAAATAATAGGAAGTTTAATGCATCTGATTTGGTAAAATTTACAGCAGACTTAGTAGAATTTAAGCCTGGCCTATGTATAAAGTAAAAATATTTATTAAGAATAGAGTAATATCAGTAATTCTGTGTTGGATTTGTGGAACTGCAGGCACAAGGAAGTCATMTGTCCTCTCTATAGTCAGGCCGAGAGACGATGACAGACCTGGGAAGAGAACCAAAAGTTTTCTGATGTGTGATCCCTGTGACATTATTGCCTGCTTTTCTTGCATGCTCTGTAGTGCTCCCAGGCTTTTGGTGTTCAAGGAATGGTGCGTGAGACCTTTCCGACTGCAATTATACCTGGAACAGAGTGCTGAAAATATATGATACWGTTATTTTCTCTCCTGGTAATCTGTCTCCAGTTACTAATTGTAAGGAAYGGTGCTGTAAATAAAATATATCAATTTGAAAGAAATTTGTCATCATAAAGTTTGTTTTCTTTTTACTTCTACTAATATAAACTTTAAAATGAAAGGTCACTTCAATATTAAAAAAAAAAAAGATAAATATCCTGTTCCAAAAAGATTAGAATGAAGTAATTTCCCTCATGAAGAAGGCTTTTTCACTTTTCCTTAAGAAAATGCCAGTCAAATTGACATATTCATGTTAAAGGTTTTCTTTTTTAACAAAAACCTATTTTCTAGAAGAAAAAGAAAACAGTTTCACCAGTTCTAATAAAGATTTTGTGTTTGAGACTTGGATAGAAAATTCAATAATTCACGAGGTAAAATAAGATCCAGTTAATTCTAGCTTACTGGTTGTGCYCTTCAAATCTAATGGGAGGAAATTCGTTGAGTCACAAAATCAGAAGGCAATTCAAAGGTAGCAAGTATGTACATAGATAAGGAGTAGATGCTTCATACAGGCTTGTTTTCTCACCATAAATAAACTTTAAGACTACTCTCCAGTACACTGGGCAGTTACCAGTTACAGCACTCTTGTCAGTTACAACTGAACACGAGAGGTTGCTATAGACTGGGACTGTCAGAATAATCTCATTTCAGAGGGTGATCCTTATACAACTCTCAGATTGTGCTACATGACACTCCAGAGCATGATATAAAGGAACAAATGTAAACTATTCATTACTTGCTATAACTGAGTGAAAGTGACAGCAAGTTATGAATAGACTATATTGCCACATACAAAATCTTTCTTTAATGTAAGTGAAGATTTCCCATGGCCCATTATGGATCCACCTGCATTGAGGGACAGCTGTGTATTGTGGCACAAGTCATAGTGCTGGGTCTTTGGTCACCCACAGCTGGAGCTGTTGGTCCTGGCTAGAGCGTGCAACAGCTTTTTTTCTTCCTTAAATGCAAAAACCTTCTCTTTGGGAGGAGAGGAGGGGCYGTACTAGTGCCAGTGTGGATTTTGGACTTGGTGGAGCCACAGTATGGCTTTAGGAGACTGGAAGGATGGGCTAGTGCAAAAGGTCCATTGGTGTAGAYATAGCCAAAGGCCACATTGTTTTATTCCAGTAGCTCACAGGTGTCTTTATAGGCCTCAGGGTAGCCAGTACAGGAATAAACCTTGTTCAGGGGCATTTTTGGTGGTGGCATTGCTTCAGGCAATTTCAGAACTTGTCATGAAATCTTACTGTGATAAACTCTCTAGGGAACTGCAGCCAGTTCAAAAGCTGCGGAAGAAACCTAGAAGCTCAAACTTTCCCTCAGGCTGGCCAGCTGATCATCAGTTTTCTTGGCTCCCAGTGCCTGTCTTTTTCTAACAAATATGAATATGTATTAGAGCAGAATTTCAGAACCGAAGACCCCACTGAAAGAGAGAGGCTGTAAGACCCTTAGTATCTTGTGAAACAACTATTCTTTCTCAGAGGCAGATGGTAGAACCTCTATGTACTAAGCGTCCAATATTAGCCTTAATKGTCTTTTGTATTCATCTGCCCTATGATGACAGCTAAGAAAAGAAGTCATTCATGTAAAAAGATGACAGCACTTGACAAGCAAAATCTGTAGCTTATTAATAATTAAAAATTATTTCCATGTTCAATTACTGATGGAATATTTAATTATTTGTTCAGTCAATACCAATGTCTCATTTATTATTCATTAAAGATAAATACTGTGTAGTGCTTCTGTATTGAAACGTGTTACACCGAGATTATTAAGAGCACCCAGAGTTGATTTATTATTTAGAAATCGATTAAACTTTTGTACGGAATTTAATGACTTAAATAACCCTCCAGATTTTTAAAGTTAACAATAAGTTTTATTTAAAGATTGCTTATGTGAACACAAGCAGTTATAGAGAAAAAAGAAGCTCTGAGACCTAAGTTTAACAAATAAACAGATAATTTTGGAGAGAAACACATCATGAATACCGTGCCTGCCTCACACATCCACAATGACTTTCTTTTATTTTTAATGTGAAAGTACCTCAGTACATGCTGTGCTGTGTTACCATAACCYTGCCACCTCTTAGCCCAGTCCTCTGGGGAATCAGCAGGACCCCCCCTCCATCTCCCCAGTTTTTACCCCCTTCACTTKACTTTTTTGAAGGGACTCGTGTGTGATTTACAGAGGTTGTGCTATACCTCTTCTTCTTAGCCTGTATCCTGAATAAAGCCAAAGATCAGGAAAGGAGAGATTCATCTCTTCACATCCTGTCAGTGGTAACTTACCACCTGAGGAGTGTAAGGAGACGAGATACTTCTTTCTTCTCTGCAAGTGGACAGTCAGCCTAGCAGCAAAAGGTCTGCCAGCTCTCTCTCTAAAAGGGTTTCTAACTTGACTGGTAATGACTAACTACTAAGCGAAACCAGTTTTGAAAATGAAAAGTCTTTGATTTTCATACCTTTGATTTTTATTTTAATTGCTGGGGCAAACCTGGAGGCTGCAGCCAAGGTCAGGGAATTGAAGTTACCTGAGGAGACTAAGAAGAGAATAAGTCATTATCTGAGTGGGCCAGGTGACAACTGCGGTATCTGTTGTTCATCACTCCAAATTAGAGATCTCTGGCTAAAGTATGTTATGCAAAAATTTTGGAAAAAATAAAAAGTTCAGCATATTAGTTTTTAATAAATGAACAAAAAATAAGTTGAGGTATTAMAAGAAAAAGTGAAGGTTTTCCTGTACTATTGCCTTTTCAAGCTTATTATTCAAGGTTTGCAACTCTTTTCCCTCCCTTCAATAACGCAGGATTTCCCAACCTCACTAAAAAAAATTTTTCAGGTCATTCTTTTCTCAAACATGGAAGAGCTTGAAAGAGTTCAACTACACAAAARTACATATTGTAAGCACTTACAGGCTGTAAGGGTCATTCATGTGGGTGCCATATGCTTTCATTCAGCCTCCGGCTTCTCAGTTAAGCACATTCAGATATTGGTGTTGGACAAGGCACCAGAGGAGGGAACCTTGATGGATCATAGATGTCCCCTTTGTCCCCTGCAGCGGAGGTGTAACAGTGAAGAGGAGAAAATATTTATTAAAAATCAGAGATATTCTCTCCCCTTCTGGCTCATCCGCACTCAAGGGGAGTAGGGAGCACCTATTCATCTYCTGGGTAGATTTCCTCCTCCCAAAAGCAGATCTTCCTTTTTTCCTTGTATAGAAATTACTGAGGTTACTGACATATGCATTTTCCATACATATATTTTTGGGAAAAGGAGGATATTTCTCTACACATCTAAACCATGCTTTATTCCATGAATAGTGCATGTAAATGTCAAACAGGASAGGCAGCAAGGTTTTAGAATAATCATTAAAAAAGCAGTCCCCGAGTTGTGCAACAAAGCAAGGGGTCCGCTGTGTCCTGTGCAGAAGCAGTTGTAGTAGAGCACCAGGGCTGGCAGGAGTGATGGAGGCTGCTTGATTGTGGAAAGACTTGGTGCAGAAGGAAGGCTTGAGGAGAACGAAGTTTTCTTTTAGAAAAAAATGTAGCCTTCGGCTGCGTCCTAACAAACCAGACAATTAACAGTGGGTGCCCTGCCATGGGAAGGAGTAACACCTTCTCATCTATCATATGAGACAAGTGAAAATAACTCCTACTCCATAGGTGTCCACAAAGGCTTGTCACAGGCTTTACCCTGGGAGCATTTCCTCATTAAAAGTGAAGGGTAGAGACAGAGTGTAAATATCACCAGTTTTACCTGATGTTGGCTTTATTGAATCAGAGCCCTGCTTTTCTTTAAATTCAGATCCCTGGAAAGGGAGGGTTTCTGGGCTGCGAAATGCTGCTTGGCTGTCGTGGTTTAACCTGGCAGGCAGCTAAACACACAGCCATTGGCTCACTCCCCCCATGTGGGATGGGGGAAAGAATCGGAAAAAAGGTAAAAATCATGGGTTGAGATAAAGACAATTTAATAGGACAGAAAAGAAGGGAAAATAATAATAATGATAAAAGAATATACAAAACACGTGATGGACAATGCAATTGCTCACCATCCCCTGACCAATGCCCAGACAGTTCCCAAACAGAGGCCTTCCCCCCCTCCCCCAGCCAACTCCCCCCAGTTTTTTTGTTCAGCATGACGCCATATGGTATGGAATGTCCCTTTGGCCAGTTGGGGTCAGCTGTCCTGGCTGTGCCCCCTCCCAGCTCCTTGTGCACCCCCAGCCTCCTTGCTGGCGGGGCAGCATGAGAAGGGGAAAAGTCCTTACTTAGTGTAAGCGCAGCTCAGCCACAATTAAAACATCAGTGTGTTATCAACATTATTCTGATCCTAAATCTAAAAGACAGCACTATACCAGCTACTAGGAAGAAAATTAACTTTATCCCAGCTGAAACCAGGACATTGGTATTGCTGAGAGACACTGTGGGACTGGACAGAGCTGGGTGAAATTCAGGAAGAAAAGTGATTCAGTGATGAGCAGAGGATGAAAGTGCTGATCTGGGAAGGTCTTCAATGCAGATAAATTTGCTAATTGTTATAAACGCGAAATATCTATCAGCATATTTCTAAACACATTGTAATTAAGATTACATTACATATGCCAATCTCTATAATTAATTTCTTAACATTATAATTATAGAAACCAGAAGAAAATTGAGTGGTTACAATATAATTAACAGAAGCAATCACATTAGACAGACACTCTTGAATTCTTCAGGACCAAATCTTGCGTTTAGGTAAAGATTTTTTGACTCTTTTTTATTTTCTAATAAGACCTAGAATGGTGTTAATTCCTTAATGACAAAATGACTTCTGTGTTCCAAAACAATCTGAATTGTTCCCAATGTGCTGTTGATACAGTATATCAGAATGAAAAAGGGTCACTAAAAAGACAGAACTTTGACACACTAAGCATGACTTTTAAGTAGCTTTTAGTGAAAAAGACGTAACCAGCTAGGAAGAAGGAAAAAAAGAATTTAAAATAAAGAAATCTTTGGAAATGTGGAGTGGATTTTGTGCTGGAGAAAATTCTGGTAACTTGAAAGCTTTACACTTACAGAGACCCATCTTAAAAATTAATCACATCAAGAGAAACACTTTCATCTGAAAATGACTTTGCTAGGTCTATTTGTGACAGACTTCATGGATCAAAATCATTGAAAATATAGTTAAAGAGATTTTCAGTGGAACCCAGAGCCAGTATAGGACCTGAAAATTATTTGAAATCTTTTACATGTTTTAGCTGGAATAGTTATTTTTTTTCATCTTGTTTTAAAGAGAGATGTGCTTTCTATCGGTTTATAACTAATCAGTTCACTAGCAAGAAGACAGAGCTTTAGGACATTGTACTGTTTGGCATTTATTTTGCCTTTACGTATATTGTGAGGAGCATAATTCCATTAATAGCAAAAAAGGACTTAAAAATGCATTTTTTGCATTCTTAGAAACAAGAAAATAAAGCAATGAAGACATCCTTCTCTTAATATTATGAACTGTTCACATGCTCTGTTTTTAGTTTGTGGGTACAGCAGAATCTAACATATTACGATTTACATGTGTATCTCAAAGATGCTCAGAATATGTGACGTGACTAATTTAGTATTGATGTCAGACATCTACTGCGACTTCACCCGGATCTGTAAACTGCCAGTTCTGGGCACAGTGCTTACACTCCCCACTGGTCCTACTCTCTCCAGGAAATACTTTTGCTGGGTAGGAATCTTGATTTTATTTATCAGTCTGCAAAGTTACCAGTTTGTTAAATATGTTTTTTAATAATTTGCATTATGTCTTTGAATCTCACACTTTGTTACAGAATGTGGAAAATTATTAGAATAGTTTAAATATACTTAAAAATTTCAATATAATACAACAAAATTAGAAGGCGGCATTGAAATAATGCAGTCTTTTTCCCCCCCACAATTTCTATATTACATCTTACTCAAAGCAATAGTATGGGAATGTGTGTGATATAGATGGGTTTCCTCCCTGTCTTTATTTTAGTTGTAAAAAGCATCTTCCATTAACTCTGTGGGATTTCCAGTTTGCGGACTGAACATTTTTCTTGCCTATAACTGTATTGATCCCTGTGCAGTTCAAAGTCCTGGAAGTGATAGTTATAAATTCTATGAGGAAAACACTGGAGGCTGCCAGCACTTCCCTCCTATGGAAGAAAGATAAATGATCAGTGCAAGATTTGAGGTCTTGATATTTGGTGGATGACTCTTTCCTGGCAAGGAAACTCCTGTAGACAGGACTGTACAATAAAGCAAGGACTAAAGGAAACAGAGATTGGTGCTGGCTTAAGCCATTACAAGCTCTTTTTCAGCTCTAAGACAGGGCTTTTACACTCATAAAGGATGGGGAGACAATGATTTAGAAGACCAGTTTATTCAAACATACCTAATGGTTTGTACCTACAAATATTTTACAGCGTTATCATTATGTAAGTTATCGTTCAGATTGGCCGTGTAACCGACCTGTGAAAAATAGTCTGCAGTGACTCTTCTTTCTGACTGATAATGGACAAAATGGACCACAGTCCTGCATCTTCTTCCAGCTTTAATTGTTGGGAATCTGTAAGAAGCCAAAAGACAAGAGAGCATGCAGAGTTTCACAATTCTGCCTAAGGCAAGCTTCTTCTTTATTTAAGTGCCATAATCCATCAGAAATTCTCGACCTCAGTATGAAAGGGTCAGATATAGTCAATCTTTTGAAGGCAGGGGAATGAAGACCTTTCACAAATGCATTTAAAAAAAAATATGATAAGTTGTTTTTTTCCTGTTCTAAATTTCTGTTATATGTTGTAACCAAATTACTGGGAGACTATTCTTCACTGGCGAATAATCAGCTTACAGAGCTTTCTGTCTCTAAGGTCATGGAAAGGCTTAACGAGGAAAGAGGTCATCCCATATATATATATGTGTGTATATATATAATTTCTGGCATCTGAACTGAATTTGCATTTTAACCTCTGAAGGCCTTATGGTTTCTGTCACCCACAGCTGGATCATTGTCAAGTGGAGTGAACATGTGATGAGAAACAAGAGTTTTGCCTGCCTACCTTTGCTTTTGACTTGCTGTCTGACCTTATATTTAATATGTAGGCCAGTATTTTCAAAATTATTCCCTTATTGTTCTTATTTCATGTAAGCCTCTGCATGCCCTACTGGAGATATGTTTTAAAATTAAATATTTATTGGCTTGTGGGCTTGATTCTTCCCTTTCCCATATGATTGCCTGGCACATAGGATATCATTAAAGCAATTTCTGACTTTTCTGTGTCAGTAGACCAGTCCCAGTAAAAAACATGCCTAATGAACAAGTCCAAGTGAAATCTTCTCTAGCAGCTTGCTACTGAAAGCATTCAGGCATGTAGGGGCGTGACTCAGGGTTAAATGTCAAAATTCTCAGTTTTGTGTTAACGCCGAAGACTTTCCAGGGAATATCATGCCTCATCCAGACAGTGCTGGCAAAGGGAACACTGACTTTCAATATTTCAGCTGTGCCCGTCTTCRCACATGGGATCTATGGGAAGAAAGCTCCCTTTAAAGGGATAGCTCTCCATTCTCCAAAGTTTTTGAATAAACACTATGGTGAGAGTGATAATTACATTTCAAGGATATCAAAAGTGTGACAGTTGGATGGAGAAACAGGAGATATTACAGCAGAAGTTTATCTGAACAAAAACTGTATTTCAGCAACAAAGCTTAATGGCCAGCTGCAGGCTCAAGGGCCAGCTCTGGGTATGTCCACCTCGGTTATTATTCACCAGCGTTCAGGTGACTTTAGGCAATCCGGCATTTCTCCTCTCTGCCTGAATGCTTTCCGTCTGAGAGTTTGTGGTAGCGTGTTGCCAGGGGCCAGCCTTCCCAAATCCCCACATCGGCTTCAGACTGTGCTAACCTCTGTGGGGCTGTTCATTCAGTCTTTTGACTGTGGCAGATTAGCTGCGATGAGGTTTTGTTTATAGTCTTCCTAAGGTAATAGGTTGGATGTTACCCTTGTGTTTATGTTGTTATAGCAGGGGGTGAAGTTATAAATATAGGTTTGCTTCCTTTGCAGGCAGTTGTTGGGAGTATGGTGTTAAATGGAATCTAATTGCAAAATAAATTCACCTAGAGGGACCTTTTTTTTTCCCAATAAATTGAAATATATATTTAGAAATAAATCTTTATGAAATGACATTTGTTCACAGAACATCTGCTTACTGAATGTTACAGATCACTGAAAAAAGTTTTTTAACAGAAGTACTTTGCAGAACTGTATCTGATTTAATTCTAGATCAGCAATGGACATTCTGATGTTGCCAAATACCCACTCTTTTGATTGTGTTTTTAATTTTATTTCCTGGTGTCCAATCTGTTCTCCTGCAAGTTTGACATCAGTAAAACTCGGGCAGACTCAAGAAGGTTATGTGTCATTTCCAACAGTATGAAGTAAGAATTGGATCTTTACTGTCCAAAACAAGTACAAGAGCCCTATCAAAATTATGTCTGAAGGGCTGCTGTGAATACTAGATGATTAACCTCCTAGGAGAAATCCTGTAGTTATGAGAATCCCATGTTAATTTAACCAAGCTGCTGAGACATTCAGGTAAAGTTTGGGATTTTATCTAAATCAAGCTGTTGTGGATTTTCTCATGTCCCTCTATTCATTGCTCATTCACCCTTAAATTTAAATGGAGCTTGATCCAACCAGTATTTTAGCTTTTGTTAAGAGTGATCTGAATAGCTGTTATTTTGCTGTGTCCATTTTTCTCTAATAAAAGAATGGTAGTTAATTATTGCAGTTGAAATGTCTCTTTTTATAACAGGTTTTTTTTTTGCTTCCTTTACTTTTTTGGCTTATCACCACTGATATCATTGCAGATGACAGCCCCTCTTTATAATTTTGCTAATGCTGCCAAAGCCCAGTGAATGCATTGGCTAAGTACCAACAGCCGTAGTTCTTCCACTAGGTCCTACCTTTAACAGTGAAATCCCTAACTGGTGCTTCACACCACCCCTCTGCTTCAAGCATGTTAGCACTTGTTAGGTGGATGAAGCAATGCAGAGGGGTACGGTACAAACCACAGGGAGCTTGAGGGCTTCTCCCTTTTTTTTTTTTTGCAAAAATTTTTGTTCTTTAGGAGGTGAAGCTCTGAGTTATCCGTGTGAAGAAAACTCATTCCTCTCTTGCAAGATCTTTCAGACGAGTCATAAATTACCTCCGCCTGGCATTGCTGGGTCTTGCCCAGCTCCTATTTAAAATATCTCTAAAAGGTGCYTATCACATCATGGTCTAGATTATGCCAAGGTGATTTCACTACCAGCTTGGGAGCTACTTTCATATTACTGCCCATCTGTACCCAGTCTTGTACTAAGGATCTTATCGAAAGCTTACATTTTATGGATTGCAGATTGCTGAATGAAATCAGAATGCAACAGGCACATTCTACATTTGTTTTTAGAAGGCTGCAGTCTGCTGCTCTGATCTTCCAGATGATGTTCATTTTTCTTCCTATATCGAAAAAATGAGAAGTTCCAAAATTACAGAAGTGGAGGTTTGGAATAAAGAGTTGTTGACAAGCTCTACAAGCTCTACATTTTTGTAATGCTTTGGGACAGAAGCCAACATGAACGAGCAGAAATTCCATAACTGCTTCTTCCAAGGTCTCTTGAACATCACTCTGAAACATGGTGTTGCTTCACACTGGGGTCAGAGCTCTGGGAAACTGATTCAATCCATTCACATGGTTTCTACTTTTCAGGCAAATGAATAGAAATGTGGCCACTTACTGCAACGTGAGCACAGGCAGGTCAGACACGAAAATGTCACAACTGTTCCATTCTTTGAAACAGTTCAGCTACACAACTTTTCACCACAGAAGTACATCTTGGGTGAGAACTGGAGGAAACAGTGAGGTACACAAATTAATTCCACCAGGATTCCTATTTAGGCCGCATATAGTTTATTTCTCTACTACTTTACACCTTGAACAATTAAACTCATTTGCAAAGAGGAAATGGAAAGCAGATATAAAATACAGCTGTTCTACCCCTGGCAAAATCTTATACGGTCTGTGCAGAGGCAGATTACAAATGGCAAAACAGCAGATAATTTAGCCTACACACTTTACAAAACTGTGTTTCCAACTGAATATGAGACAGATGGTGTTTTCAAAAATCTAGACATAGCTCTAAAATCTCCTAAGCAAACCCATCAGATTTATAGGCAGGATTCAGAGAAATGATAGTGAAGTATAGAATAAAGTATCTGTTTGTCTAGCAAGTCTTGACTGAATATTAATTCTACCATAGTTTTTTAGATATGTATCAGCAACTCAAAAAAAAACCCACAAGGAAGGCCTCGAAAAAAGCTTCCACATTTCAGTATCAGCTTAGAACTGTCGAGTAACTGTACAGATATAAGCATCAGCATGAATGCAGACTATTAGGCTTGTGCAGTTATAAATTTAAATTGATCTGAGACAGAATAGTTTACAGTAGTTCTGAAATGACTGCTTGTGACAATGAGAAATTGGTATTTTTAGTCACTTGCTATAAGTGATTTTAAATCCTGATCACGGTGTTGCTATTAATTAAACAGTTTCTCAAGACATTCTAATGGACGATTTTAAAAATAGAAATACAAATTAGTTTTACCCACATGTCATTAATTCCTCATCCTTTCCAGGTTGTCATTGAAACTGTCCCTGTCTACCTCAAACTGTCAGTCTGCGTACTTTTTCTGCGGCCAAGGAACAGCAGCATTAACAGGCTAGTGATAAAGGAATATCCAAACGAGAAACACTTCTCTTCTTGATTTTTCAACAATTTTTTATATGTGCCCTGTAGGTTATTAGCAGGGGTGATTGTCAAGGTTGTGCAAATTGGAGGATGTACATATGTATCAGTGACTGAATGAAAAAGATGGATAAAAAGCTTTTATTCTGTCACTAATCAAAAAGTATTTCTACACTCTCATCAAGTCATCTCTTTGGCTTTGTTTTGAGAAGATAAACAGATTGAATTTTTTAAATTTCTCACTGTAAACCATTTCTGTAATACTTATTTCTGAGGTTCTTTTCTCCACCCTTTTAACTTTTTTAAGATCGTCTAAATATGTGGGAATCTGAATACATATCATTTTCTGGTTTTCATCCCATCAGTCACATGCAATCATGCTTTAGTTGTGTCCACTCCAACCTGTTCATCTATCCAGGGACATAGCTCATTTGACAAAACTGCATAGTAGAAGCTCACCTTGAGTTGCTAGTCTGTTACGACCCTTTTATGTTTATCTGATTCTTAAGATGAGGTCCTCATTCTATGTATTTGTCTGGCTTTGTTGGTTTGTTGTTTTTTTTCCTGAGACAATACATAACTTCAGTTTTGCCTGTATTAAAACAATCTCTTTAGAATGTTTAACTCAGTAATTCAAGCAAATTACTCATTATTATTTCGCATTTCCTGCTTTTTTTTTCAACTTGCAGTTTTCATTAGCGATTTCATGCTTTCCCTCATGCCATTGACAGAAACATTAATAGCAGGAGCATAGTAGACGCACAGTGTCAATCCACGATTGAGCCAAGGAGAAACTACCTTCTTGAATATGAGTATCATACTGAGAACTGTTTTTCAAGATTTTTTAGGTAGTCTTTATTCTAGATAACATATTTGTTGATAAATTATAGCAGTATTTTTTAACCAAGTAGCCACGGCAAACATTTTTAATGTTTATTAGATGTCTATAGATCTTTTACTGAGTACTTACTGAGATCTCAATCCCAAGATACCCATGTGACACAAATTCCTTCCTCCTCTCCACAAAAGGCATGGTCCTTCTCTGCCTTTAGTCATGCTTTTATGGTAATTTTCTTAAGCAACTACAGAGAACGACATGAAAAATCCTCCTGAATAGACAGTGACCTTTTCTCTTCAACCTCTCCTAGCTACAAATACTTTCTTTCCATTGTTGCCATTCACGATTTCCTCCACATCAGTTGTCTGTCCATACAAAATGAGGAAAAAGTAATTTATCATTGCTTCTAAGTGGTTATCATGTAGAAGGAATGCTCTATGACTAAGCTACATATCGAGTTGTTTTCAGCTTTTTTTTTTGGCAGTAATATTAAATAACCAAGATTGGGTAGTTACTGAGAGAACTTGGAAAAAAAAAGAGTAAACTTCTCTAAATAAAGCATCAGTGTTCTCTACTCAACTTTGTGAGCAATTTAAGCTTTTGCCAATTCAATAGATTTCAGTTAATTCTTCAAAAATCTACTCAACTTTCTATCACAACTTCTGCATAGATTATTGTATTCATGGTGAGTAAAAAGAAAAAGGGAAAGTGAAATATATGAACTTGGAATGAAGCACAACTTTTTAATCTTCCCTTTTACTTGGGATAAAGTTTGGATAAAGCTTTTTTTCGGGGGGGGGGGGGGGGGGGGGGGAAGTCAAGACTTCTTTTTACAGATTACAATTCCTTTAAAATGTTTGTGTGTTATTAGCAAAAATGCCTCCAACCTTCACTTGTGTGGTGTTTCCACAGCACCATGCTCGGAGCCAAGCTGGCATGGCAGTGCCATCCTCCAGTGGTCGGGCACTCCTGCTTTCTCTTTGCAGAGTTCTTTTTCTGCCAGTCTATCTCTGCAAAATGACTCGCTTGTGATTAGATGGGCAGCATTCCTGAAAGAGAAGACACAGAACTGGATCCAGGGGCTAGAGAAAGATGGGATGGTACTCTCATTTAATTTAGAATGGGCTTGAACTACTGTAGTACCTACAAGGTAGGAGCAAGGGAAAAAAATTTAGGAAAGAGAAGTAAATGGGTGAAAAAAAATTAAACTAAGTCATTAATACTATCTATAACTCTGTGTTTTTTTTACAAACAAGGAATAAATTGTCCTACTAAGCATTGGAGGCCAAACTATTCACTCCTGTTCTGAGGCAGACATGCCTTCTAAGTATCACAAAAGGCCTGAACTCCACCAAATAGCATATTTTCTTATCAAGTATGAATTTTGGACAGGAATGGAGCCTGGAATCATTGTTACCTTGTCTCTTCAGCATAACCTGGAAGTGAAAGTGGCAGGAAAAGAGCAGGATTCATAGGAAAACCTATAGATTCTCAGAAACTGCCTTTAGCTCTTCTTAGACCCTAACTTTCTGTATTTTGTGCAAGGCTGTCATAACTTGAGAAAYAAGTTCTTCGCAGTCCCTTTTTTTACATCTGGTGCATCACTTGGGATCAAAAATTGCCTACAGACAAATAGTGAACAATTATTAGTCTAAGACTATGGAATGCCAAAATCCATAGGGTACATGAGCAAACCACTAAAACAACTGATGTAATTTCAGAAATCAAGTTCTGTTAGGGGATTATTTTCAAATAGAAAAASCAGCAAATAAATTATTTCACTGAATTTATTACTGTCTTCTATTTTTTAATAATATTCCTGGCATTGCCAACAAGACACAGTGTAAACACTTTCAAGGAAGAGAGACTTGACAGCTCATATGCAGTACTCTGGTGGCAGAAATAGGAATGGAATATGTAAAAAATTATTAGAGATCTGAGGGCTTCCAGAAAAAAAACGAAGAAGAAAAAAAGATGTTTACAAGATCTTGGTGAGGTAAAACTAGAAATGCTGGGGGAAAACAAAAAAAATATATCTTTGAGATATTTTTCTCTTGGGATATACAGTTAAAAGATTTTTCAAGGAAATTCTGACCATATTATTTATGCTGCATTACTATCCTTCAAAATACTTACTACTACCAAAAATATTGAACATGATGCTACTTTATTTCCAAATATATCTTTGTATGTGTATATATTTCTTTCCAAGTGTGTGTGTGTGTATGTGTATATATATATATACACACATTCTGCAGGCAGAAAGAACTACTTAATTTTGACAATTTTGTTTTGAACTAGCTCCATTATAATGTCTATCCACCTGGATATCACATACAGTTTCAAAACTTTTTCTCTAGAAACAAAAGTTTCTTCTATATTTGCATCATAATGTAATGATCTTACTTACTTCTGCATGTCATCTATATAAACACTTCTTTTTCTCTGAAAGTCAGGGATATCAATTCCTTTTTTTCCGCATTTTTAGTCTTATACCTTCAGGTCATTAGACCAAAAGTATGTGTCTGAGATGGTAACATAATTCTGTCTTTAATAGTAGGTATATCTGTCATTATTCAGTAGTGTAAATTTACGCTTACTTTTTCACAAATATATTAGTAACACCTCTAAAGTGTCAATTATTCATAGTATGTTCATCATRTCAAAATAAACAAATACATTATTTGGCAATGAAGTGGTCATATCAGACATTTATTTTTCCCTTCACCCCCAAATTTCCAAAAACATTACAAAACACCTGTGGAAGTCCTTTGTCTTAATAATGTCTTATTGTCTAGCTCTTTATTCTTGAAGTTTCATTAATAGACTGKGTCCATGCTATTCCAGTCATTAGTCCATACAGCCAACAAACAGCTATTTGTATGCTCTTTGTTAATTCAATCACATGGCATAAATCCACTTAACCCTAATGTTGACACTTTCCATGTTCATGAAACTAGAGAGCCCATGGAACTTAGAGAAGAGTCAACAATTAGAAAAGAGGAAAGGAGTTTGGGAAAAATTATGACACAGGTAATATATATGGCAAAGAATCACATATATAAATTTAKGTTCGAGAAAAGACATTTCAGTCTGAAATAACTGAATTCAAATGAGAGATTTTCTCATACATTTGTCACTTGAGTTCCACTTTGTTAGCAGAACTTTTAAGGGTAGGATTTTGATATTTTTAAAAAATATCTTCTGGTACATCTAAAATAGTTTTTTGCAAGTGGGTAGTGAAGTATTTATGAGAAGTATTATTGGCACYCTTTCCTTTGAACAAAGGGAATGGTCTTGTGTTTGCCAAACAGGTCACAACCTTGTCAGTATTACATACCAGCTGTGTATCTGATTTTCAAGACCAAGGTAACTGGAGATAATAATACTAACAGTTTTTTCTCTTTTTTCTCAAAAGATCATCCAACTTTGCCATCTTAGTTTGTATGAGCATGTTACTGGCTTGATTTTCATTAAGGCTATCATCTTTATCTATATGATGGAAGACTTCCTTTTGCCCCTAAAAATCATTCCTTCAGCGTTGAAGATACAGAGGAAATCAGTCATGTAAAACTATTTTTGTGTGCAGTGGAGAAGAYGGTGTATAGACACTTGCCCAGCCTCTGCCAGTTTCTCCTGATTTGCAGGCATTTACTGTCAGCTGAAGGGATTTTTGCTCATATGGAGCCACTGACCAGCTCCTGGTCATGAGAGCATGGAAGGATAAGCAGAAAAAAAATTAACATCTTAAATGTTAACACTAGGCTTCATTGGTAGCTTTGGTAGGAAAACAGAAATTCTACTTGTCTGGAAGTTCTCAYATTTTGAAAATAATTTTTGTATTCAACTAAGTGGAAAAGCTGACATTTCAAAACATTTCTAGGACAGGTATCTTTTTTTAAAAAAGATAAAACATCAAATATTGAAGTACTCTGTTTCAGTAGCGTAGACATAACACAGCAAATAGTATAAACAAATGAGAAGTCAGCATAAAATGAAACAATACTGAATTCAATACTGCATTCTAACTTTGAGTTTTCTAAGC
The DNA here is from genome assembly GCA_030449065.1 of Oceanodroma leucorhoa. Lineage (NCBI taxonomy): Eukaryota > Metazoa > Chordata > Aves > Procellariiformes > Oceanodroma > Oceanodroma leucorhoa. The sequence goes on from JASVER010000177.1 coordinate 435,788, forward strand.
AAATGTTTTGTAATGTTGCCAGAATTTGCACATTCTTGTGAAAAATTTTTTTACATGAAACAGCATTGTCCAAACAAAATATTATTTTTCGTAGCCTCTTTATAAAATTTTCCTTACAACAGCTATATAATAAATTAATTTAATAACTAAATAAAGAATGATTGCCCTCTTTCTTTTCATGGATTTTTTTAAGAGATAGTGAAATGCCTAAATATGTTTATCTGAAGAAGCTTTTATATGTTTTTCATGCTGGAAAATAATTTGCTCATTGATGTTCTCATAATTGCAGATAATATTCACCAGATAATTTTGAAAAAMAGGTAAATAATAATAGAAAATGTCAATGAAAATTATAAACTGAATTGGTAATGAATGATGGCTTATCTCTTGTTAAGTGTACCCAATTCAAAAATTCATATAGTTCTTTAATTATAACTGCTTGTATAAGACATGTTATTCCTCTTCTTTCTTGAATGAGTCAGACTGCCATCCAGCATACTGTATGTGAACTGTTGCTTTTAAAATGAGCTTATGAAAATCTCATTTACATTTTCTTTCATGCAAATTGTAATTATTCAGGCTTCAAATGTCTTTTTCATAATATTTGTGATAGCAAAGCATGAGGACCTGATGCACACGGAATATATATATATATATGAAGGAATTTCAAATGCAATCAAACTGAAATTTATACTGAGATAACAACAAACATAATTGCAGAAAAGTTCCTAGTTTTCAGCTTGAAAAATTTGCAGGTCAGGTTCTATTTGGATGACAAGTTGCTGACATACAGTCTAGAGAATTTCTAAAAGTATTTTATTTTAAAAGAGGTGGCTATCAAAAAGCAGATAATTAKTTCATAGTTTCAGACTGAATTCCTGTATTCAGTTTTCCAGAAAAAAAAACTTATCCCCATGGTGGACTCTAATAGGAGAGGTTAGGAAAAGGTCAATCCTTTCTCTCTTTTCAGCATCTTCCTTATCAAGAAATTGCACTCTAAAATCGCATATACAATGTGAAGACTAGCAATACTGTCAAGGTGAGAGTCTTACAATGTGGCATAACATCACTGTCTGATAATTCCTTCTATAGCCTTCATAATATGATTTTGCAGWTTCATAAATTGAATCTCAGGATAGGACAAACATTTCCAAATGGAGACATCTAAAGTTTTAGTGACTAAACAGAGTTCTTTGTTTTCCCCATATCTCCAAAGTCAGTGCTATGGATGAGTACATATTTCCTTTAAAGCTTGGTAGCTTAGTTTTGGCACTCTTGATGCATAATGATGTTTAGTGTTTGGATATGAACAGCTTGCACTTCTATGGTGAGTGCTTATCAAAGAAACAGATGAAATGAAATCCTAACTCGGACATTACTCATAGGAATTTATGCCATGGATTTCAAGAGAGCCAATCTTGACACCCCTTTCTTGATCCATTGACATTCTGAGTACAAATAATCTGCTGTTACACATATTTCTATCATGTTCTTATAGTATTTAAAAACAGAAAGTAAAGTGAATCCTTTTTTTTCTGTATTCAAAATGATGAGCATCAGACGGGTTCACAGAATCAGGCACTCCTTCAGGTTGGAAGGGACCTCCTGAGGTCTCTAGTCAAGCCTGCTGCTCAGAACAGGATCAATACTGGATGTAAATCGGGTTGCTCAAGGTTTTGTCCATTTGGGTCTTGGAGCCTTCCAAGATGTAGATTGCATTATATCCTCACAGTGATTTCTTTTTTCTCTTTACATGTGGTTGGAATTTACCCTGTTTCAATTTATTACTCCTGTCTCTTGTTCTCCCACCGTGCACAAAACATGGGACAGTCACAAAATTAAGAAGTATCAAATATTCTGCTGAGGTGTAAAAGAAACTCAACACTCTGCTGCTCCTATCCACTGGATAGACTTTGGCTTGCTGATCTCAACTCGTACCAGTGATGGTGACACAACAAGATGAATTTTCAGCAAAATCTGAATGCTGAGGACTCTGTTTATTTGTTAAAATTCCTCTACCTTTTCACCAGCTGTAAATGTGTTCCTCATGTAGGGAGAGTAACATGGGGAATCTGATACCATAGGATCAAAATCATAGTTTCATTACCATAGCATGATACACCTGATCCTGCAACTTTAAGAAAAAGCCTGTACGACAAGTCCTACATGTGGCAGAGGTCTGGATGTATACTGTAAGTGAGAAAGGCCTASCTCAAGTAAAAGCAAAGGCATTTATTTTTTACATTGCTTTTGTAATGTTCCATGAAGTATCAATAACATTAGGACATGTTACATTATGACTTAATTAAAAGGAATTGTGCTATGAAAAGAGCTGTCTAAAAATGCATAAATTCCCTAGCATCAAGTGATATGTTGGCTGAATGTTTAAGACAACATTCAAATTTTGAGTTTGAGTAACAAATTTTGAAACAGTTATACAGGGCCGCATCTATTCTACTTGGTCGATTGAAGTGCTAAAGCTTTCCCTTCTCTTATACCCACAGTATGATGTCATGGTAAGCCAAAATATCCCAGTATAAAGTTGCTTTCRGGAAGAGCAGGATTTAGAACAGGAAATACCACACACTGAAGCTAGAATATTGACTGGAATAATTGCTCAGACTTTGACAGTTTTATTGAAGTCTTTTAGTTCCCCTTACTGACAGGGGAAATGAGATGAGAAAAACTAAAAAATCCTTAGGCTTCAAGTCTTTATAAAACTCCTTGCAAGACTTCTTAGGGTTTCTAAAACTCTACCTGCTGAAGTTTAGATAATATTTGTTAAACAAGGATGGTTGCTTTTTATTTTCAGTCACTACATGAAAATATTTGCGATTGTCATATCCTGTCAGATCAAAAAAGGGACACAATTTAGTTGTTGAAATGAACACTGAGAATTTAGACCACTTGCTTCTGGACCACTTGCTTTCCAAGCATAGTCAAGGAATGAAACTGATCCTGTCATCTATCTAGCTCAGTAGCTTACCTGTGTTCAGGTGAGACTGCATGGAGGGTTGATCGGTTGTAGCAAGAGAACCCAACCCTTCTCATCTCTTAGAGTATAAAGTAAATATTATCTCAGAACTTGCTCTTGCTCTGTGTCAGATTCAGTATGAGATCTAAGTTATATTTCTGAAATAACATATAACAATGCCAGTGTAGGAGGTTCTTTGACATCTTTATCTGGTACCAAAATAATGTTGCCTACAACATGTTGCTATTTATGATACAGAAAGTGTCATAAATCAATGTACAAGATGCAGCTTAAAATGGAATTTTTTGTCAGAAGATGTCAGGTTGTACTGTATTGATTTTTTTGTGTGCCATGTAAGACAATTTTCAGTTTGTTTTACATTGTATGGATGTGAATTCGAACACATATGAATGCATATTCAGTGAAGGTTATTTCTTTGTATTTCACCTTCACAATTACTGATGCTTCATCATTTAAACTGCTCAGAAGATCACTGAAATAATCTTTTTATAATGGCTAAGTTGTATTCATTTTTTCTCACTCTCCTATTCAAATGAAATGGCTGAAATGCTCCTGCTCAGATATTTCTAGTATCATGTAGAAGACGCTAAAATTAGGAATGTTTCAATCACTAGAGTGAGTATTTGAGGTTTTTGAGTGGTTGAAGCATGGAGTTAGAAAGAAGYCCTTTACAATTACAATTTTGGTTGACACTGCCCTCCTGTCTTTCTTGTAATATATTTATGCATCACTCAGCCTGAAATTCTTCAGATTCAGATCTTAACTATGAGCTTGGGCTGTGTTAATATACGCACCTGTCACTGTCTCAGCATGACTAGCCTTTATAGATATACTAGTGATCTAATGGTGGCTCACAGCTTTGTCTGTGTGGAAATCCAATGTGTTTGAATCACAGTGGAATTATATTTTTACCTGAGGAGAGGTTCCCATCTCATTTCCTGTAACTCAGGTGAAAAAATGTCTGGGGCTGAATGCAGAAATCAGCATCTTTAATGCCACCGATGTAAAACAGGGGTCACATCCGTTTACAGAGTGAAGGCTCAGTTAAATAAGGGAGAAGGATTTCAGTTTCATCCTTATTTGATATGGGTTTTTTTCTTTCTTTTTCTTAAAAGACAATCAATCTTCAAGTAAAAAATAAAAGGAAAAGCTCTGTCTATACTTGTATGTATATTCATAAGCAGGCCTAAATAATTTAGCAAGAGCTTAATGCTTTTCATTTTTAAATACATTAATCCATTTATATGACATCATTATTTCTAGCTCTTCTGTGAGGCAGAGCCTAAATACACAACACAGTATTTTCAGTTAAAAAAAAAAAAAAAAGTGTCAAACTTCCATGAATAACAGTAAATACAGGGTTTGTTCCCATTACAGTTTGCATGCTGGTAGCTTTTACCCCAGCTCACAGGTGATTAATACCAGCGCATAATCCGAGCCAAGCTCGGTTTCAGTTTTCACACRTAACACTGCCAGCTCAGGTTCTGCTTCTCGTGCTTTGCCCTCTGTTCAGTCCCAGGCATGCCCTGCTCTTGGTTGCTCTTCCCTTCACCCAGACTGTCTGTTAAGRCCAGTCCTAATTCCAATGCAGGAGCATATCTATGTCCTAAAGCTCTCATTTCAGGAACTTCTTTGCAGATATCTAGTCCCAGATAACGTACARGATGGCATTTCTAATCATAAAGAGCCCATCACAATAAATTCATCCTAAATCCTTTCCAAAGGCCAGGCTAACTGTGAAGTCTCTTAGGAGCCAGGTTTGCCCTTTGCAGATCAGACTTTCTGTGTTCACACAATGCACAATTARGCTGAAGCATTCCTTGCAACCGGGGCGCTGCGGATGCTTAAACATTTACATAGCGTCGAAAAGCAATTAGACAAATTAGAACGGAAAATAGATCCATGAGGGGGTTATTAACTACAGGGATAACATTTTTGGTTCAGGAAATCTCTACGCCACRAACCCCTGGAGCTGGGAAAGTATATGAGAGAGTTACCACTGTGTGACCTCCAGGCAGGCACTCACGTACGGCCATCTCCGGTGGCAGGAGACCAGGCTAGATGAACGTTTATGCTGATCTGCTACAGCCACTTCTCCAAAGTGTGAGTTCTGCAACGTTCTGAATGGATGCCACAGGCGCAAGCTTATAAAGCTTTCCCTAACAGAAGGTTAGATCAGTTTTTTGTAGTCGGTGAGTTTTGCTGAAGTCAATGAGCCACTGGGGACATTCCGCCTAAGGTGATTCCAGATCTGACAGTGGTAAAGACACTTCTTGTCTGAGTGTGACTAATCTATGAGGAAAGGGGTAAGCGTATAGTGGTGCTGATTTCTTCAATTTTGAATGTATAAATGAAGACATATTGAAAATGAATTCAATATGTAATTAATAACAAAAGGGCCATAGTTGGCTGATGCTCATATAGCTGAATAAAACTGCTGGAAGGCTGCAGGCCGTTCTTAAGAGCTTTACAAGAACAATCGATTCTCAATCATTTTTATTTTCTTTGTCATTCACAKAAGAGAAAAGAAAGTTTGGTAACTGATAAAGTTTCTGTGATTTATCTTGTCTCTTCTAACTGGCAAAATGCGAAAGGAGACTGCGATATAGGAAAATAACTCACCTGTTAAGATATCTGTCTCATGATAAATGAATTACTTTGTACTTAGATTCACTGCATCAGCTTAATTTCTACAGCTCCTTTCATCAAAATGAGTATTCCCTAARTGCCAYTCAGATTTACTCAATGGATATATAAACGACATAACAGAAAATACTGGCATTTCTTTAACAGTTCAAAGCAACTCTACCTAAATCTGCACGGCAGGAAGTGACTTGTTAATATTCATTGTTCGCACGTAGATAACATCTCCACCGAACCAAATGCTGTCTGCGCACACATTCTTTGCAGTGAAATTTGGAGTTACATTAGCAGCTAGTTCTGCCCACAGTCCCCAAAGCAACACAGAAGTGTGAGCTGATGAGACAGTACAGGTGTTACTGATGCAAAATTTAAGGAATGATTAGAAGATTCCCAAATGACTGGGAAAACAATTACCAAGACCATCAGTCTGCACGTTTAAGGGCATTTAAATTGCCACCGAATAGCTCAGAAAAGATTTACATACGTTATATTACAAGGCTACTCCAGTTGCATTTTCTTCTGCTTTCCACTGAAGCATTGRATAAAGAACAAGCTGTCTGCCAAAATTGTCAAATAATTTATTTCACAGAGGCATCTGCTTACAGAATTCATTCATTATATTTACATAGGGTATTCTCATGGACTTGTAGTGTCTAAGTTAACTGGTCTTTCTGTATGTATACAAACCTGATAAACAATTGGAAAAATACAAAAAAAATACAATCTGAAGTTCTCCCCAGTAGATAGTTATGCTGGATATTTTACTAAATCCTTTTGCAGATTGTTTCTGGCATTGGCACAGCTAGAAGTGTCATAAAAGAACACTGTAGGGCTGGTTATCCATGAAACAAATGTCRTGGCAGTATCCGTCATGAAAAARAAAGAAAAGAAGAAAGAGGTTTTATCCACTTAACAATGTAACTGCAACAGGGAAATTGAAGAACAAGAGGTAGATCCATGAATTAAAATTATGTATCCTATTTCATCAATTCCATGACAGCATGATCACAGTTGGTGGTCCTAAAATTAAGATTTTTTTGTGCATTTAATTTTAAAAGATGAAAACATCCTATTTAATTCCACCAAAGAAAAACACATTTCAAAATCTTAACTTTCTGTTATTAAATTATTTCACTTAAAAAATCCTATTTCTTTAAAGATTATTGTGAAGGATAATGTGTTTTATTACAGTTCTAAGCTAATACTACTTGGAACTGTTGCATGAACACTGGCATAATAACATTTGTTTCGCTTGCAGGGTTTAGCTAGAGAAAAATGTTACATTTGCTAGACGCTCTACAGCAAGAAATAGGTATTACCAATATTTGCATACTGTATTCCACTAATTGCTCTTGGCTGGTAGCTGGTCCCATTTACAGTAGAGATTACGTGCTGAAAGACACGGAGCAATGATCCCTTGTAAAGACACTGTTTACACTCCAGACTGTTACAGCCTGTCCGATTATGTTTCAGTTAAACTGTTTTGCTTATTTTTCTGAGCACTGAGATGAAAGCTCTAAAGAGACTAGAGATTATTTGGTTTTGGTGAACACCAGTTGTCCTCCAGCCTGGTGGACTTTGGATCCCTAGAGAGCCATGGTGGGTTATTAAGAMCACCTCTGAACTCGATGCAGCACGGTATTGCCCTGTCTCGAAAGGTGAAAGCCATCCTCGGCCCTGAAGGCCAGGGGCAGTGATCCTCTGGGAAAAGAACCTTTCTTTCCGCAATTTAGTACAGTATCGGGTGCTTTTCTTTCAAGGGATGAAGTAATGTTACTTAATTGTAATAAACAAAAACACATTCCAAAATCTTAGCTTTCATGCAATTAAAAACTGTGAAATAGCCTATTTCTTTAAAGATTATGTGAAGAGTAATGAGGTTTAGTGCAATTCTGTATGCATGGTTTAAGTTAAAAGTACTGAGAGGGAAGAAACTAGGTCTTTTCAGTATTATTTCATCATCTCTTCCCAACTGGAATCAGATAGGCCAGATGTCAATGGAAGTGAAAGCTGTTTGAATTTTTAAACCCTCGGAGGCTAAGTTTGCTTATTATCTTCATCAGATCTGTTCAGTATATCCACTGGGTCAAATTCTGCCACTCTATTTTTCTCCAGTTCTAGCCGCATCTAAGTACTACTAAAGTGTAATGACGTTGAAAATACTGACACGGAAGGTTGAAGCTAAGCAGCTAAATATAGGCAATACAGCTGCATGTGTACTGTCTTTGGAAATTCTTTCCAAATTCGGTTTACAGASTATCATGTGTAAGGTGCGCCCACGCCATAGTTTTTCGTTCGCCTTTGGCATGTCTGCACTGCACCTGAGGAGAAACAAATTTGGACAAACTGTATAACTTGCCTTTTGGGCCCCGTTAAAAGGAGTTTCCTAGCGCATACACACTGCCCTACTCCATCAGTCTCACAAGAACCCTCAGCATCATAAGAAGARACAGCTACTTGAGCACCCAGGTGGGTGTTTATAGACATGCCGCTTGGAGGTGTTCCTGCTATCAGGCTGCACAATGTTTGCAAGACAATCAGAAAGGCCCTTCATGGCTTTCTGCGGTGGAGCCACAGATACCAGGAGGTGGAAAGCTACAGCCCTGAAGGGGGCAGATGCTATAGCTTCCGACTATGCTATTTATTCTAAGACCCACATGAAGGTGAACAGAGCCGCTAGTGTGTTGTTTTTACAGGACAGAGACAAAAGCCGCTGATGGGATCATATTAATTCTGTACACCTGGTATTCCTAATAACGGATACAGGCTTTAGGGAGGTAAAGTATAACTTTCACTACATTGCTGGGGTTTACCTTTTTGTATTTACCTGTGACAGATTGTGCGTTCAGACCAGCTCTAACCCTTGTAAGTGAGGACTTGGATTTCTTTTTTTCACAATAAGCCAGCCTGATGACTGAGAAGTTATCCAGGAAGAAGTTGCAGTGATTTCATATGCCAAATGCTCAGCAAGCAGATTGGCATAGGATATCTTTGCACTTAAGGATATGAGAATGTGGAGAGGGATGCAAACCTACAGAGATTTCCAGTGTGATACTGTGGGATGCTAGGCTTATCCTGCTATATCCATACCATGGAAATGAATGGTAAAATGAGTTACTTAGAAAGGACACTGGCAGGATAACTTACCATTCGGATGCAAGCAGATTGGAACAACCAGAAGCTTTTCTGTTTACTTGGTTTAGATATTACTAGAAGATACATTTGTTCCTGATGCTTTCTGTTCTACTGAGTGATCCAAATTAACTGAAGCTAATGAAGCCACCTGATGCACACCAAAGGGTCTGCCTAGAGGCAATGGAATCCACACATGTACTTGTGGTTTTGTGTATCTGTGTTTTTATCAGCCACTCTGGGTAACATCTCATATCTCATACCTCATAAAAAGAATTCCATGTGCTGTGGTTATCACCATCCCTCTTTTAGGTAGCCCCTGTATGACAGCAGCAGAGCGATGCGTGCCAACRTTAAGAATACTGAGAAGCAGCAATTTTTATGAGCATTGTTGGCTTGTGTGACTGCGTCAGAGATGGAAGGTACTGTATATTGGATCATCTACGACTGTTTATTGACCTGGCATTTTGAGAGGCGATGGGAAGTCAGAATGGCCACAAGCTACCTTCCAATCTCCAGTGGAAATGCCACTGCTGGTTTGCTTTCCAAGTCTGAGAACATCCCTCAKTTGAATGCTGAAGAGACAAAAACCTTATGAAATGAGGTGAAATACTATATACTGTCTGAAAAATATGCTGACATAGAGAAATTTTGCAGAGAAAGTCTAAAGAATTTGGGACAACTCGTATCAAAAGGATGGTACTCTTCACAGTCTAGACAGTCTATTGTAGTGCTTTTTAACTCTTTTTCCCCAGAAATGTTTTTTGTTCTAAGCAAAAAATATTTTACTTAGGCAGGGACAATTTAGCCATTGATTACCATTGCATGGTCCTGAAGGGAACAGATTTGCAGGGCACAGACATAATCAGACCTGCTGAGCTAGATAAGAACTGGTATCACAGGACTATAACCCAGATACTTGCCTAAGAAAAGAAGAACGTTGTGATTAGACCCCCAGATACAAGTGCTAATTAGAAATTGAAGAAACGGACTCCGTCAAAAAATTAGGCGAGGTTTTGTTGAGGGACTAGGAGGGAGACTGTGTTTTGCCTGCTAACAGATCAGTATTTTTAAGAATAAACTGCTTCTGCCCCATATATTTTCATTTTTCTTCAACTTAGAAGAGGGTAGATGTTTTTCTCTCTTCCTCTGATTCTGTTTTAGACACTTACTTCACCATGTAAAAGTTAGTACCCTCATCTGGATGTTGGGAAGATGATAGGTGTTGCCATATGTGACAATTGCCTTTTATCAGTATGAGGTCTTGAACTTGCTTGAAGAATATCAGGAGTGCTGGAAAGGAATGGGAAGCCAATTTACCTTTCAGGTTCCCTGGAGTGAACCCTGCTGAAAACATTAAGAGTGGCTGACTTTTCAGGCTGTGCAGTGTCATGTGCATGTATGTGGTTAAGGTTTTCCAGGAGACCAGATACAGAAACAAGAATTTCTTTAGGTGTTCAGATGGGTATTACCTGGTTATCAAAACAGAAACATTTTATTTAGTTTGGAGGATACAGAATGTCTTGATACCTAAGAAGCATTAAAAAACATAACACGTTTCTGTTGTAGCCATCTGATTTCAAGGCTTCGGGTCACACTGAATGTGAATATGATGTTTTTAATCCTGTCACAGGTCAGGATTTGAATGCATTAACCCAGGTCTGTTTAGGAGAACTTATGTGAGAGCACATGATTCATGGCTTTTTAAAGACAGTCTTACCAGGTTCTAATTGCCGAAACACAAATATTGCATCACGTATCACTCCAATTGCGTTTGGAATAATTTTTTTGTGCTTATTCAGGGTGTGGGAAATTCTGTCACAGTATTTCATATTCAGAGTTAAATCATGGCATAGAGAAAACACAGAACGTAATTGTGATTGAGCAAAAAGAAAAGATGAAACTAGGAGATATATATACCTAAAAATTTAAGAACATTTTATTTCTCTTGAACATTAAAGGAATGCGGTTATTACAGACCTGGAATCAGGGACATACTTTTCCTCTTCTGATCAAAATGATTAAATAGCTAAGGGAACCTCTCTGAAAAATTCTTCTGGAAGTTTTTGGCACAGGTCCCACTATTTGGTGAGAAAAGACTTTGGGAATTCGAAGCCTAAATAACAATGCTTGGGAAAGGGATTAAAAGAATAATACCTCGAGGCATACTGGGCTTGGGAGGAAGTAAGGGAGGGCTATTGAAGGACTAATGGATTTGAAAGGAAGAAAATATGAAAGCAATGGATATTATGATTCGACTGGGGTAAAGAAAGACTGCAGTCTAAGACTAAGAAGTTTATATATGTGATGCAAGAGAATTTTAATTTGAAAAGGGACAAAGAAAAAATTTGGAAGCATACTGTCAGGGTAAAATGCATAAATGGATAAAATACTTGTGCATAACTCAATAGAGCTAGGTGACTGTTCAGTAGTCACAAGCAATTAATTTCTACCAGTAGCTTTAAAATGCTTATTTCACGTTCATATCATACATATATGCCTGGTCCTCAGTTCTGTGCATACTTGACCAAAGTTATCATATTTTCCTTTCAGCTAAGTCCTATTATATACGGAAAATTGCAATGCAGGAATTTTATGTCCCTGGCCTGAACTTTTATTCTAACCAACACTTTCCTCCCCCTTCACAGCACACCGCATTAGGTTTTACATGCAAATACCTTGCCGTGGTGTAGCTTCTTTCCCCCTCTGGTGGGAATGTGCAGAACTGCAGATGCTACAAAAGTATTTTGTAGCAGGTACTCGTCAGCTCAACTGTCCTGGAAACATACCCTTTTTCCCTTTTGTGAGCCCCTGTCTCATGCATGTTGTTTTCTGTTAGCTGTGCTTATTCTTTACTCTCAGTGTTATAATGTTGCTTTGAAAACTAATGACACCAAATAAAAAAAGGCCTCTGGTGTGTAATGAGGTATGCTGCTTTTGGCTGGCTTCCTCACAGWAGCTAGTATGGGGCTGTGTTTTGGGTTTGTGCTGAAAACAGTGTTGATAACAGAGGGATGTTTTCGTTACTGCTGAGCAGGGCTTACACAGAGCCAAGGCCTTCTCTGCCCGTCACCCCACCCCACCAGCGAGCAGGCTGGGGGGGCACAAGAAGTTGGGAGGGGACACAGCTGGGACAGCTGACCCCAACTGACCACAGGGATATCCCACACCATATGGCGTCATGCTTAGCATGCAAAGCTGGGGGAAGAAGAAGGAAGGGGGGGACGTTCAAAGCGATGGCGTTTGTCTTCCCAAGTCACCGTTACGCGTGATGGAGCCCTGCTGTCCTGGGGATGGCTGAACACCTGCCTGCCCATGGGAAGGGGTGAAGGAATTCCTTGGTTTGCTTTGCTTGTGTGTGTGGCTTTTGCTTTCCCTATTAAACTGTCTTTGTCTCAACCTATGAGTTTTCTCACTTTTACCCTTCCGATTCTCTCCCCCATCCCATGGGGATGAGCGGCTGTGTGGGGCTTAGTTGCCAGCTGGGGCTAAACCACGACACAAGGATAGAAAAATTATATTTCCGWTAAGTTATTCTAATGACCTATAGAAGATAGTAAAGACCTCTTTCTCTTCTTCTGATTCATAAATTCAATGGAAAGTGTCACTGACATTTTCGTTGTAACAAAACACGTCAGCAGCAAGGTGAAGCCAGGAACATGGCAGGGGGAGGAGGTAGGGGGACGCTGCCCTCCTACCTGCTTCTTTCACTATTCATCAGCAGTTTCCCTTTGAGAACAGTCCACAGGGTATTCATCCTGCCTTAAGGAGAAGTGAAGATATCATTGACCTGAGGTTAAGCAACAATCATTTACTAAGCTAACTGGCTTCCAACAACTGCCCTAACTGAGGAACAAGAACCTCAGAGGAGGCTCTTACCATACTCACAGTCCCCAAACCCTTGTGTTGAGCCCCAAATCATTGCATTGAGCCGCAGGGGCAGCTCCTTCTCAATCTTGTGGCTGTTCTGTAACACTCAGACACTGTCAATCTCGGCAAAACAAGACAGGAGGTTGAACAAAATAGCATCTCTGCAATAAGAAGGTACACAAGTTGTGGTAGCMGCCTCAGGTGGTTGTAGATACTTCAAACATATATGAACTAAACATTTTATGGTCTCATGAGTCATAGTAACATGAAAAACCAAACACTGCTAGGTTGTTTTAATATGAGTCCTCTTTACCATCTCCAATCAGAAGATGACAACCCTGACCTTCACCTTTAAAAAGACTTCGGTAGAAATTTATGTAYTTGGCTGTAGTAAGTGCACATATGGATCCATTTTAAAAATACAGCATTTTTTTTTCCTTTTATAAGTTTTCACAAAGAGGTACAATAAGAGAAGTGTGATAAGACCCAATTAAAGGTTGCRAATAATTAGTTTCCAGAAAAGAGCAGATAAGGATCTGTTCTTACTTTGTGACAACCAAGATTTTAAAGAGTTGTAGACTGAACATCAKAAACACTTGTTCAACTGGAGATTATATAAAATAATACTACAATAATACCGCTTGGTTTTGCATATCATCTTTTCAGGACCCATATTCCTGAGTAGCTTAAAATKATAAGTAATGCAAGAGAAACATTTACATGCAAAGTGAGTTTCCAATTACTGTATTATGTAGAGGTTATGCTGAAATTAATGTCTACCTCATTCTTGAATTTTCAAAGTACTTTAGTTTGCCTGTGTCTAGAAGTAGACATTTTGATCTCATGTGAAACTAAAGTTAAGATTTCATCTTTTTGGAAAATTGGACCAGAGTTCTAATCCAGAGACTTGACAATGAATAATGCTCCATGGATTCCCTAATCACATTGTAGACTTGTGAAAATTAGTGACAGGGACAAACTTTTGAAAAAATAAACACCCCCCCAAATACAAACTTAACATCTTTTCTACTAATTTTTCTTTTCAATGTTCCAAACTCACAACATCACTTTGAGAAAATTTTCAGTTAAATCCCAAGAATGTTTCTGTCTGCCTTTTCCTATCTCTGTAGTGCTCTGTAATCTGATCTGCTCCTATAGTTATTTGGAACTGATCTTAAAAATATAGGTGGCAGTTTAAAAAAAAAAGAAAAAGCTTTTTTTCAAAGGAGAATGGACTACTAGTAAGAACTTCAAATGGGATCTGCTCCATGCCTAGAGAAACATTGCAAAATTTGTATTAATACTGTATTTCCAGGGAACTGGCAGCAGAATATAATTTTGGCAGGAGGGCAAACAACAGACATACTTCAGAGAAAATTACCGTGCAGCAATAGGCGCTAGGCATAAAAAAATGGTAAGTGATGTTAAGAGAAGGTTAAAAAGAAACACAGTTATTATAAGGTTAGGGACTGAATAATATGTCAGGAAACATTTTGTAAAAGTAATCTAATGTCAGAGACACTAAATAACAGGAAAAGCTATTTAAGGCAAGTAAATTATAAACCCTAGGTAGTGAGTAGGCATTCTTGTAGATAGAATTAAGTAACAGTTGAAACCTAATTCTTCCTTCAGCATCTAGGTTTTTGGAATAGGCCCAGATTTGTCACCCAGTCAAGARCCTACACAAGAACCGTAAAATTTTAAGAGCTAGAAAAACACCTGCCTTCTGGGTAGATTTAACGAACCATAAATGGAGTTGGACACAGGTTTAGTGCTCTTGAAAACTGAAAACCCAAAAGCTTTGTGGCATCTTCATGGGTACATAGACAAAAAGCTTATCTAAGAATATCAAGAATAGCTGCACTTATTATCCATCTAATAAACTGCACATAAAAGGAAAGTTTTGATGCCCTTTGGTGATGTTGTGAGTACCAGTCATTGGATGAAGCAAACGGAAAATGCAGCARAGAGCCATGGAGAGAGTAAGAGAAAGGATGGTAATCTGGCCCAGAAAAGGTCAAGTGGGAAAGTAAAAGAACTCCTGAATGCTCCTGTTTTCAAAGAGGGAGAAAATAAATTGCCTCTTGTTGTTTGTTGTCTTCTATGGTCAGATTCATGGTCTCTGCAAATAAACAGGACTGCATTAATGAAATATATGGTGCTAAATGGGTGTCTTCTCCAAAGGAAAAAGATCACAAAATCTGAATTTTTACTAGTTTGTCTATCAAACAGTAATGCTATTTTTTGCAGTGTGGAATAGAATTYATGTAGTTTCTTTTCTTCTAATGAAAGCTTTGCTCTTAGAAGAAAAATTCACCACTGAGAATATATGGGGCTTTGGTGTTTACAAAACCTATACCAGCAGTTTCTCCAGGAAAAAAGAAAGAATATTTCCTAACTGCAAAAATCTCACAGCCAGAGAGAAAAGTCTGAGGGCRGCTGGGAAGCCGTACGTCAGGCAGGAATGCTGCCCTAATCCAGATGTGAAGAGATGGGCATGGCTGTGCAGCTGTACAGGTATTTCTACGTCAAGCAATACCTGAATGCATGCGCTGGGCAATTGCAAAGGCAGAGACAAGGAACAAGAGAGCTATAGACGGCTCAGGTGTATCCTGAATAGCCGTGACACCTTATAGTTATAAGCCCTAAGAGCATGTTCAGCACTCGCCCAYGGCTGCTCATGGACTTCATTTTTTAGGATACACAAGGCAAAGATGGCCTGGAAATGGCCAAGAAGCCCCAAACCATTAGGGAATGAGGGATAACCTGAGCCAGCAAAATAAACAGTAAGAACTACTTCCTAGTCCTGGATTAGGAAAGAATCACAAACGATTGTGCACTCCTGTGAATGCCGTTCGGCAGCGATAACCCTGCGTTAGCACTGAGCACGCTTGCTTTGGTACTGATGGCCACTTTAGCTGTGGAAGCTGAGAAAACAGTGCTTGCTGCAAAATTATCCAAGCTGAGTTAATGTTTGGGCTCTTAGCCCCAGCTAAGCTGCACGCTGCTAAGCCTGCTCTGCTTGCAGAAGCCGGTTCACGTGAATTATTTACCATCATCAGCAGATTTTGTCTCCTCACTCCCTTTTCATAACTATCTTTAGAGTAGCTCAGATATGCCTACACAAGCTATAAGCACAGTTGTGCATATGTGGGAGATACATCCCAGGCCAAAAGATATTATTTCTTTTCCTGTTGTTGGAACAATTCCACCATCCCTTTCACGTGGGATGGATTGAAGACTTGTGATTCTTGCCTCTCCGATGAGAGTGCTGAGYGCCAGGGCTCTGAGGGCATCCATAGGCTTTGATTGCCCTGACCCTCACCTGGAACTCCCACTTTCTACCGATGGGCTTGGGACCTCTCAGGTCCCTGACACTAGGCTGTGTGTGACGATATTATGAAAATATTGGTTTTAAAGAACCATTAATTGGTTTTAATGAATTAATTAAATTTAATGAATTTAATGAATTAATTAAAGAACCATTAATTGGTTTTAATGAATTATTCCTGGCTATATTTATCAGTGTGTCAGTTTCACCATTGCAAATGCCTTATTATGAAGTCCCAAGAAGAATGATTGTTTTGGGAATTATGCGTCTCCGGCTACTTCTTACCATGTAAGACAGTATGCTTCTCCCCCAATATTTTCCAGGTGTTTTCTAATTGCGATAGAATAAAAATTATTCTGAACTAGCCAAATATTTACTTAATATTTAAGTAAATATTAGAGTAGTTCATGGATAATGCAAAGCAAACTRTCAAGCTATCAAAATGTTTGGTGTGTAAAAAACCAGGATCTATCCTTTGCTAACATAATTGTCATATTTCCTCTGTGATTTAATGCTGACTAGTTAGATTCTAGTCTTGTGCTTCCTTTTTTTTTTAAATTTATTTTCTTTTGTTATGTGACTTCATTCCTTGATATATAGCATGAAACATCAATAACAAAATAAGGGAAAACAAATAAATTTATAACTTTTTTTGTTTAAATGTCACCTGTCAACTAAAGGATCACAAAGCACTTTAAAAAAAGTGTTAAGTGTCTACCGAATACACACTGAAGTTGATGGGAGTCTTTCCACAGACTTCCCTGTGCTGTGGATCAAGGCTTAAAGAATTAACTCTATTAGCAACCCAGTGGAGTAAAATATGGTTGGGAAAAGTTAAAGGTAGAAGAGATACCTTAAGAAGTTAAACATGCTGAATTAATAATACTGGGAATAGAACCAAAAAATATTTTCAGTCCTAAGTCATGTACCTCAGACACATGTTGCCAGTCATTAATAGCAATAATTTTAAGACTTACAAGTTCTATGCAGAAATCAGTATTGGTATTGGAAGAGTACTGAGAGTATTCAGTACTACAGCTGSTAAATGCAGCAGGATAGAACAAAATTAACCTGGTCGGCCCTTCATGTATGTATTCACACGTGTGTAAGAGTAAGCAATAAAGCAAAATAAAAAGAGGAATACAAGAGAAATAGCAAAGACTCCACCTCTTCCACTAAATGAAACTCATTATTTTTSTATTGACCAACTTGAAGAAGAAAAATCATTGTTCCTCTTGGAGAAACTACATTTGATAATTTAAAACAATGTACTTGGAAATATCTGTGAAACATTAAGGACAGCCTGAAAAAGAAAGCTTTCTACTCAGCATCCTGTCAGAGTTATCTAATTCAGTGGTCAAAWAAGTTTGAAATAATGGCCTTCAGAAATATTTTATTTGATTTACAGTAATTTCCTTCTCTTTTCAACTCTTTAAAAAACAATAACATATTACTATAGTTTAACATCCCACGGCTCAAAACAGTTCCAGGCATTTTATGAAACAGTCCCAATCTATAAAATATGGTCTTCTTTCTACAAATCATTACATCCATGGATAACTTTATGTACATGAGTTATACCAGGGATTTGCTGGGACTGTTTACATCTCCTCCCTAAATCGTTYGCAGAGTATGTACATTAAAGGCACATGGGTAACTGTACCTGTCATTGTAAGGGAAATGCTTAAGTCTGAATACTGCATCAAATTAACAGGCACTTGGTAGCAGAGGAGTGTAAACAGGGTTTTTCAAATCCATCCAATGTAGTTTTCATAAAGGTACTGTGACTTTTTTTGCAGCAAAAACAGARTTTGTGCAGCAAGTAGAAATCTACACTGAAGAGGAAGAACAGAGAAACATATTTTGAAGTTATCAAGATTTGTTAAACGGTATGTGTGATATTTTATACCAACTGTATGAGGGGTGTAACAGCTTTAGAAATTGATTGTGTAGTACCAGGACTATGAAGAGTGAGGAGGACAGCTGGAAGTGGCACGCAGGAGTTGCTTAGAAAGAGAAGAGAGGGTTTTTGAGTAACGCACTTGGCCGTGAGAGGTGGTTCCCGAGGTCAGTGCCGTAAGSTGTCTGGAGGGTAGGCAGCTGATGCAGCAGTGCTGAACTATGGGAGTGGCTGGGAGTGATGSATAGGGGAGCTCTTAGCACCACTGAAAGATAATTAGGGGAATTGGCTGGGCTGGAGGGAAGAAAGCTGCAATCCATTGTGAGCATAAAAAAGATGAAAACCTGTTGTTGGGAGGAATTTAGGGGCTTCTATCTCCTGTCAGTAAGGAGGGAATTGAAAGCTCTCTGATGAAGGTAAGTTCTTAGTGGCAGAAGGTGGGGGCTAACCTGAAGGATGACAATTTGCCAAACTTGAGCGTGCTGCCTTGTAAAGGGCTTGCCATTTGCAAATGAGGAGCTTTCGACATGGGAGCAATATAGAGAAAAAAAATATCATTTGGTCTCTGGAAAGGTGGATGTTACAGAGATTCATGGAAAACATTGGCAAGAAATGCAGTGTAAGGCTGAATGCTGTGATCTTTTTTAAGATTACTTGGAACTTGATCTAAGTTAACCGCAACAGTGCAGTGTTAGCTGTGATAATAATGAGAAACAAGGCAATGTACCTTAGAGTGATTCAGTCAACTTCTTCTGGACATCTCATGCCCTAGACGTCTGTCACTGCTGAAGTCTGTATTGAGCAAACTCTCCTTTGGACCCTAGGTCCTTTCACACGAATGTATAGAGCCTCAAGTGGATGGGAATCCCCATGCAGATTGGAGTATMAAATAATGAAAGAAAACACAGAACCCAGGAATAGCCGTCTGTGGTCAGACCAAGGGATCCTCCTAATCCAGTATCATGCCTCTTATGAGTGGAGATRGGGACAGGGTTGCTGGCAGGCATAGGAAAGCCTGGAGAAAACTGGTTGCTACTGCAGTGTTAAATCAAGATGCTTTCAAGCCTGAAGAGGAAAGTCTCTATAACTGTGGCCAGGCTTTACTGCTACATATCTGCATTTTCTTCACTCGCATGAAGTGTACTTGAAGGACTTCACTTACACTTCACAAGGCCACACGTTTATTACCTGGGCATTCATCATCTGACTGATAATTAACATGTCATAAGTCATGAAATGACTGTTCTTTGTACTTGGATTCTTTAGGGAGTGGGCTGTAGGTAAAGTACCTTATACTCCTTAGGTGTTTATACTCCTGTTAATTTCATWGAGAGTTAGGCAATTAATTAGAAGGTAGGTGCCTGAAAACCTTTGATAAGGTAGGCCTTTGTCTCTGCAAACAGATGATATGCTGCTGACAGAATTGCAACAGAGCGAAGCTACAATGTGGATGGTTTTGTACATAAGCAAGGAAGCGGACCTTAGAAAATCCAAGCTTTTTTCTTGAATGCCCTACAAAGTACTCTGAGACTTAGTGAAGTTATTCAAGCTCACCAGGTCCCAGTTCTTCACTAGCCATTTTCAGTTACCAACACTTGTCTTTTTTCAAGACACAATATTGGTAATATATAATAATATAATATTACAGAACAGCACTGTATTTTATACATTTTCAATAGATTTCTATAAAGTGTACATATACATTTTTCTTGACTAGGCAGGGAAACAAAATACTTTCTTGGGGTAATGTACAGTAAAGATCTATTTTCATGACTATCCAAATGTCTTTGTCTCTTTCAGTAACATAAATGCCTCTATACTGTATTCTAGTATTCCACAAGTCCAGACTGAAAATAAATCTCTCTGGAATTTTCTTTTTGTCTGTTATTTCTGGCTCCAGATAGCAGGGAGAAGTGTATTTTAAGGGAGAGTTTGGTTCTTTGGGGGTGATTAAATGTATAAGTCTGCCAAAACACACTTGGTATAAACAGTAATCCCCCAGGAAGCCTGTGAGACTTTGAATTTTGTTACTGAAGTGASGCTACAGCTAAAATGGTTTCCCTGCCTTTTAGGTGTTATTTTCTCACAGTTACACTGGAGAGCAGAACCTGATTTTATAATAAAATTTACTTAGTATGCAAAATTCCAGATGTGGAATCAATGAAGATGCTTAAGCAGAATTTAATGGTAATGATGAGTGACAGGTGAGAAATCAGCTCCCTCTTCTAAACCTGGAATAGCTCAATGAGAYCGTTGAATTGTAGGTGTTCACTAATTTCAGAAATGCCAGTAATTCTGAATTAAACAGGGATCAAGGATGAGTTTGTTTAGGGAAAATATGCCTTTCTAAATAGTCAGCATTAAGAAAAATAGTCTTTTAAAAAGTAATTTAAATAGCAGGTTTAAAAAATGCAATACATGAGCTTTTTGGGAAAGAACTACGTCAGTGTTTCTTTTTCAAAGAACATATTGTCTGTATGATTGATGGAGTCGATACAGTGTGTGAGCTGTGATCCCAATGGCCAATTCACAGCAAGGTGCAGACCGGTTAATATGGATTGGTACTGAGGTACATAGAGCGTTATGGGTTCTGTCACGTGCAAAACAGAATTCGGCTTGAAGAATTTTTACTGTATCTTATTGCCAACTAATACAAACTTCTAATCCCTGATTTGAGTATTCAGAAACAAGGAAAATGTGCACAATGAAAAAAACCCTGTGGAAAAGACTTTTCCCCCACTTTCCCCAGGCTCAGCTTAAGTCAGATGCCTCTCCTCCTCCCCACTTCGTAGGCTCAGCTTCCCTGKTTTTTTGCCGCCTGTTACACCCAGTCCACCCAATTCCTTTGGGGAGGYGACGGGTGGTGCAGGGGGCGGGGGTCAGGGCAGAACCGTTCCTGYCTGCTGCTCCTGGGGTCACCCACGGCTGCAGTCCCCGGGGTGTCCCTGCCCCAGCGTGGGTCACCCACCGTTGAGGTTTTGGAGCTCAACGAGTTGCTTACACCAGTATCGGAGCCATCTGGAATTGGTTGTGACTGGCCCGGGACAGTTCACGCTCTCCTTCCACACCAAGCACTGCTGCAGCTCCTGCCACTTAAACCAATTCAGGCCCAACACAGTCTTAGAAACTTTAACAGGAACTGTCAACTTTTTCATAGKTTTTTTTTTTTTTTACAGCCATCTGTTAGAATTTCAAAAAAATTTAATCAGGAAATTAAATCCCCGGTAGAAAATGTCATAGGGTAGCTAAACAACAGCATACAAAAACATTAAAAAGGGATAATGCTGTGCCCTAAAAGCTGACTCTGTTGTACCCGAGACAGGACGGTCAGTGGCTCTGAACTGGTGTGCGAGCTCTTCACACAACGTGTAGATACAGCAGSAAAAAGTTTCGGTGACTTGCTGATAGTGAGATTCTCTTTGCGTCAGTGCTTGGAAAGGCATTTAGGACGGGTGTGCAGTGGGAGGTCCCACCTCTGGGGTGGATGCAGGTCGTGACGTGATAATCTGTTGTTAGAGATCTTATTTCTTTTTTCTTTTGAGAGTGAGAATGGTGGAAGTCATAGCTGCGGCTCAGATGGTAATGTTTACTCTGAAGATTTGGTTCCCTTTAGCTCTTCCTCATTTCTTTTCCAAAATTGCTACTTGGGCTGCATTGTCCATTGCAAAAGTAAATTTGGACATAAAACCTGAAATCCTAATGAAGACAAAATGATGCAGGGTATTTATATCAATGTAGTCAGTTTAGGTAGATGAGAGGATATGTGGGGACGAAGCTGATTTTGATTAGTTAACTTTGGAGTAAAGTCTGCACCATGTACAATTCCAACAAGTTTGCTGCATCTGTGAATATATGGGAGATTTTTTTTTTTCCAATTAAGATACAGACACTATTGTGCTTGGTTGAACAATAGCAGCTTTTCTCTTTCGAGGGCTGCTTTTTTTCTATACTGGGGAAAATAATCTGTCACCTAACTCTCATTTAGAATTCAGGCTGTTGATTACTCATAAAGAGCTTGGAGACGTTAGGATCGAGGTCAGTATGTGTGAGGCAACAGCTTGCTGAAATGGCTCTTTTAAAAGCCTGAGGTCAAACATATATAACCAGTATTTTTCTTCTGTGAAATTACAAGCATATTTCTTTTATTAATGAGAAACACAATCTTTCTGAACTTGAATTTTATCAACTGAGCATTTAGGGTGCTTTTTTTTTCCCTTCCTCCCCSCCTCCCCCGCCCCCCGTTCTTATCCCACTTTTAGAGAGTTATGCAAAGATTTTGTCTTCATTTTGCAACATGTGACAATGAACAAACACCCTTACTTGGGTTACAGACCATCAAAAGAAATGCTAATACCTTTGCATTCAGAGTTATTCTTCAATGAAGTCCTTTGATCTGTAAAATTAAACATGTTCCTTCCCTCACTATCAGTATAAAACCCTCTAACAGCCCTAAGTTATTCTAAGCTACACTGATTTCTACAGTGACATTTTGATTATGAAACTTTTTCTGAAGAGAATACTTGAACTAAGATGACATCTTGCCCTCAGTGCTGCGCAGGCAGCTGAGATGCAGGACTCGGGTACACACAGCTGTATCGTGGCTTAGCAGATGACAACAGACACAAAATAAATTCTTTTAGCTTAACTCTCAGTAGAAGAGATTTGGGCTGAGGTATYCTACCTTTCATTTGCAATGGGTTAAAATATTTCTGCTGAGCTGTACTCAGTAACTCATTAAAACATGGTAAAACCCCCAGGAGTGTAAGCGCTCAGTGACTTGCTGCTCTGAGCACCTCAGTCCAGGTSCTCATATTTATAGGGTAATGATCAAGCCAAGGTACTCACAGACTTAATCTTATGTGGYCCTAGCTATGTGG
The DNA here is from genome assembly GCA_030449065.1 of Oceanodroma leucorhoa. Lineage (NCBI taxonomy): Eukaryota > Metazoa > Chordata > Aves > Procellariiformes > Oceanodroma > Oceanodroma leucorhoa. Next base: position 458,536 of record JASVER010000177.1, read on the forward strand.
GAATGGAAGTGCTCATATATAGGTTCACAGGAGTAGTTGATAARTATAATTTTATATCAGTAAGTATTAGAGGCCAAAAGTAAAGCTTATACCAGCTTAGCATTATGGCTTTCTTACAGCAGCACATGCCACGTACAGGAAACCAGTGCAAACAGACAGCAGAAATACAGAAGTTTCATAAGGAAACCCCTTAAGGTCAGTAGTAAGRAGAAGGTAATTCAAACATTGATTTCCTAAAAGAACAGAAATACAAATAAGTCCTCAGAATGCCTCATCAGGACCAGGTAACATTACCTATTAATACATACGCGTCACTGAAGCACAAAAATTCTGGATGGCTTCCTAAGGCCACATAAGGGGTGGAAGCAGCGGGCACAGAAAGCGTGCCCGTTAGGGCAGAAGCGA
>JASVER010000177.1:458970-638008 GCA_030449065.1 Oceanodroma leucorhoa
TATCAACATTCTTCTTACACTAAATCCAAAACATAGCACTATACCAACTACTAGAAAGAAAATTAATTCCACCCCAGCCAAAACCAGGACAATACATATGTGTCACTGAAGCACAAAAATTCTGGATGGCTTCCTAAGGCCACATAAGGGGTGGAAGCAGCGGGCACAGAAAGCGTGCCCGTTAGGGCAGAAGCGATGTAGCTCTGAGCAGCTCTAACACCCCAGTGATGCCCAGGCGCTTACTGGTTTCCTTGTGGCCTAGCTGGAGCTGTAGGAATAACCTTYGCGTGTTTTTACGCTGGTGACTACATGACTTCTGCTTATTCAATATGCTGTTAAACTTGTGTTTTTGCGCTGCCTGACCTTGTGCCTTAGTTACTGCAAGTGCTTCAGACRCTTTCCTGGGAACAAAATTATTAAGCAATAGGCTTTTTCATGGGGTTTATCCTTAGATCATCTGAGAGCTTCATGAATATTAATATTCCACTGTTATTTTCCTCTGTTCTTCTTTAATAAGGCGGTAACATGATCCCCATTTTACACATGGAACAGAAGCTCGGAACATTTCTGATTAAAAACTGGGAGCCACGATGCAAGGAGCCCAGGATTTTGGATTCCGTGCTCTTYGGCGCAGGCTCTGACGCACCCTGGCTGCCAGCAGCTGCGAGGGGTCAGGGTCAGGCAGGGGGAGCGCAGATGTTTTGGGGGGTACGTACGGCAGTCAGGGCCCAGCTGGGCACAGCTCTTCAGACGCAGTCTGGGAGGGCAGGAGCAGCGCCGGAGGAGCTTGTGGTGATCACAGGGCTCTGAGGTAAAGGAGAGGGATTGGGTTTTTTTCCCTACTCTTTTTGCGGAGCTGTGTCTTACTCAGGCTTAGTAGTAGGGGTTATGTGCTTCCCGGGGTTTGAGGGAAAGACTTCTGGTTCTGGGGAAGGTACTTTTTGGTAAAACCGCTGAGAAGCGCATGCGGAGTCTGAACGTAGGCTGGTRAGGAATGCATGTGTGATGTTGCATTTAAGTTGCTTTTAGCCAACTAACGGGAAATACTGATTATGGGATGATGTATGGAAATGAAAAAAAATGGGTGTTTAACATCCTTCCTCTTCTTCAGGAGTCTTAAACTTCTAAACTCAGGGAATCTTTATGTGTTTGGAGCCCTCTTCTGAAGGTAAATATTCTATGTTCAAAGACTGTGTAAGACTTCATTATATTTGCTGTAATGTGGTATCCAAAAATAACTGTGAGGAAATACCAGGTGGGAAAACGTGTGCTCTTTCTGTATGAGGACACCGGCTGGGTTATGTATGTGGGCAGTAGGGGACGTGGGCTCTTCCTTGCTTTTGTCTGCTGCTTCTAATTCCGAGAGGAGTAGCCTAGTCCCTTGGACTCCCGTGACATTCACTGTCGCTTTCCCTCTCAGCACTTAGTGCAAACTCAGTTTTATTTGCCTGCAATTTTCGGTTCTCCCCCCTGCCCCCTAATTTCAGCCTGTGCATTTTTCCTTGCCAGTCTGCCCTATAGTCTTTGGTAGCCCAGCTGCCAACTCATAATAACTCTCTGTTGAATGAGTGTGAACTAAGTGTATTTAGGTTTTGCACATTTGTTTCACAAGTTCACAATGCTTTCAAAATATGGATGACAGAAATTTTCTGATGCTCGGGAGAGCTGCCTGCTAAATTAAAAACCTTATTCCAAAGTCCAAGTATGCTAGAAAAATGTAATGGATTAGCTGTAAYGCTGTCCTTCGCAAATCAAAGTATTTTTACTGTAAGTTTTGCTTTCTGAAATTTCTGAATTAATTTTCTTGAAACATTTAGCCTGAAGGAGGTACTTGACAGGAGATGTGTAATCTGAAAGTGCTACAGTTTCGTAAAATTCTAAACTGTCAACGAGAAAGTATTTTTAGGGTCTTTTGGTTTTGCTTGGAGTGAATGGTGTAATCAAGTAACCTTGATTATGCACAGTATAACCAACACCTTCTTAATAGTTTGGCATGTAGTCCTTCTGAAAGGCAAATAGAAATGAACAACGTTTTCTTGTCAGAGTCTTCCTAATACCCCACGTGGCAACAAAATCCATGTTTTTTCTTCTGTATTCACGTCTTTATGAAGAATGCCATCAGCTGTTTGGTTTTTCTCTGTTGCATCATGGAAGCTACCAATGGAAAAGACGTCCTTCATTAGGTTACCTAATGCTCCTCACCCTCCGTACAAGATTATTCACTATTGTACTATTATTTTGTCCAGTTTCATTTAAAGTGAGACCTATGYTAGGGCTTACACTATTTCCTCTGAATGACATTTCCAAAGCTGAAARTGATCTAATTATCATACGTTTTGTGCTTTACAATCTAAACTTTTATTTACCTTAAATTCATCTAACAATTCTGAGTGAAAACTTCTTTATGATGTAAAATAACTTTCAGCTCCTGATTAGAAGTTTCTCTATGGTTATTTTGTTTCCATGGTACATATGCCTCCAAGAGCCATGCTTTCTGTCAGTCTTCTGTTTCCATCTAATGGACCTAAATGAAGTTTAAATTTAAGAAGGTTTTCTCTTCTTACTTCTGAATTGGTCAAGACAACTTAGCAAATATTTTGTCCCACACAAATTATTTGCATTTCGAGTTAAATTGTGAGTAGCTTGTMTTTATTTGTTCCTGAGCCAAAGTCCTGCAGCAAATTCTCAGTGGTAGCAACTGGGCAACCAGTGAACCCCAGTGAGTCTTAGAATGGATGTAACTTGTTTTTGATGAAAATTATTATAYGGAGTAGCGAGCTATAGAAGGAGGCAAGTTTTGGTTGGATTGTTTTGAGTTATTCTAAAAAAAGATGTATTCCTAAAAGTTTTCTCTAAGATGTTTACTTCCTCTCTTGGAAGTTATAGTACAAAGTCTTYAATTGTGCTTTGTCTTTTGCTTAATCCTTCAGCCTTCTGTTSATGTGAAACCTGGATTTGTTATCTTGGTGTTTCATTCTTAGTCACACGTTTTCAAACTTGCTGATTTGCTGTGTGCTTCCCCATTTCTCCCTCTCCTCCATTTTCCCCTTTGATTCTTCTGTCCTACCTTACCACTCCAATCAATACTCTCTGGTGTATTTTGTGTTCATTCAAAAATGTCATTACTCTTCTTTCGCAGAATCTGCAGGGAAGTTCTCTTTAAGAGTTTCTTGCTTCCCACCCCTGCTCTCTTTTCTTTCTTTCTCTCACCCATGGCAGAAAGAACAAGCTCCCCACAATGGCAGGTAATAGAGGTAGCTCGTATCCAATTTCATCAGTTTTCATTACATCTCCAAAATACATTTGGTGAACCTTTTCAGGTTCTCTTAACTGTGCTTTCAATAATTGCAGCGGGCTCCAGGGCATGCAGGTGACTGAGGTGGAAATGGGATGTGAGTCTTTGTATTGATCACAGTATAGGGAAACCTTTATCTCCCGATCATCCAGGCCAAGTAGGTATASACCAAAAATTGTCGAGCAGCGGAAGGCATCGTGTTTCTGCTCTAGGACTGACAAAGAACATGGAGGTCACATTAACAAGAACAGGCAATTAACTTTTTAAAACACTGTTCTCTAGCGTTAAACTTTCAAGAAATATTCTTTTCTCATGGTTGGCACCAACGGCCATTGGACCTCTCAGTCTTTAGAGGGAGCTTATCTATTTGCGAYGCAATGTATATGGCAGGATGCTTCCTGTAGAGTGATTGCAGATTAACCCTTGTTAACAATCTGCTAACACCAAATGTAAGCACCTGCATGAAGGGTATCTGTGTCTGAGCTGGTCACTCAAGCACTCCTGAGCCTTGGAGGGTCTGGTCTCCCTCTCCCAAATATAAGTGCCTGAAATGCMACAATCGAATAGTGCCCTGAGGTATCAACTCTTTTTAACAGAGACTATAAAACAAGCCTGAAAGGACAAGCTTGYATGTAGATGTATGACCACAAGTGAAAGGACTCCTGTCTTTAAGGATACTTAAATGCTGTTTGTTCTGAGACCAGTAAGAAAGATGCATCTATAGGTATCATAATGTTAATAAAATTATTATTGCTAAAGCATGTACTTGGAAGTGCTGCACTGGTTTGAGTGAGGAGGAAAAAAAACCCACCAGCCTTAGCCTGAAGTCCGAAACAATCTGCTCTTTTCTATCATCTGTAAGCTTAAAATTTARCACAAGAAAAGCTAATCTTTTGCTGTCTGTTGCCCGTGGTGATATGTAGGTGTTAGTAAGAGGAGTAAAGGAAATTCTTGTATAGAAAATGCTTCATTGCACGTAAGGGACATGGATGTAATGCCTGACAAATAATGTTTAACAGGAAAATAAGTCGTCTAAGCCTGTAAGAGCCTCTATCAGCATATGCATTTTTGAGATACTAGAACTCAGTGCTCATGCAGCGGCTCTTTACAGCATTAACTTTGAGATCTATTAGGCTCTGGAACAGTCTTCCATGAAAAGTAATGGAGACCTTATTGCTCAGATCTTTAAAATTAGACTGCAAGCTGGTGAACGTACATTAGAGAGCAGTAACTGGGAGGTGAACTTAGTTGAGAGAGATGGACATAACAGATCTCTTCCATTTCTGAATTTCATGAGGTAACTGCCAAGGTAACAATTAAATCTAATTACTAGATCAGCCTAAACATGCGACTAGATTTTCTTCTTCAGGTTTTCCCCATTAATGTGCCAACTTCCTTCTTGATGGAGCACAGTAACCCTTAAAGTCTTGCAAGTGCAGTTGTGTAAAAGGTCTGATTAATTACTATCCCAATAGATGTATTAGCATAGCCACCTCTCTGTTTTGAGGCTAAAGTAGCTTTTATTTTGCAACTTCCCCAGTAGCTGCACATCTCTTATCCTCTCGCAAGCCTTTGTCCCCCTTGTGAAGTGAAACGTCTTATTTCAGGCCTAGCTTGGGTTAAGCTAGAAAGTATTAAAATACCATATTTCAACATGACTTTGATATGCAAAGGAGCAGGCTCACTGTCACAGAACTATTCTGTGAGTAAAACTCAGAAAGGTTCAGGTCTTTTTGTCCTTCTTGTAAATCCTGAAATTAGTGGGGTTTTAATTGTTCCCCTTGTTTTGATTCACTATAGGTTGTTTTTGCATGCAAGCAAATCTTAATGATTGGTGTGTCTGCTTGCAGCTTTGTAAAAACTCTACTACAACTTTCCAAAATACTGCACAGTCATAAACATATGAGAAGACATTTTGACCTCTCCCARTGATCTTGGTAGTCTGCTAGAGTCAACCTGTAGAGTGTTCAGATAAACATAAAAAGCACACCTGTTTGTTAAAATAAAGCTAATTTTACCCTCATCCYGATATTCTTCCTCCTTTAGCAATGCCTATCCCACTACTGAGTATCAAGCTGGTTTGCTGAATTCCTGTGCACAGAAGTGAGACTTGAACGGAAACCTGGAGTTGGGGCTGGAAGGAAAATGGCAGTCTCTCAAGAGCAGGAATATCGATGAAACTGTCCCTCAGGCATTCTTAATTGCAGTCAGTAAAGCTTGAGTCCGTGTAAATAATAAACTGCTGATGGGCACAAAGGGTAAGAGGATAGTCTAAGCTCCTGGAGAATAAAAGCATCTGAAACTCGAAATATTGGTTTAAGATATATGTAGTAACCACAGCTTCCGATTTTTCTTTCTGTTTTCTTAATTTTTTTTTTTACCTGAATGTATGTTAAATTAAAGGTCATGAAGAGATTTATGACCAGCTAAAAAAAAAAAATCAAATTAAAATCTCCTCGCTGCTTAGAAAAGAGAAATATTCCAAGGAACTGAAATGTAATAGTGTAATACCCCAATTTTTTTGCTATCAGTGCTTCCTCACTATAGGATAAATCAATCCAAGGTATGTAGTTTTGGTTTAGTAACTTTCATCTTGTTTCTTAAGCAGTGATGCAGTATTTAAGGCTGCCCGTATACTTCAACAATCCAGCTGGGTTTAGTAGGTGCTCAGTGGTGTGAGAGTAAAATCCAGACAAACAATTTGACTAATTCTGGTTTTGATAAGAGATGTACCGCATCCTTTAATTCTTGCAACCCAYCTCTCTGCAGAGGAGAAGAGAGATAATAACTATCAGATAAATGCAAGCAAGTGTAAGAAGAATGGTTGTATTAGCTCAAGCTGAGGATCTGTGTGTTGGAATATTCTGCTCACAGCAGTGGCTGTGAGTGGATGCCTCTGTAAGAGGAAAGGCAGGGCAAATGCAGGCAATGTCCCTCTCCTTCAAGTATTTTCTCCTGTCTCTTGACCACAGAGGAAAAAATRTAATTTCSTTTGGGGGAGTGGTGGTGGTGGTGAGCGAACAGGTATATATCAGAATATAATCCTGTGTAGGATTTTGGGGTTTGGACTCCGTAGGCATGGTTTTCTCATTGGTTTTATTTTTTTTTTAAATGATGATGAGCTGTAAGCTTTCTTTTTGACACTTTCAAAATAAGGCTTTAAACTTTTTCCCCCCCCAAAGGAAAAGGTAAGGAAACATGTACATTTTTTTTAACTTCTGACTTTTTGATCAAATTGGKTTTTCTGCCTAAGTCAGGTATAAGGGTTGGAAAACCTGTCTTCAAATAATAGCAGYCAAATAGCACAAAATCAAAGTGTTTATGATTTGTATTTCATCATTGCAGGATTAATTCGGAACCACAGGCTTGAGGCACTGAATTAGGGTAAGTTTTTAGGCAGAAGGCTGGAATTCGATGGTAAGTCTCTGTTGGAAGTAAAAATATCTACAATGAAAACTGCTCAATTTGCCAAAGAAGTTGGTTAAAAAAAAAAAAAAAGACTGCCACTATATAACATACTTATCTTTAATGTGTTTCTCAAACTCCGAGGAACTCGCTTGTGTTGCTCACTAGACTATGAGTGTGAGTTTTAAAATGTAAAGAACATGAGGAATCTGTTTGCTGTAGTTATGCTGTTATACTTTCTCCTTGGAGAAGAGAGGTTCAGGATGAAATAATTATTACTATTATTCATATGCCTATTGCAACAGGAATGGGTAGACCCTATACATTCTACAAAATGCTCAGCACAGTAGAAATCTCTTTACGATTTGTCTTGAATATAAACTTTGCAAACATTTCAGGAGTTTGCCAACAATTAATCCCCCTGCCCCCCGATAATATGTTCTCTTGCCTGTCTGCTTTTCCACTTCTTGCACTGTTTGTCTCCTGAAAATCTTTGTGGTTACGAGTAGGCTTCACAACTCCGGGGAGAAAGGTTTATTGAAAAGCCATCACAGTGCTCTTAGGATTGTACAGTTCAGCTCTGAAGGTGCCTCGGCCAAACAGCGGCAGCGGGCGCCGGGCTTCYGTAGGAATAACAGAGGCCGCAGGAGCCAACCTGTGCTGCTTCACAGTCCCTGCAGTTTGTGGGCCAGCGTGTAAACTTACACTACCCATTGATCCTGGCTTTAAGTTAGGACTGGGCCGAGGAAGGTGGTGGCTGAGAAACTGGCATGTATTTGCTTCTGGTGGTTGCTACTAGGGTGTTCATCTGGGTAGTGTAGTAACTCCTCAAACTTCACCGGCCAGAGGAGCCTGGCTGTGCCTGGTGACAGCCTGAGACTCTATCTGAGCCTCTCAGATCGTCTTGCACCCCTGCTATGGTCTTGCTAATAGCTTTCTCCGTGCGGAAATCGTAGTCTTAAATGTGACTTTTCCTTAATAAAGCTCGCTGAAAATTAAGAGGAAGCAAGGGGGCTGGGCCGACAAATAGCATATGGATTTGGGGTTCACGAAATCAAAACAGGTTAATATAATATAAACCAAGTGAAACACTGCAAAAAACTTTGAGGGATTTTGGAGGTTTTGTGTGTGTGCATGCGTACCGGGTCAGTACTTTCTCTACTGAGGGCTTTGAGCGATAAGCTCGCGTGCTTAACCTGTGCTGAATTTCAGAAGTTGTTTTCAGAGGTGTGATGTTAACTGGCAGATCACCAAATTCAGCTGAGTTAGGTGAGGGCCAGAGTGAGAGGGAGTTGAAGTAAGGTTTAGGGTTGTTGTGGGGCASGAGTGGTGTCTCTGCCTGGTTAGTATTGTTTTGTAAACTGCCTTTGTTTTAAGCATCACGTGGGAATATGAACAAAGATGTTTGTAAGACTGTAGTARTCAGGGGAGTGATGAGTTGTTTTGTCCAAAGTGCTACATGTGCTGCCTCCTGGAGGGAAAAAACCAAAACCAAATACCAACCAACCCTTGGAAGTGCAAAGGATGTTTTTTCCTTTTGATTAGCATGAAAGTAATTAGGCGGTGGTCTGGTTTTAACACAGATGTAAGGGTAGATGAGGTAGGACAGAGGTCCTTGACTGAACCTTTGGGATAATGGTGAGCAATATTTGGATGATACTATTAACAATAACTTATTCTTGCACAACACTTAATCTTTTTTTCCTCTTCTTTAACATGTAATCTGTGTCATGGAAATGAGAATGCAAGTCAGTTTAATTCTTTGCTGTTGTTCCAGTTCCATGAATTGTAAACATTAGATGTGTGAATTGGTTGAACAATCTTTGGTGTAACCTCTTCTTACGTACTCAAGAGATTCTGAACACACCTAGAAAAACAACTTTAAGGTGGTCGAAAAGACTGTCCATGGTGGACTTTGGTCTAGACATGAGGTCTGTCTTATGAAAGCTTAGCTGACTAGTTAGAACTATAAATGTTATGTCACTGATAAAGTTAGTATTCTGAGAGTAACCAAATTACTCATGCCRCAGTCTTAGAAAGCAGAAGATGAACTGTTAGCTTCATTAGCACGTGTCCTGGGATAATGTGTTCTCAAAACAGAAAGTATCAAYGTCGTGCTATAAGCTTGTGGCATGCCTGTGGCATTTTGGACGCTGCACGAGGTGGAAAAGGTTTGTGACAAGAGTGTTCCAGTGAATAGAGCAAACTCAATGTGAAGGACAGTTAAATACATCAGGGCTTCTYGGCGTGAAGAAATGAGTCCAGGCAGGGTATGACAGAAGACCATGAAGCTGTGAGTGGCGTACCTAGGTGCGCAGAGCATTCCTGTCTCTGACCTTGCAACTCTTCATGGCACAGATAATTAAAGGCTGGGACAGTGTACTTGGGAAATACCACTATTTGCCTCCCTCACTCTTATGGTTGTCTGTGACAGCAACCAACAGAGGCAAAATTTTGGCTAGATGGACCTTCAGTCCAAGCTGCTATGGCTGCTCATGGTCCTATGTGGATAGGCTTGGTTATGTTCATGGATGAATGAGAATGTTTAAGCTCCATAAGTCAAGAGAACAGCAGAAACAAAAGGTGTCATGCAGTGTTGGGAATAGGACGAGTTGTGGAGAAGAGAAAAAATTGCAGCAAAGAAGAAGAAAAATCAGTTACAACTTAAAATGTCTCCTGTTAGTTCTGTAGACTTTCATATAAATAAATCATTTTAGATTTAAATTATAATGCAAGTTAAGCTGAAAAACTGAACAAAAGCCCAAGTGACTACACGTGATTAGTGGAACAGGGCTGGTCTTCCATCTTCTGAAACAGTTCCCTACAGTGCCCTATATTTCTTTTTCCAGGTACCATGGGCACCCAGCCTTTTTGTGCTGAGTGGTTTTGTAAGTTCACTGGCTGTCAGAACTGCAGGGTTTACTTACTGGTAGAAGGCTTTTACTCGGTGTTATTATTAAATATTGTGGCAACAGTGCTTACGGACAGTGCCATATTAGATTGCAGTCCTCTGTGCTAAAGGAACRGTAATACTGCCGTGGTCGGTGCATCCAGGCTTCCTTGCCAGCTAGCCTACGGATGGGCTMTCTAAAACTACGCAGGCATTTCCATCTCTGTGCTCGTTCAATCACAGTTTAGTTGCTAGCTCTTTTTGTGATATGAAGCACCAAACTCATCTCACGTAGCTCATTCAATAGGGAKCTCTGTCAAGTATATTTGGTTACTCAGACCTATGAACTGATTCCTTACCAGTCCCACATAGTTATAACTTACTGTAATAATCCCCAAGCTGCTTCTGAAGAATGGTTTATTTTTGCTTTTAGGTTCCTGAAGGAGTCTCAAAGTGTCATCTGCTGCAAAAAGTTGGAATTACGGATGCCAAGTGAGACAGCAGTGCTTGCATCCTGAACCTGATGCAGAGGGGGGTCTGTATTACCTACGGGAAAGCAAAGGCAATATGACTGCTTTCRTATTTCCTGGGAGTGAATTACAGCTAGGATTTGTACTTGCCACGACGGAATGCCCAGGTTCAYGCACCAATGTGGGTCAGCTATTTAGACAATGCATGGAAGATCTGTTTTGGCTGTTGGACTGAGAACTCTCAACTCATTTCACAAGTAAAAGGTTTTAGCAGAACAATTCTCAGTRCAGGAGGGAATTTCAAGCACCTTCATAAATGCAGTGCTGGACGTCTGCCTCASCCGACTTTCTTAATTTCTCTTTTCCTGCCAGAAATCCTTTCTTTTCTAAAAATATTTACTTGACTCTGCATATTGCTGTCTAATCTAGAGATGGATAATACAGTGCTGATTTTAAAGTCCTGACTGGTTCAGGATATAAGAATGACTTCTAAAATAGTGCTGAAATGAGTCGCTTTGGAACAAATTTTCTAACCTAATGTGCTCTTCTGGGTGTAGCGGTTTCAACACCCACCCCCCCCACTCCCTCCCCCCGTAACCACTACTGCTGTCCTAATCTTCTAGACCATTTAGTACCCTCCTCTTAGCCTAAGTAAAATACAATTGCTGGCTCTGATATTCATTAAGTGATAATCCAGATTAATTCAGACTTTGATGTAGAAACAGGTCCTATTTCAGCTGCAAAGAAATCCCGGTTGCCCCACGGAAAATGCACACAGGCACATAGGCACACAGTATGTAGAATTCCTTAAGGAAACTGTAGCTAACCACCTTATTAGTATTCCTCCCTCCTCTGTGTTTCACTTGCAGCAACAGAGGGCTGAGCAAAATGCAGTAGAACAGGGACAGAGACAGAGCTGGCAATCATCTCGGTGCAGGCTGCCGAATGCAGGGGGTGGGGGGGATGCAGCAAAGCAAGATTAATAACCTTGCCATAATCCTGTGCACCCTGGAAGGAGATACCTCTGGTGACTGAGCTGTTCTTGTCTTGATTAATTGGACTGAGYGAATGAGTGGCTGGCAATCCACCTGGTTTGGAGGCGACCCCCTGGTTTTGCTGCTCTCCGAATCCTCTACCCATCTGGGAAGGTAGCAGTGAGACGTACCATCTGCAGCACACACAGCAGCTATTGGAGGCTACTACTGACAGTTTGCACTACAGTTTTTTGGTGAGCAAGAAGCCAGGTACATTGTACAGTAGGATATTTCTGTGCTCAAGCTACCGAATTTCACAATCTGGTCCTTCAGCAACCCCCTACGCTCCCTTTTCCAATTGCCTTTGAGTTCTGGGCTTACTTTTGGCATAGTCTCCTGGACGCATTTTGCCAGGGATGGAAAAGCAGTAAATGGAGCCTCTGAAAACTAATTGTTTTGCTTCTGTGTGACTCGAGAAAGAGAAAAGCGAAAAGATTCAAATCCAGCTGGAGGAATTTAAATTTATTTCGGAGAAGTTTACAGAGGRACGGTACAAAAGGTAAGTCCAGGGGTTTCTCTACCCCTTCTGTTGCCTTGTTTGTTCCTGCTTGTGTGAGCTGGGGGAAAAAGCTAAAACATGAGTACTGGGTGCATATGGAGTGTGGGATTTGTAAAGTCTGTGCTTGTAATTTGTATCCCCTTTTTACTTCCTTTTCTGTTCGTTTTTTGTTTGTTTGTTTTTTTCTTCTTCTTCCCCTGCCATTTGCACAGTAATAATGCTTGCAAAATAATGATCTATAGTGCTGGAAAATGTTAGTTAAATAGCACTGGAAAGCTCCTTTCATTTCAAAGGTATTAGAATTTCTAGGGAGAGAATTCTTTTTATTAAACCAGCCAAGATATTTGGAAAATATCGAGAATGGGCAAGAAATACAGCTCATATGATATCTTCAGTAGAAGTCTCCATATTTTCATAAGTCTTGTCTAGTTTTTTCTCTGCATTTCAGTCAGCTCTGGAATGATGAATATGTAAGTAAAAAGCTGCTTCTGCTGCTGTTAGCGGAAGTAGACGGTAGCAGAATGGAAATTCAGGATTTGTGCATCACTTACGTGAAGTTCATCTGGTTGCTTCTCATTAACCTTTTGAATGCTGCTGCTTGCTTTTTTTTTTCGGCCACAGAATTTATGAAATGTGTAGGGCCAAGCAGTAATAACTCATACGGAACAGAGTGCCAATCACAAATGAGTTCTTGTGGGCCCTTAATTTTTGGGATGGAGGTGCTACCAAGTGCTCAGGTGACCAAAGTAAATGTCTCGTGCAGCATGGTTCATGGCACTCCAGCATTTCTGGAGATCTATCAATCATACGGCTGTGGCACTACTTGGTGTTTAAACCYGGCACTTACCCTTCCCCTGCGCACCCCCAATGCAGCTTCTGCAGGAACAGTACGACTGTTGTAGCCTTTCCCATCTTTCCATTAAATAATAGAAATAAAATACCATTGCAYTGCAACAGAATCGGAGCTTTTGTAGTTCAGCTTTTTTTTATTGCTGTACTGATAGTACTTAGCATTCCCGAGGAGGTGAGAAAACCATCTGTAAATACATTTCAAAGATGCTTGGTTCTCCAAATGGAATTGCTAGGTGCTCACTCCTTCTCAATTATGGGAATATGAACGACTAATATTGAAGGATATAGTATCTATTTGAAAGACTGCATAGCTGGTTATTTAATGTAAAAAGACATGGATCAAAATACAGTTCTACTGAATGATCAGATGTTGAGGGGCTTGTATTTGTATGTATACATATGTAATGCATGTAAAGAAAAAGGGACTTATGTAAGACTTACACGGACACATCAAATAGGATGGACCTTTGATCCATTTGGTACAAAGAAGTGTAATGACCCTTCTTGTAATAGATCCTGTGTTGTAAAGCTAAAAACTTAATGAAAAGGCTCTGCTTCAGAGTAATCAAATCACTTTACGTTACTGCATCCTGTCAGTCAGTCCCTCTATTTCCCCACTGGTTTTGCATAATAGCTTTAAAGGGGGATTCAGGAAGAAAGGAGAACTGGCTATAGGTGTGTTTCTCCTCGTTTTCTGGAAGTGATGCTCTGTGTTGCATGTGCCTTTACTCTGTATGATTATGACAAACAAATCTCTTTCTGGGCAGCGTGCAGTTTGCCGTAGTTTTCCCTCACTCTACTTTCCTCAAGCCCCATCGCATGTAGCACATGCATCTATTTCACCAGGCAATGAGCTACGCTCTCTTTTAACTATGGGGAACAGTCTGTGTGTAATGAGGGCTAAAAAAAAAAAAAAAAAAAAGAGGGGTGGGTGTGGGGGGGGAAAAAAAAAAAAAAAAAAAAGAGGAGAGGTGTGTGTGGAGAAATGACAACTCAGGATTTTTGGAGCCTTACCCTGGTTTTAGAATTGAAGTATGTAATGAGACCATCAAAGCTGAGATGTTGACTGGATGAAAGCAGGGGGGAGATGTTCTGCCTGGAGATGAAACAACTTTCATGTTCTGGGGAAAAAGAYGACACGTTTGCTCCACGAGTATTTCTATGTATTCTGATGTGTAGGATATAATTTAGTAGTGTTGCACGCCCTAAACTGTAGTGGGAGGGTAGCCACCTGTATGTTGGAAAAGAAAAGATGTCATTGCTCTCTTGGTATGGTGTCCAGATGTTATTCATCATCTATCTCCCTTGATTGTCAACCCTAGGGAAGTGAGACTGGTGTGGATTTTTTTGCATGTAGTATTATCTCCTTRTATACTGCAGAATAAAGCAAATGGTGGTTATTTTACACTTTAACAGATTCACTGAAGAGGCACCCTCATGCTGCTTCCCCCCCTCCCCCAACCCTACCTAAGTATTTTTGTTGGCTTAGTAGATTTTGATTAGAACTTCTCCTGGATTTCAATTCTGACTTCCTAATTATGCTGTCATATTTGCTATTTTTTTTTTTGTTTGTACATCTTATAATATACACAACATTGTATATAACATAACATGTTATATCATGGGATCAATTTTGGTTTCTAATACCATTGCTATTCTTATGGCAAGAATGGAAATGGATAATACTCAGTGTTTTATGTGGGAAAGGTTTTATGTGGGAAAAGACTTTAGCCCCAGTTGGACCATGTGGTGGGTTTTTTTTGTTTGTTTGTTTGTTTTGTTTTGTTTTTTTTAATGTTCAGTTAAAAAGAACTGTGAAAAGAATGTTAAGTGTTTCAGTTTAGTAGCCCTTCCATTTTARTTGCATTTCATAGTGTAATGCCCCATACGCCTTCGGTCTCAGCTAATGTGGAAAATGCTTTCTTCTCTGTACTGTTTGGGTGCTCATGTGAGCTCAATCCACTATGCATTGTACATCTCGCTGAAATACGAAGGGAGGGCCTGCAAGGGTCTGGCAGTGGGTGTACCATAGGTAAAGTCTCTCAGCAGGAATATGGGAACAATGACACTCTCATGAGCTGAATTATCTAAATGTTGTTTTAAGAATAARTGGAAGATAAAGAAAACTGAAATTTCTTTTTCACTTAGTTCCAGTTAATTGACCAGCTTCCTTTTCTCATTGCTGAAGTCAGCCAACCAGGCACTAAGCTCCTCCAGCACATGTTTCTGTGTTTCTAAGRCCCAGGGTACCTTACACAAGAATTCCTCCTTCCTTCTGAAACAATCTGGGCTGACAACTGGTAAGTCAATCTTGGAGCTCCGCAGCGGCATGCAAGGAAGGGGAGGATGGGAGAGAGGAGATGTACCAGCAATTCCAGGACTTGAACCAAAAGAACAAGCTCTGTGGGATGGCAGAACACCTCGTTTTGATTGCTGACTCATCCTGTTGGTCTGCAATATTATCTTACATTAACGTGATGACACTGTGSCTGGCTTTGAAATAAGGAGCCAGAAAAAGAGTAGTTTATCAGTAAACAGACAGTGCTTATGAATGTGTACTTCTCTAATGACAAATGGTACAATCACTGGAAATTCCTGCGGGTAGAGTTAGCGTTCTTAAATCTCTTACTTTAAGAGAATTAATAGTAAGTAAAATGTACTGCTTTTATCCACTAAGAAAAAAAACAAGATTACAAATATATCCTTTCAGTTGACAAGCTAGCTGACTGCAGTAAATTTATCCACCCCCCCCCGCTCCTTCCCATTTCTTTCCATTCCGTGTCAAAGGATAAGGTTTAGGAATGAAGGAGACTCAGAAGCCAAAATTCCAGTTCCTGGGCTGGCAAACAAACATGTTAGATAAACTCAAAACTCTTAAGCAGGGGAGTAAAACCACTTTCAGTACTCCTAGTTGGAAGTGTGAAAATGAAGTTTGTTTGGGAGATTGTTTAATTTCTTAGCTTTTCAAAAGGATAGTTACTCAGGTTGTTTAGGGAAGACAGCCTTTGTGGTGCTACCTGTTATTTGGCCTTCCACAGACTGAGGTAGCCAGGAAGGCATCCTTTAGTGGTAAGAGTTCCTTATGTTTTTATGAAATTAATGCAAAAGATCATGTATTTTTGTTGAGTTTTATAACCAAAAAAACCATGACAAACCATGACTTGGACACTGCAGCTTTCAGGAATGGTCCAAAAGAGGAGTGTTGAGAGCACGGTATACTTACGCAGGTGTTTGCTTCTAGAGGTTGTTACTGTTCGGGTTGGTGAGGTGGTGATGGTGACATTCTCAAAGTTAAGATTCAAATGCCCAAGTGGCATGCTGAGTTTTCTACAGCTATTTCATATTGCTGAGGAGGAAACTTACTGTTTCTGTGTTMTCAAGACCTGCAAGATGCTGTGGTGTAAGAGCTCTTGCTGCCAAACTTAGAGTGGTTACGTAAGGTAGAATCCTGTTGATCCYGGAGGAGGGTGGTGGGCAGAGATTTCTTCAGAAACTGGAGACTTTCTTTCTCAGAACATGTACCGCAGAGGCWGAATTGTAGCAAGGAATCTAGGTCTCTTCCCGGTGTGTATCGAAGAAACTTTCTGTACRGACAACAATTATTTCCATAACTTGCCGAAGCTTCTTTACTCAACTGGCCATGAATGGTAGGTATTCTGTGTGTACTTCGTGCATTGCAAAGGTTAGCAGAAACATCAGAGTAACACAAAAGCATGCTTAAATGAGGATCATAACTGCAGATATAAAGGGCTTCTGTTGCTGCATTTTTGACATAGCTTTGAGCTTGCGACCCATGGCAGGGAGATCTTCCATGAGGCCCATTATTTTAAACTCTTCAGTAAGTTAAGGTGTTGTTTTGGTAGTTTAAATTTATGTCAAGTGCTCCTGAAGTCCAGCACGTACTAGTAATTACAGACTGTGATTTCCAGTCCTGTTGTTCATCCTGTTTACAAGAGTAAGAACAGGGTTATATCCTTCTTTGTTTAGCTTCTCTGAAACAGCTGAATTGGTATGAAGTAAAGATACAGACAAGTGAAGTGGGAAGCCAGTAACTTTTTTTTTTTTTTTTCAAATGTTTGCTTAATTTGATTTAACTCTCTGTGGGAGCAAAAGAGTCCTCCCTCTTCTATCGTTTTCTTGTAGGAGAAAATCTTATCAGTGCAACATGGAGCTATCAAGCAGTAGGCATATTTTCCATACGATCTTGGCTTTCTTTTTCTAATTTGTCTACTAGTATATAATCTTTACTGTCTTTTTTGCTGTCCCAGAAGGAAACTGGCAAATGAGAAAGAAAACCAATGCTTCTGGACTACATGTCTGGTGGATCACCAGCTTATTAAACCAGTAAGACATAATTTTGGTAGTATTAGCTAAAGGTAGGGATTGCACTTCTTTGCCTGTGTGATTTTCCCCTCTCCCCCCCCCCTTTACTGTTCATCAGTCAAGCGTTGTTGAAAGCATCATGCAGCTTCTAGTTGAAGGGACAAAGAGAAGGTGAATGTTCTGAGATTAGGCCTTTCTACAGAGGCTCTCACGTTGAGGCTGTGTTTGTTTCAACCTATTTTTATTTATAGGCTTTTGTCTGGAGCTACTCACTATAATAACTGCATTTCATGTAAACCTATAAATCTTCACTRTACCATCAGTTATTTCAGGCAGAAAATGAGGCACTTTGAAGCTAAACGATCTACCTACAATTTACTTAAAACCTGCAAGAGTAGCCGCCTTCTGGAAAGCAGAAGATTCAACAGTAAAAACTGCAGACAAAAGAGTGGAATAGGTGAACTCAAAGTAGGAAGGAAAAATAGTGCAGACATTACCCCAAAGACAAAAGCAGTTTCATATTCTTGTAAGGGTACAGGCAGGGATTGTATTGYACAGACTGCACATGGAAGAAAATTTTACTTTTGCATGCAGTGAATGTRCATTTTAGCAGTTTGGGTGGGGGAAAAATGCATTGTACAGTGTTCTTTTAAGCATCTCGAGCTTCAGAAATGCTGCTTAGTCAGGTCCCAAGTCTGCATTTTTATTTTGAACAAGGGTAGATAGAGCAAGGCTAGTAACAGGAATGGCATTATCAAAACTCCATCAGGGATTTGGATCTTTCTTGAAAAAGCTTTGAAAACTTAAGCCTTGGACTTTGAAATTTGAGCTACAGTCCCTTAAGCAAAGAAATATATATTGCATAAGAACAAATACGAAGTAAGAACATATCTTCCTGGGAATACTGCCTCGCCACAGACTCTTCAATTATTGTATTGCAACGGGGTTGTAAATATTGGTCATGTTCTTTATCATTTCAGCTATGCAGTCACTCCTCTCAGGTGGAAGTGAAATCTAGTTCTGAAAAGTAATGAGATGACAGACATAATTTAGACCACGTTTGGGCGAAAGGAGTGTGTGAACTGGAGAAAGGTGCAGGCCCAGGAAAACAGGACGCTTTGTATGGTTAGAAGTTCATACGGGTATGTGCTAAACTTGAGTTTAGATGGGATTGTTGGGAGAATTACGGGAGTGGTGGGTTTGCAATAGTTAACGTTTGGATCAGCTGAAATCAGGAATTCTGAAGCAAACTGAGGCATGCAGAAGAGGTAATTTAGTATGTAGGTCTGCAAGAGCCTAAGTATCCCTCTAGAGATAACACTCAGATAAAATGRTTGATGCATTGAACATTTGTATCATAAGAAGCATGAAATAATTTAACTGAATGGGTAGGTATTTTAATTCATTTCTGGAAAACCAGGTATTATAATTTCTGGAGTTCRTGAGCTAGACCTTAGAATATTTGATTATGTGGCAATTTTTATGTAATCACCCASGTCTTCCATTGAAAAATGTAAGTCAGAACTGTGCAAGCTTTGAAGATTTTTGAGTGACTAAAAAGAATCGTGAATGGTGTTTTATATTATCAGCTCTAGAATATGCAACGGAATTTGGCTGAGTTAATGTAGGGCTGGATTAATGTATCCTGGTTGTCGGGCAGTAAATACCACGCATTTTCCTCCTCCGCCTCATGTTCCATATCACGCCTGATGCACGCGGGGATTTTGCCTGTGAAACGTGCGTGGGAGCTTGCGGCGGGGTGGGCTGCGCGTGGCAGCGCGGCCCCGGGGCACCGCCTGTCTCCCCTCCTGTACCTGCAGCAGAGCATCTGTGCTACTTACCGGGGAGCAGAGTGGCCTCGGGGGAGCCAGGGTCCTTCTTTTGGCCCTGTCCTGCCCTGCAGCTGCCGTGGGATTTAGCTGAGTGGTCAGGGAGAGACGGTATAGTCTGACTTGTTAGCTTTTCCTCCTTCGTCCCTGGTACTGGGGGCTTGCTGCAGTGACCTGATGCCCTCCTTCCACAGAAGTCGCAACCCTTTCAAACCACAAAAGATCCCTTCAAACTGGGATTCCCTTGACAATCAGCTTTGTAGTTTAAGCAGCTTTATGCAATACTGAAAACAGTGACAGTTGAGAGAGGTAACTAGGAGACTTCTTACATTATAAATACTTGGCTTGGGAATGTGTGCTTAAGGGTCTTAAGCTGCCTAAAAGAGTCTCTTAATCTGCCTTAATTCTTCTTATTACATTCTTTTTCTGAAGTAGGCGGAGATGCAAGATCTTTCTTTTCATTTAGACGAACAGAGAAGTTCCACACCTGTCTCCAGACACATCAACTCCATTCCGTAGTGCGCGGGCTTGGGGTAACACTTTCTAATACACGAATCGTCGAAAGTCCCGCGGGGATTACTGCTTTAGATTTGTACTATTTTTAGAGAGATACATCTCTGCATTTCTCCCTGCATCTGAACTTTTTTCCTCTCAAGGGGAATGTTTGCCACCAGGCAAGTGGTGTTAATTACGCTGTTTTCCTGTATGGGACCTGTTAGAATAGACGTTTAGAAAGAGAGGGTGGAATTTCCTTGATCCCATGAATTCCTTCTTGTGAAGACTTGTGTGAAACTTTCCAAGAGTATTAGCTTTAAGTCTATTTATGAAACACCTCATTTAACATATGGAATGTGTATGTTCTACTGGATGTGTTTACAGAATGTGGAAAGGCAGGGAAAACTTAGTAAAAGGTCTGTCCAAAATACTTAATTTTATGTAATGTACCTTCCCATTTGAAATCAAAGCTTTGCTGTGAATCATGAGTGTTTCAATGATTATTCCATCTGGAACTTAATGGAAGCTTTTGAGGTTTAGCAGTGGAGAAGCCTAGTTTATTTCATCATCTCTTATCTGACACAAACCTACCTCCTTGTCCCTGGCTAGGGATGAGCCAGTTTGAAGTCTTTCTGTTGCTGTCAGTAGGAAACATGCTTCCCCACCACCACCCTTCTCTTTACGCTTTTGGGTATGGGGAGGGAAACTTCAGGAGCAAAATGTTATAATGTGATGGTCTTGAGGATGCAGAAGAAGTAGAAATGGATAAAGCTACTACTCTGATATTCATAAACGTTTACTTTGCTAGTGGAGGTGAGTTTTGTGTTATATTGAGGGAGGAGAAAGTGCATTTTGTAAAATCGTGATTTTTCTAAATCTATGAATATTTGAGAAAATACCACTTATTTCTAAATGTAACATAAGTAATTATTTCCTAAGGTTATTTTGTCCAGGTTAAATGTCTATTGTAATGAGAGTGCTCTCCTTTTTAATCAGAAACCATGCCTGAGCTTTTAACACTTAAATTCTTTTATTTCTGAATGTTGCTGATAGTTGTCTCTTTCTTTCTTTCCATATTGTTTAACTGTAATTGGTGTACTAGAAGGCTGCTTTCATGATCTTGTCCAGGCCCTCAGGCAATGGAAATGAGTAAGTAGTTCCAATAAGGATGTCAGTTTATGAGAATAAGCATTTGGCCTCCAGTTGTTGTTCTACAAATTATTGTCTAAATAGTACTTCTCAAATGTAGGTGCATTTCTGCAACCATTTCAGGCTTAGGCACGTTTAATTATCGAAGCCTAGCGGTAAGCACTAGGAGAAGCAGTGGAGGAACGGTCACTGGAGGAAGAAGAGCATGTCTTCTATAAAAAGCCCTGATGTTGCATTTGATTTTTGTAGGATAACACGGACACTAGAAAACATTAAGAATTTAAGGTTACACAGGCTTTATACCATTGTTAGTAATGGGACTGGAAATTGCCCTCTGTTAGTATAATATTCTGTCTGAATTTTTAATATTACAAAGTTTAAATAAAGGAAACGCTTTAATTGTTTCAGTTTCTAAACGAATTTTGAGTATGTTCCTACTTCTTATGGAAACTATCTCATTAGGAGGTAATACCTCTTAAACAGCTAATACAGTTGGAAAAAGCAAAAAGCTATCGTAGGTACACTAAAAATGTTTTGGGCAAGACTACTAGTGTAAAACTATGCTTTTTTTTTTAACATCACATCTTAAGGTCTGCTACTTGAGCTTTAGTGTTTTCCTTTTTTTTTTTTTCCCCTACAGTTCTCAATTTTATTCTTATGACTTGAGGTTATTATTGAGAAAGAGTTGATATGTGGGTGATATGAAATGAAACTAAATTTTTTTTTTTTGCCCTTGCTTTTGCCCCAGATGGAAATCTTTGTTGAATTCCATTGTTTATGTAGACTTTGTCTCCCAACAAAAGAAAATAATACACCCAATCAATATTCTTGTTGCCCTACTCATTAGACATGCTAACGCTTGATAGAATAGGCAATATGCGCTGCCTTTAAATCTGGGGTGGTGCTTTGGCCCTTTTGGAGGGAGCAGGCTCTTTTTCTGTGCCTACTGACATGAGGAAAGTTCAGGTAGCTGTGGTTAGAACAACAGTCTCATATTTGATCTACTATAACCATATGCAGATACTCTGTGATCTATCTTACTTGCTTTTGCTTTCTCTATGACCTGTTTTTCTGCAGGATAAAGAATGTATAGATTTATATGCTGTATAGACTACTAAAACTGTTATTGAGCTATTGCATCAAGCTGGTAAATTGCTCCCCCAGTGCATGGCTACTACCCCTTGGGACAGAAATGAGAAGCTTCCCTGCCACCCCCTTGTGTACTCCTGACACTTGTGCGATTTCTGATTAACGTGCTTTCTCTGTATTACAGTAACAAATATATTTAATGGCATTTCATTATACATACAATGCCCTGGGTTTCATAAGATGAAGAAATGCTTTTACTTGCTTGGGCTTTCAATCTCTACTTGCAGGCACTTTGCAAGCAGTAATAATTTTTTTGAATTTATTGTTGAATGGCTGTTAAAATTCAGCAATTTCATGAGACAAAGCCATACCTCCCTTCTGATATCATATTGTTTCACTTGGCGGAACTGGAACAAAGCAGGATGCACAATCAATGCAACACGGTAAGGGTCAAGGCTGGGGTTCAGATATATCATCTTTTGCTACCTGTGAGATTTAAAGCCAAAATTATTCTACTAAGCGGCTCCTCCACAGGCAGCAGTGAGGATCAGAACACTTGCTGCTGCCTTCTGCGTTACCTTCAGTGGCCAAATAGGTTTAAAATTATACTGCAGTAGTGCAGGACAGAGATGACAGAGAAATGGATCATGTTGGAGGTGCCTACAGCTGAACTACCTGCGCTGAGCCCTGGCTAGAACTGATGCAACTGCCATTCATGTTGGATGAGAGGGCAATAAAGGTGGGTCACCATGTCAAGATAGTGGGCAGCCTTCATGTCGTTTTAGGGTATAAGGAGGAGCTAGACTATTAGCGCGGTCAGTTTTGGTTTTGTTTCTAAACATTGCCATAGTTAATTCATTATTTTTCTTTGTTTGCTTGCCCTGTGCTGGTAAGATGGAGATGAATACGCAAGCAACTTCTGACTCATTTTTTTTCCACACCAGCTAGTCCAAGAATAATTTGAGAAGCATTAAGCAAGAGTTGAGTCACTAAATCAACCATGAAGTTCTGACTTGCTGTATCGGAGGCGATGTCTGGCTTTCCGTTGTTTTGCGTAGTCCCTGGTTCGCCTTGGGCGTGAAGCTCCAGCCGTAGTCTGTACTGCAGCTTACGTGAACACAGCGTGTTACAAATCACACTCTGGAGCTGCAAGGTTGATTGTGTTTCCCTCAAGGGTAGAAMCAAGAGGAGCAGAACTGTGGGATCCATTTGAGTAATAGAGATGAATATTACAAAACCCACGCAGGTGTCGTGCTGCTTTAATTGCCYTGTATCTGCGGAGGGAAACCGGAGGACTGACACCGCTCTGAGGACACTGACAGGTAAAACTYGGAATAGTTGGGCAGCGTCGGGGCTTAGAGACCCTACAGCAGTCCAGCCAGCTCATCCCAGCAAAGGATCTACTTGCAGTGTTTGGTAAAATAACCCCTGCAGCAAGAGTTTTAAAGAAGGTAAGGCTATGGTGCATGMATCTACAGTCACAGACTTGGAGGAACCTCTGCCTCCTGAAGAAGATCCATATGGCATGTAATGGATATGAAGACTATAGGCTTCCATCRAAAAGTAGTAGGACTACATGGTGATTACTCTTAAATTTATGGAATATAATAAAACATTAATATAACACCTTCTTGTAGGACTTGTCGAACTATCTCATAGCATTTAATGTTTGGGATGTAATTTTCTACTGAACTTGATGGGAGGATCCAAAAATAGAAAATTATGATTAAAAAGTAGATTTCCCCCGCCTCAGTGTGTATTCCTTACAGAGCAAATACATTTACCTTCAGGATTTGATCTAGAGTTGAAGCACAGAACACTACAACTTTTTACCCCATCACTTCTGTTGTGGTACAGAGGATACATTTAAAATGTTAAGTAAACTTGCTGTTAACATTACTTCTATATTTAAGACTTCATCTACATTGGGCAAAACGAATATCACAACAGTGTAATCAGGAGAGGTTTTCTTGTGAGTGTGTGAAATGGGAAGGAAGGTTCATAAAGATGGTGACTGACTTCTGTTTTTGGAAATTAATGCATTAAGAACTTAAAACATGGTAAGAGGTGAGGAAACTATGTGGGGGTTAAAGTTTTCAATTCTCAGGCATGATAGAGGCAAAACTGAAACAGAGTGTTTATGTTCATTAGTATGCACACRTATTCTTCCTCTAGAAAGTTTTAAAATAATTTTTTTTTTCCAAATCAGAATAAGATGAAGCACTGAATCCTTCAAGATAGTCCCTCCCGCATAAATCTAACTACAGTTTAAATAATACAATTAATAACACTTTAGTTCTGTTACGATGTTCTGTCACTGTCAGAACAGGGTTGTGTCTGTATCAAAAGGCTACTTTGCTTTATGAAATAAYGTGAGTTGACTTCATGTTTTGATCTCAAATCTTCATAAATACAGATACCACTCTTGTCTCTGCATTATTCATTGTTCTCTTAACACTGCACAACACTAACTTTTCCAGACTTTGRTCAGGGAGTAGTGCGATATTTATTTAGAAATGCATTCCTGTTCTSATGTCTACAGCTAGAAATAATGCGGCCGTGTGTGTGCATATATATATATATACACACACACACGTACTTAGCTGTTTCTTCAGAGGGTTCAAGTGCTTCTGCCCTACTCACTCACTTCTGCTACAACAGAGGCAGATTTTCTGTTCAAACATYAAAACTTCTTGTACGTCTGAGGTGAACAACTATCAGAATTTTTTCAGATGACCTTTTCTTTTTTTCTTTTGCTGCAGTCTGTGGAAAGAAGGTCAAGTTTCAACTCATGAGTCGGAACCAGTGTTTCCCCTTCCCCCTGCCTTGTCTCAAAAAATTAGTTGCAAGTTTTGCTTACCGTGGCCCTTTGCCTCCTCTCCTGTAGGAGCAGATCTGAGTGGTGCTTCCTCTGGCCAGTCTTACAGAAAGCTTGTATCTGGAGCCAAGCATTAAAAGACAGCATTTCAGTGAGCCCTATCTCTRCTTCAAATCCGTCAAGCTTTTCCCTTTGCTGTTTTTTCTGGACCCCTTACTGAGTTTTATCGTGATTGAAAGTAGACAGTTTGAAAATCAGTTTATTTTCTTGGTGACCTGGAACTGCTTTATGCATGGCTTTTAAAGAAGCGTGATTTCCGAATCCCGTTTATTATGGTGCGCCATAACCCGTGGGAACAGTAAGTCAGCAGCGGGGCTTGTGAAGCACCGGTTCAGCACGATTTGTCTCACCTAATTGCAACTTTAAAGGGAGCGGGGTGGGTGAGAAGCCCCGAGGGGGGTGCGGGGTGGTGAAGAAGCCCCGAGGGGGGCACGGGGTGGGTGAGAAGCCCGAGGGGGGCGCGGGGTGGGTGAGAAGCCCCGAGGGGGACGTGGGGTGGGTGAGAAGCCCCGAGGGGGTTGCGGGGTGGGTGAGAAGCCCCGAGGGGGCTGTGGGGTGGTGAGAAGCCCCGAGGGGGTCGCGGGGTGGGTGTTGGTGCGGTGCTGGCTGCGGGGCTGGCGCTCCCCACAGCCCGGCCGGGCTCCGCTCCTACCGCGATCCCCCCAGCTCTGCCTTGCTTACCCCATGAAAGCTGAGTTCCYCTAAGCAAAGGTGAGGTGGTGGTTCCAGCAACTAACGTTTCATTAGCTGCAGGTATTGATGTGGCTTAATATGCTTACAGGCAAGTACATCAATTGAATAAAAATCAGGTAAAATGTGTTCGTTACCTCCCCCAGTCCCCCCCCTTCCTTTTTCTCATTACACTAACTTCTCTAATACAGAAATTTAATTGCGTTGTTACCCGCTTTTGACCTAAAAAGCTAGCTAAGGTTCAGGGCATTAAATACTCCATTAGAAAGAGATGTTGATGAAAGCAACTTGGCTTTGCTGAATCAGTTCACTGAGTAGGGAAGGAATTGAGCAGCAGAACAATAATCTAAGCTTATTTCAGACACTGATCAGTCAAAAAAGAAGGCCTTAATCTTTAGAGAAAGTGTCAGGAGGCTTTTGTTTGTGGTGTATTAGTTTTGATCACTCCCTCTGATCTCTTCTGTGCGTGTGTGTTACTGGACTGGCGAAATGTGAATAGTCAATAAGCCATCTCTGCCCCGTCTGTGGCAGGGGTGCAGAGGTTGCTGTTTAAGGTACTTGGTTCCATGAAGGAGACTAAAACAGTCTTGCAACTATAATGAATAAYGGCTATTCGCACCTTGGAACAATGAAAATGTTTTAAAATTATAAAAAAATTATCTCTTTCCTAGATGGAAGAACACAGATGCTCCACCCCCCACCCCCCTTTTTTATTTTTTCCTCTAATTTTTTCTGCACTGTTTGTTCCACGACAGGGTTCTTTTGCCAGGATGGATTTGGTTAGTGTGGAGTGTCAGAAAGTAAATTACAGTACTTTGGAACTACAAAGTGCTTTTCAAATCAGTGTCTTGTTTAGTTTCTAGATGCACAATGAATATTTCCCCTTGAGAGAGAGAGACTAGCTGGCTGCTTATGCTAGAATAGCTAGTAGGGTTAGTTATCCTTAAGAATAAGAGTAAAATCCCATTGAGACAAATATCACATGTTCAGAACTCTTGTTTCATGATTCATGTAGATTTTGGTGTGTATAATTGCATTACTTTTACCTGTTTTTAAGGTGGTTCTTAAGTCATAAGGTCTTAAAGTTGGAAGACCTGAAATATTCAGTTCTGTCCTAAATGAAAGCTCTTCACCAAAGTGCCACGGCAAAGGGCTAAACTTTGTCCAGATTCCACAGCTGTAAAATATGAAAGTTGTCTTTAATTATCTCAATTTAAAACTGGCCCTAATAGAAGTTATGACTATAAAAATGAATCCTAAGTTCCTATCAGGAATCYGGTCATGTCCAGTCTCTAATGATTTGGAGAGTGATGACATATCTATAGCGTACCTCACTAGCAGTATAACAGAGTATGTGACTGAATTTGAATAGCTGTTATCTTCTTTTTTGTGTTAATCAACCTGACTCTTGTAGTATGATATCTTTTATTATTCATGCCTGCCATATAGAACTACTCTTGCAGTAGGAAATTCAGTGGCTTGGTTTACAGATGGACTAAGTGATTTCCTAAGTCATTAATACTTATGAATCCAGCAGTATGAAAAAAAACCCAACACTATTCTACTTATATAAGCATGATTAATTTTAGACTCAACCTGCTAATACAATGTGTTCTTTTTCTTGTCCCCCATGTAAAAAAAAATAAAAAATCTGTACCTGTAAAATGGAAGTGTCCATGAAGTTCTGTAAGCTTAGAGAGAGAATAGTCCTTGAAGTCTTTCAGAACTATCTTGAGAAGCCTTATAGAAACAGGACTGTGTTTTCTTCTAGATTTCTTTCAGCTATCAAAATTTCTTTGAGAACCACCAGCCTTTGCTTTTCTGAAAACACATTACTCCTTGTGGCAGCTTCTTAAATGGCAGCTGATGCCAGGACTTTATATGTATATGAAAGGCCATGGCACAAATCAAAACCATATGCATAGAGGACCGTAATACATCTGTTACTGGTAATGAGATGCATTAACATGATGGAAATTATCCTAATTCTAATGTACGCATGGGAAAGGGGGAAGATGGGTGCTCATAGTGAGGCATGATAGGGGTTTCTCTCTTTAAAAGCACTTTATAACCATTTAAAAATGTTTCTTTCAGCATCYTCATGATAAAAACCAATAAATGTTTGCTTTCCAGACAGAAAATAATATTGMGATATTGCCAATTCTGGTGTGTCTGTGTTGGGGTAACACTTTAAGAGCTCCTTGCTACTAAGCTAATGCTCACCCATTCATTATGTTTTCATAAGGGTAAGCATCTTGGACATACTGGCTATTCTGTGAGCTAGAARTCCAGTGCAACACTGAGTATTTCAATTAACTGGATATTATGAATGCTCCTTCAGAAAAATCCTTCTGCATATTTAAATTGTGCGTATAAAATGAACTTGTAATGAAATGTGCCATGGCTTACCTCTGTGCATAAGTTAAGGTATTTATCTCTCTTTTTGTTTAGGATGTTTAAGAACGAAGAAATAGGTTACCACATGACAAACTACTACCAGATAACTCTAGGACTAGAAAAATATCTTCTCTGTTTTTTCTTTAGCTGTAGAGAGGGTAATATCAGTGTCCAAAAGATGCAGTTTGCAGCACTGTAATTGCTCCTTTCTCCTGCTTAGAACTGGGTCCTTACTARTAGTTTGTGTAGTTGGCAGTAGTTTTAGAGGCTTTTTGAAAACAGTTATTTGCTTCCACTTCTATCTCTCTTTTCTTATCTGCATAAACTTTTTACTTTTCTGGGAAGGCACTTTTCTTTCCCTCTAGAAATCTCACTTGACATTTAGCAAGGGACATTTCTAAGAATGTCAGATTGATGAGAGCTGTTTGCTGAAGTCTCACCATGTTCATTCAGCTGAACAATATCTGTTGTTAACAGACATAATTATTATGAACAGGTTTAAAAAGACAAGCTTATTGCTGTACTTTGGCAACCTGCTTTTGAGCTGCTGGTTACACAGTAGTAATACTTGGCACATTACATTGCTTTTTATCTTCAAAGTGCTTACAGATGTTGGCTAAATAAACACATTAGAGGCTATCTAGGTAGGTCCCTTGTTTGGGAAGCAGTAAATTACTGCTTCTTCGTTCATATTGTACAATTTGTGAGTGTTTAGGTTCATAATGACAAGCAACAGAGAGAGACGTGACCCTTGTGGTTGAAGTATGACTCTTAAGTTTTGCTGAAGACTTTCAGACTTGKTTTCACTTTACCATATACCCCACGGGAATTCCGTAACTATAAAGCCTTTCTTCTTTGGTAAGAAAAGAGAGCAGAGGTTTGGCTATGCAGACAAGATGAGGCAGCAGGATCACCTTACTGAAGGTGCTGGAAGCTGCTAAGAGTGAGTGAGAAGATCCAGGAGCCTTGGAAAAATTAAATAAGTTGAGTTTTGGAGTTACAAATGTGCAGTATTTGCAATACAAGTGACCTGACCCACAAGTTGCATRACTTAATCTTATAGTCCTTTAGTTTTTACCCAGGATCTCTTCCATCAGGTGAGTTCCTAGTGATGGCTGTTCTGCAAAGAAAAATGGAAGCAAAGGTAGTTTACTGGGCATAACAGAATTGTCATAGGTTTTCTAATGTTTCTTAGCCAAGCATGGGATGTTTAAGAAACAAGAGATTCTTGTGGTAGATTGAGTACCTTTTACTTTATTATGGAGACAGCTCTGGGCAGATATGTAATCGAATAAGTACTTGAGCCCAGGCTCTAGTGACTATTTGTGCTAATTGATAAAAAGATTGCTGCATAGTAGCCTAAGTGGTAATTGGGCCATATGTCAGGAAAAGAAAGCACACATTTGGCCTGCTGACATTTGTCACAGTATTGAAGACCTGACAGAGAATGGGACAATGTCTTACCTATGTATTTTGTGTGTATGATGGCACTAAAGCTAGAAATCATGATGTGGCTAAATAGCTACTGCAAATGCAAAGCTCTTTTCCCTATGTTTTTGAGACAACATCACATTTGTGGAAGTATGTTTGCACTGGTCACCCTTTTAGTTTGTGGCAGAGGGAGAAATATCTACTTTCCTTAAATTTCTCTTGAAGTTTGGAGCAAGGTGATTGCAAATGAGTTTCAATACATGAATTTAGAAGCATCATAAACTGTGTAAATTGCTGTTTGGGCATTTATATACATCATTGCCAAGAATTATGAAATATGAATGTTTAGCTGATTAATATTCCTGAAGTGTGCTTAAAACAGCTGTACTGAGCTTGAAACTGTGTGACACATTTGAGCCTCTTAGACTTGAGAGCAGTTATCAAGAGATCTCAAAGCTGGCTTTTCTTAAACCTTGTGTGCCCTTTTTGCATAAGCAAGCAGAAGTCATTCTGAAAAGTTCTCCACACTTACTAATTCTTATTGTGGCATTAATAGCTATATTTATTTCAAAAGGCTTGCATGCATAGGAGTTGGCTTCTCATAATCTGACCTTTTTTTGGACACATGAATCAGAAAATTGAGCTTTTAAAAATTCAGGCTTTTGTTCTCTCTGGCATTGTTTAAATTCAGCTATATTTTAGCTTTACAGCCTTCCCTTCCCCGCTTTATATATCTGCAGTTTTGGACAAAGTATTGCTTGTTGATCGTGAGACACTCTGGTTGCCCACTGACATAGCTGGGAAACCGTACTCGCTGTCTCTGTCTCTCTGGGTTGAGTTTTTAGCCAGCCAGGTGTTGCTTTTCTTTCAAGTCCTGAGCTGCCGATAAATAATTAACAAGAAGATCATCCACCTTTCTGTTAGCTTGCTAGCTTCCAGTGAGCCTTAGTTCCCACTTTACAGCTCCTCTTTTGGAGAAATTGTCTGAGCTGACCCTGAATAGCATTGCTAGCTTTCTGTCTCTGAATTAACGATACCTGATTTGGGGGGGGGGTGGGGTGTGTGGGGGGATGTGATTCACAAAACTTAAATACACAAAACTTCAGGGCGTGCTTTTTATGATTCCTGTCTCCTTACCTATTTAGYGAGGTCTCATATTATCAGGAATTATATTCATTCTGGGAATGATTTCTGGTGAAATGGAGCTTATGGAGGGAGAGACTTTGAGGTTAAAAAGCAGGCAGATCAAAGGACAGCATCGTATAGCTGTGGGTTTGGAAGGATGTCAGAATGGTGTCTGTCCACAGAAGGATCAGCTATACTCATGTCACTTTTGGCAGATGTCTAATTTCTTTTTAAAGACCTCCAATGATGAAGACTACACAGACTCCCTAAGCAAATTTGTCCTTGACATTCATCTAGTGAGCTGTCATTGAGAAGTTGCCTGTAGAGCTTGAATATTATAAATACAACCGATAATATTAATGCTGTCAGTACCCTCATCCATGCACCAACACACTCGTCCTTATTCCCATCAGCATGTGCCTGATGATTTCACAGATTATGGTCCTTTAATTAGAGCRTAGCAAATTCTGCCAGAGACTGACGTTCCCAGGCCCAGTGCAGTTTGGTTTCACTTGGGGCTGGTTCTGGGGAGATTGCAGGCATTTCTTCTGGAACTTGATTGAGGAAAGAGGCAGCTGCTARGGACAGACATGTGAAGAACTCGTATTTAGGGTTTAATTTCTTCCTAGTATCTTGCGGTTTGCTATCTGAAGTAATTTTCCTTATAACCATGTGATCTTCCCTCCAGCAACYGAGTACATTTTCGTAAGCAGCACACAATGGATTTGATGATACTTGTGAGTAGGGATAAGTTTCCATACCCAAAAGGTAGGGATACCAGCTAAGTGATAAGAGCAGATGGCACTGTCATTATCAGAGGAGAACAGCTAAAGAAGTTGCTTGAGAGRGGGAAAAGAATCAAAGAATGCTGTGCACAAGCATACTCTCAGCTGTCTTTACATACTTACCGTTTTAGATTCAGCTCATACCTTCTTATGCTGCTTTTGCTGCTTTGCTCTGCTTTCATCTACAGATGTGTCCTCCCACCATGCCCCTTACTCCTTTGCCCTGTAGACAAAGAACCACGGCAGAGCTGTTGACCTAGGAAGCACCTGGGCAGGAGGACATAGGACAGAAATGTTCCCCCATGGCTGGAGTCMGGGTCTCAGAGTCCCGAGTGACCAAGTGGAGGAACAGAGATGGGACAAGATGGGAATCATGCCAGTTCTTGAAAACCTCAAGCCTTGCACAGGCATCTGGAGCTAAGCAATCTCCTTGTTTATTTCTCCAAGTGCTCCAGCTGGTTTGATCTGCCATATGTGTTTAGTTGCTTGCAGCATTTACTTGCTAAGATTTATGAAGTCTCCATTATGTAGCTGCATCTTGATCATCTTCCCTTCCCAGGCAGTTACACCAGCTAGATGCTCTATAAGATGAATCAAGTCAGTGTCGAAACTTTGAGCCTTTTATCTAGGCTGGGGGGAGAAATCCTGTCCAATTGTCTTGGCTTGGGGATAGAAACTAAAATCTCTGCATGCTACTCCCTGACTTGTGAGTAGGTTTTTGTCACAACCCCTCCCCCCAACAACAAAAAAAACCCAACCCCAAAACAATTTTCTATAAAGCTGGGTCTGGGAATGTGGTGTTCACCAGTCTTTGGCTGTCTGGAGAAATGTTTGCTGGTTGTAAAGTGCTTCGAGACCTTGGCACACAACTATAGTACAAAGTATTTTGTCATAGTGTGTACTTCGCATGTCACTCTTCTCACTTTTTAAATTTTATTTCTGATTATCATCCAGCTGTGAATTTTTTCCTGATGTGAATCCTAGCTTATAGAAATGTTTTCCCCAGACTTTTTGGTTTGGATGTGAAAAATATAACTGAAAGTGTTCCTTTTTCCTTTCCTGAATCCTTATTTTTGTTCTGTTGTTGTTCAGTTGTCTGTTTCATATATCATGTGTTACTGTTTTTCTACCTGTTATTTTATTACATTAGCTCTTAGGCTCTGAAGAACGTAATCCTATTGTGCTACATGCTGCGCAAATGTAGGAGAAAGATGATTTCTCTCTGCGAGATCTTGTGCTTTCACGTGTGAGATGGGGGCCAAAGATTGTTCAGACACACAGATAAAAAAATATAGCGTGTGAAGGGTGCTTAGTATATTAAACATGATGTAGGCAAAAAAAATCTATTTTAGGAGCTGGATTCTCTGTTTATAGTCCTTTGCACACCTTTCCAAGAGACATTCAAACTGCATCACCTGACTGACCTAGCCATCAGCTCCCGGAGAAAGTGCTCTTTGAATGCAAAGGGATGGAGAAGCCTATGAAAGATGAAAGCGCAAGTTCCTCAGTGGCTCCTTATTGTGCTAATTAACTGAGACAAAAACCCTTTTCCGCCTTGCTCTTCTGCTTGCAAAAGCCAGAACGGTGCTGTCTGCCTTTCGGATGCGCCTGGCAGCTCCGCAGCGACCGGTCCCTCTCCAGCGCTGTCGAGTGCCAGGATGCTGCCGGGAGCCTGGGAAGAGCCCCGGAGTCCTTAGTGGTGACAGGGAGGGGAGCAAACTGCTCTTCCCTCTTCGTCCCCAGCAAAGAATGAGACAGGCCCAGCAGCTGCACGGCGGTGAATGCTAACTGGCGGCTGGTCGGGCATCGCGAGCTTTTCGTGAGGCCCTTTGCTGGCTTTTTCGTGTTTTGACATACTGCGTTTACCGCTTTAGACTTGTGGCTGCTGCTTGGTGTCACGCTTGCAGCAAGTCCTCAGCAGGGCTTCCTCCTTACCCCCCTCGATTTTCTTGTATAACTGTAAAGAATTGTCTTCATCTTGAGGGAAGTGGTGCAACTAAAGAACAGTGGGAGTAAATAAGTTGCTTCCTTTGCTTGTTTTCCTTTTGCCTTCAGGTCAAGTTTGTAATAGTACAAAACTGGACAGTTTTCCTCTATATTCTTGGAGAATCTGTCAGCACTCACTTTTTATGTCAATTTTCATAATATTAGTGCGACCCATGGTAAAACTTCTGACTCTGTTACTCTCAACCTGGGTACCTTCTGGGGAAAATGCTTGTGAAATGTTGTTGTGGCTGTGCTGGAATATTCACAGTAAAGATAAGGATGTGAATCACTAACGGCAGCAGTACTGTGGGAAGTCACCAGTTACTGCATCTCCTCTGTGGTTTTCCGTCCCTTCAGCTGAAGTACCTTGTCTCTTACCCACTTCTCACTTCATGCTGATGCTTTTATGGAATCTCTTGTGGTTCTGTAGGTGTTTGACCATTTTGGTCTGAAATACATTCCGCTGTTTCAGTAACCACCACCTCCTGCCCCTTGCTGGTGACTTTACACTATAGAATCATTGAATGGTTTAGGTTGGAAAAGACCTTTAAGATCATCAAGTCTAACCGTTAACCTAGCACTGCCATATCCACCACTAAACCATGTCCCTAAGTGCCACGTCTACAGGTCTTTTAAATCCCTCCAGGGATGATGACTCCACCACTTCCCTGGGCAGCCAGTTCCAATGCTTGACAACCCCTTAGGTGAAGAAATTTTTCCTAATATCCAATCTAAACCTCCCCTGGTGCAACTTGAGGCCGTTTCCTCCTGTCATATCACCTGCTACTTGGGAGAAGAGACCAACACCCACACTGCAGAGCAAAGAACAGTTTTGCAATCTGGTGTAGGCCAGTGGTACAAAGCCCTTGTAGAAATAAAGAGCTCCAGTGATAATTAGTGACTTGATTTATGTTGGGTATTGGACAGGCAGGATACAAGTGTGTGTGTTTTACCAAGTCTGAAGTAGGACATGGCAGATCGGCAGAGGCTGCAGCGAAGGACAAATGTAACCTCAAGTGGGATTTGTATCCCGGTATCCAGGTCGCTTTCCGTCATCCTGTAACCAAGGGCTCAGAAGTCACGTGTCCCTCTCTGCCGTGTTGATGCTGTAAGTGGAGTTGATTAAGGCTGTATATACAACTTCACTACAGCTATAATTTAACTATTCCCTCTTCAATTGCGGAAGAGTGAAGAGCGCTGTCTCTGTACCTTGTCATCCTGAATGTGCTGCAAGAGATTTTTCTGTCGTATCTATACCCACATGTATTTCCTTCCTCTTGTATAATTCATCATTGAAGAATTTGCATTTTCCTGATTTTGAAAGTTCCAATGTTGTAATGATGAGAGAAATGGGGGCAGAAGGAGCTGACTGTTTGGTTTTTTTGTGTTTTTTTTTTTTTTTTTTTACCTAGCACTTTTGCAAATTTATTTATTTATTTATTGTACAAAACCCTCTTAACTAAAAGGCAGTTGAACTGGTGCCAGTGGAATATTCCAGACTTTAAAAGTGACACAAGCCATTTATATTTTTACTTGAAAAAGCATTTTCTGAGCTGCCTCAGCACAAGATGACCATCTGTCCGTGTCCCTTGCTGAACTGACAGTGCAGGGAAGCTAAGCCTTTGACTGTCCCTATATACAGACACCCCCTCACACTTTTTTCCAAAGTCAGTAGTTTACTATATCTTTGATGTGGGGGAATGTCATGGGCAAATGGGCACTTGTCATGGGCAAATATCCAACGGGGAGATTTTTGATGTGGTACCAGGTACAGAGCTGTTGTCACAGGTAATAATGTATGAGTAGAATATACTGAGAACCAGTCTCTAGTAGATGTGGATCTGACAAAATGCATAGAGCGTACATTGGGATAGCTACAGGCATTTGAAAGTGGATTTCACTATTCTTGCATAGCACTGTAAGAGGCGTGTGAGTATCGTAAAACATGCATGTGGCTCTCTTCACAAATCAGCATGTGAATATCTTTCATGAGGAAATCTTTCCTTTTGAAGCAGGTGAGCAAAGGACACTTCCTAGAACCTCTGACTACCTCTTTTTAGTAACTGGGTTTATTTTGTTTTAATGGATGTAACACAGCATACAGCAACAAGGCTTTAAAGCACTTAATGAAAGGAACTTGGTGAGAGAGCAGTTGGCCCTCATTGAGGGGTCCTCTTTATGTTATGCCACATCATTGGGTCATGGGGACACCAACTATTGTGCTAGCTCTCCCCAGTACCATCTCTTCCTTTCCAGGGTGTCACTCTAAAGGCTTCAACCTCTGTTGCAATTTAGCACCACAGAATGGGGGATGGAGGCTGCACCATGTTGGGATGTGGCTCATCGCAATATCAATAACGTTATTGATGCCACATGCGCTGCTGCTTGACGGAATCATGCAAACCTAAAAGACAAGGTAATCAATTGTAGCTGAAAAGTACTTAGCTGGGAGAGAGGGCATGCTGAAAGGCTGGTATGACCTTTCCAGATCATCACTCTATTTAGTATAATTAATGAAAAGCTCCCTGCTGGACTGAAATGTCTAAGTGCTTTCCTTTGGGGGAGGGGAGCTTAGGGAAAGGTGGAGATACGGCTTTTGAAGAGCCCAAAGGACAAAATCTTCATGTGAAAGAAGGAAGATCATAAAAAATTAGGCAGCTCGGGTATGCACCATTTCACTGTCGGGTTATTGAAATTAATGTCTGTGTCACTGTTTACGTCACTGCAACATGTCTTCTGACACCTCTGGTAATTTCCTTCTCGACTCAGAATCATTTTTCATCTTCATGATGCACCAGGAATCTTTTATCGCTGCTGCAGAAGTGCTGTATGTGTATTCATAGCTTGGCTTTGAAGGGAAGGTTTTTACAATAGGTTAAGAGCTCAGACAGCCGTAATTTCCCTTTTGGCAATGCTCTGTTTGATCCCCCTTTACAGATCAAATAAATACGCTGGAGGTCGAGGGAAGCCGTGAGTGTAACAAACCCAAACACCGACTGACACAGCCTAAAAGCCCCCCCATGCTACTTAAATCTTGTATTCACACAATGCTGCTACTGGTTCCCTGTCTAAAAACAAAAATGCCTTCAAGTTTCTGCCAACAACCAAAGCTGTCCAATTTGTATTTAATCAGTTATTTGTCACTGTCTGGCATATTTTGCCTGAATGGTTATTATACATTTATTTGTCTTTGTTTCCCTCACGTGTTTTGCTGAAGCAACAATAGCATGGAGATATTTGCCTTGCAGAAAAAGAATCTCGGTGAATCATTCAAACCTATTTCCTTGGCTTTGTCATAGTAAATTTGTATGTCTGTGTGGGAAGTAAAATAGACGATTCACTTTCTGTATCTTCCTCTTCTGCTGCTTCGCAATGGCTAGTTACAATCTCAAATTGCTTCCTCTGAGAAACACAAACAGTTGTATGATATTTAGTCCTTTAACAACCAGAAACAAACAGAGTGAATGTAAAATTGGTGTAAAATAGCCTCTGTTTAAAAATACTCTGCTACTGTTTTGTTGTAGATAAATTGTTCTTTTTAAGGCCTAACTGATTTTAAATTTTAAATAAATGTATGGGTTTTTTGTTTATTTGTTTGGTTTTTTTTTTTTGTTTTGAGACTGCAAAGCTTGTAGAACTTTTATATATATATATGTTCATTTTTAAAAACTTCATCTAGTACACTGGGCACTGTAGAGTTACTGTAAGGCTGACACTCAGTAGAGCGGAATGGTTATGAAGTGAATTTCTCATCTCAGCAAAGAAAACTGCTTTCCAGAAATACAGGGCTGTAGTCAACACATCCATTTCTCCTCACTTCAAGAATATGGTTTCCATA
Source organism: Oceanodroma leucorhoa (assembly GCA_030449065.1). Lineage (NCBI taxonomy): Eukaryota > Metazoa > Chordata > Aves > Procellariiformes > Oceanodroma > Oceanodroma leucorhoa. Next base: position 495,431 of record JASVER010000177.1, read on the forward strand.
GTTAAATAGTTGGAACAACTGTCAGCAGGTCTTCCTCTACACATGGCAGAGAGAGGGTGTTCTGGCAGCGGTTGCTTTTAAATCTTGAGTTACCTTTATTGTGAATTGTGCTGTTAGTGCAGTGCTTCCTATGTACCACTGTGACTTTCTGGAAAATTGGGAAGTGTTCGAAAATGGCTCACTTGGTTGCTTCTAAAATTCGCAGCCACCTTCACATCTTATGATGGGGACAGATCTGGATTCGAACTGCTGGAGAGCAGTCAGTTTCCCATGGGCTGTGTCATATCAGTGTCCGAGTAGAAAGGTCCCACAGCATTTAGAGAGTTTGGAAGGCAGCAGGTAAGGGAGCTCGAAGTGTTTTAAGAAAATGCGGGTCTACTTTCAGCAAAATAAGCCATTTGTGAATGGCTGGCTTTTCCCAAACACTTCCAAAAGGAATGAACAGAGACCCATATAGAGACAAGATTATATAGGTCTCTATTTTCTTTTTTGATAGCTATGGATATGAAAGCTGATGACATTTTGTGCAGAAGAATCATCTTGTTTTGCTCTGAATGTTTATTCTTCTACACAAAGGGGTAGGATTGATGCCACTGTAAAGTCTTTGTGAAGTTTTGGAGGAAGACCTAGTGATAACTTTTGGTGGAGGAATATTAACAATAGTCATCTTGCACAATATTTTTAGTCTTAAGCTCCAGTACCTAAGTGGTTTCTCACAACTCACGAAGACTAATGTAAATGCAACACTGCAACTTCTGTGGTTAATGTGAATCCCACAGCATTCTGCAGACCTTTAATTGTGTGAAAAAGAAGCAAAAAATGTAAATCCTTAATTTGAGAAGAGAGACTTGCCTTGTTTTGGGCAAGATGTGTGGCCTCCTTTAGCCCCTCCACCTATAAGGATATCAACACATCTAAACAAGTGGTTTTTTCAAGGAAGAGAAGGTATTGTGGTCTACTTCCACCAGTTACTGCTTGCCTGTGTTGTTTGGTTTGACCCAGTTCAGAGGTGGAAATCTGCCTTTTGTATTTGGCAATAATACACTTCCTTCCGAAGCTCAGCCTTTATGGCTGGTGGTGGAGTAGACATAACTTTTTGGATGCCAGTAGAGAGCTCACTTGTTTAATTGTCTCTGATCCTGCACTCTTACCTGCCCAGTGGTGATGCTTTAAAAGGAGCATCGTTCTTCTGCATAGTTTGTATCAAACAGTGAAGGCTTACTTGATGTAAAAACTATTCGCTATATGTCAGCCATCTGTTCTTCCAGTCTTTAAATGTTGTATCTGATCAGCAGAACCCCTCAAATTTTTGAGTGAAAAAACCTTGAGTGAGAAAATGGCATTAAAGTTTTGTGTCACCTTCTTTTGGCTCAATAAACAATAGTGAAGTATAGAAAGGATTAATAGCTCCTTCCTGCAGGGCCTCAGCTATATTATCTAGAGGAATTTTGTCTGCTAAAATATGAGCTTCACGGTACCTCTGCAGGCGTAAATTATTTGGCTTTTCTTCCTGAAGGATAGCCTGTCACCCTAAAGGCAATTTTTCTTTTTCATTTACTATATACTATAATTTTCATGTGCTTGTTCCAGTACACGCCCCCGTATGCAGCGTGTTACTTCCCTACATACATTAACATTGGTATCTTAACATAGAATCAAATCTGTGCTTTTGTGTAGATAACTAAATGCTGGTATTGCGTAGAGCTGACCAACAGAAAATCTACGACACAGCAATTTAGAACAAAACGAAAGCTTACCATGAAATGTTTGTGCCTTTCTCTTGCTCTCCGTGGGGGATTAGGGTGTTGCTGTAGCGTGTGGGAGCTTCAGATCCCGGTCCCTGTTTTGCCTCCTGCGGAGTGATTTGGCAGATGAAAGCTGCTGGCCTCGATTAGGCGAAACAAGGACCCTAACCTGAACCTTGTGCCGTGAATCTCACAGGTGGCCTCTTGCTGCGATGGCTGTACCTTTGCCTTTTCCTTTCTCCAACAATCAGAATTGCTTACCTCTCTCAAACGTAATTGTGTCTGAAATTGCAGGAGGTCAGAGCGCATATTGAAATTTGCCTGCTTCTAGGCATCACGAGATTAATATAAAAAGCTTCACTTCTGCTATTTCCCTTCTGACACTTTGAGAATGAAATTTGCTTTTGTATAGGGTCAATTTAATCCTACTTGAGTGCTGTGAGTGTGTGTATGTATGAGCACGCGTCTGCAGGGCTGTCTTCTGATCAAGACCTAAGTGAGCCTAAGGTAGGCTTGATGCTGGCTCGCTCCATAGGATTCTATTTCATTGCATTTCAAATTCAAAGTACAGAAGTGCACAGAAGTTTCAATCGAGTTAGATAAAGCTACGTGAACCTCAGAATAGCATCTGTGTTCGTGGCATTGTATATCCTAACCAGATGTCGCAAAGGCATTGCTTTATCAGACCGCGGTCTATTCCTGCAGGATGCTGAAGAATTTATAGCTTGTTGCTCAAACCAAATCTTGGAGCAAGAACTGCTGTGGCATCAGTCTTGTCCGTCATAAAGCAGCTCATTGTCAGGTCTTCATATGATCTGTGTTAGCACCTCTAGGTTTTTTTTTAGTCCATAGGTTTATAAAGCCTCTGAGGTGTTAGTGTTGGAAGTATTGGTTAAAGTTTCTGTAGACAATTTCAGATTATCTTCTGTTCTTACCTTTGTAAAGATTTCACAGTTCTTACTGTTTTCTGTCTCTTAATACTTTTTTTTTTGTCGGTGTGATTCCTTATCTCTAAATATTAAAAGATGACTTCTGTGTACAGCTGAATGTGTGCTTAAGGTCCATAAAGTTTGTAGAAGTTTCCTTTAGTAAAACAAGAAAAACAAAGCATGATTTCTGTGTTGGTCAGAGAGCACCGTTACATTTGCTGACCGCCATCACCTGTTGTAAACCTTTGGGGAATGTAAAGAAGCTGTTGCATTAATTTAACATGATGCAAATCAACCAGTGTGGTTTGTGTCAAGAAAAATATTTTATCAAGCCTGTTATGATGTTTCTATCAGAACCGGTACACTAAAGAAATCAGAGTTGAGGGTTATACTTGGGACTAAACTTCTTTACAACATGCTTTCTATAAAGGCTTATTAGGGGAAGTGAATTACTCGCATATTGAAGGATGAGATTGTTGATTAGAAACTGGTTGAGAGGCAGAATAATGCTTGGAATTGATCGGTTTTCCATAAACAAAAAAAAAAGCTGCTGGCAGCATCTTGTCTCAGAGTTGTACAATATAGTGAGGCATGCTGTTGAATATGCTTATTAGGAGTTGTTATTTCTGATTATTTTTTTCACTTCTAAATGTTTGAAAACAGGAAAAAAATTGAAACCTGAAACTTTTGTTTTCAGTAAAAAACCCACAAAAACCAAGAAAGCAAAACTTCCCCTGTTATTTCATTAAGATTATTCTGAATGAGGAAAATGGTAGGAAGGACAGAGGTGACAAAAGGCGTCTGAAGTGGCAAAGATTTGAAGAATAACAAAATTGTTAGGTTTGAGTCTTTTTAAGTTCAAAGTGGCTTTTAAAGAGCTTTATGATGTTGTTACAAAGTTAATCCAATACAGAGAAGTGCAAGGTAATGAACTTTAGAAAGAGCAGTTTGAAATGCTCAAACTCATTGATGGGTTCTAAATTAAATGCTGCTATTCTCTCACACAGAGTCTTGGGCTTTGTTGTTATTGGCTTACTGAAAATATCTGCTTAGTGCTCAGCTGTGGTCAAAATTATTTAAAAGAAAAAAAAGCTACTTGACAGTAGCCTTTTAATAAGAAAGGTATTGAGAATATACTAGGAATATGCTGTTGCTGTTTCAGTTGAGGATATATACAATATTTGCTTGGGTTTTTGTTCTTTTTCTTCCTTTGTTTCAGAGATGAAAGAACAGAGAGGGGGCTCGGGAGAAAAAGTTGGAAAGCAATAAAAAGAGCTGGATTTTTCTCTGGTCTTGGTGAAAAAACTTCTATTGGCTTTGGGGATACATCATCAAGGCTGTTATCGGGGAATTGTGACCAGTCTCTTAAATAGGGAAGAATAAAGATGATAAGAACACTGAGCTCATAAGGGATCATAAGATATTACAAGATGAAGAAAAGTGAAACATAATATAGACTATGTCATCTGGATGTACTGATTTCTGCTTTTGGACAAGTAGGGATAACATGCTTATTTAATGAGGAGAGTGGAAAAAATAGCATTTCAAGCAACTCTTATGGAGAAATTAATTTTATTTCCTGTTGAAACATAAAAAGTTTGAGTATCTCATGTTTTCTTTTCTTTGAACCTTTTCGTAACAACAACAAAAAGAAATTCAAAAAAATAGGTAGGAAAGATGTATGTTGTTTCTCTCTCCCTCCCCCCAAGTGGAATAAATGAAACTAAGCCAATTCTTCTCAAACTTGGAGAACTAGAGAAAATCAAGGGATTTATACGTATCTTTTTTTCCATTCTGTGTGTTGTGACTTTGTTTTTGTGGACTTCTAAGGCGACCTCTAAGAGCACTACAAGAGGATGACATAGCTTTGGTATTAAAACACAAGAAACTGCGATGGGATTTGATTGAAGAAAGTACATTTCCTTAAAGGAAAACTTTATCCCCAAGTGCGCAGACTTTATAATGATGATAGGACTATGAGCAAGCTGTGGTATACCCATTTTTGTGCTTTCAAATATGTGCCAAGTGCTGACCATTGGATTTCGGAGGATATTTTCCTCACAGAGCCAGTATTACTTAATTATCATTAAAATTCCTCAGGAAGGAAATGTCCATGAAGGAGGCAATGTTCTAACTCCCTTACAAAGACGGGGAAGTGCGGCATTAACCTTTTATCTGCAATGCCTTTTGGGCAGGGTGCTGTTTTTGGTCAGAAACGTGAGACTACTGGCTTATTTTCCTTGTTTAGTCACAGGACACCTTCAGCTCTGCAGCCCACCTCTGCTTCAGTCTGAAGGCCCTCTTGCTCTCGGATCAGGTGAAACCCGGGTCAACAGCCACGTCTTGCACATCAGTCGTTTTGGTGGCGATTGCCTGCATTCCATATATGATTTTTGTCTAATGTTATTTGGCTGATCTGTATGTCTCTAACTGTTATGTCATGACCTAACAAAAAGGACCAGCTTGTACGTAAAAATGCTGAAGAAAACATAGGAAACATACTAGAGAACATACTGGGATATCTTAGAACAGCAGTGTTCTCGAAAAAATTATGAAGTGAAAAAGGCTCCTGAAATGTGTTACTTTCGCAGTCTTAAAATATGCATAAATTATGGCTTCATTTCAGGCATCCGTGACACAACTACTATGGCTTATGATATGAGTGGCCTAAGGCAACAGAATTAAAGCAATATTGTGCTCCATTATTCCCTATAATTAATTTCGCACACAACAGGAGTGTGTACTAGTTGTTTGCTAGGACTGCGGTCTTCAGGGTACTGGGTAACTGTGCACCGAGGAATTCTATGAATTTTAGCTGTGTGCATTGTAGGTGTTGAAATGACTGAAAATGGACTGTGTCAGCAGTATAAATCTGTGATAACATTTTCTTGAATATGAAATGTGAGAATATTTATTTGCTTTCCAGTGTTAGCAGTATGCTTTCAGCCAGTTATTTAATATTGCGGGGTTTTTTTGCCGGTGGCAGAGCTGGTCTCACTTATGGATAGGGTGGCTGTTACATCTGTTTGCATGCGTCTGTGTCCTTGGGATTTTTTTAGAGAAAGTATTCTCATTTGTCTCTGGGTATTCTTTCCTCCTTTCTCTTCAGAGAAAAGTTAGTTGTGCTGAAAGTATTGAAAATCTTGAATTCTTGCAGAACCTGATCTGCAAAAGCAATAGTAGCTCAAGCTTCTGAATTCACCCGGGTTATCTACAAATTGTCCTGGAAGGGCTCTCTGGGACTGAACTAGTTCAGTGCTGAAAAAGTTAGTTGTGCTGAAAGTATCGAAAATCTTGAATTCTTGCAGAACCTGATCTGCAAAAGCAATAGTAGCTCAAGCTTCTGAATTCACCCGGGTTATCTACAAATTGTCCTGGAAGGGCTCTCTGGGACTGAACTAGTTCAGTGCTGGGATGGAAAAATATGGTAGACTTCTCTGTTAAGACTGCTGACTGTGATAGTAGATCTTTGGATAGGAACAGGTTTTATTTAGTCTTACTTGGTGTTTAGCACTGGGCACAAACTACATAAAGGGAAAACACTAGGCACTTGTAAGGAAAAGTCATCAGAGTGGATTATATTTGCAAGAAGACTCTCACTTTCATTAGAATAACTGATGTCTTTGATTCTCCCCTCTCCCCCAGTTATTCTTCTCTGCTTATGGAGCATATTCCTTGCTCAAAGAAATATTGTGAAGATGTGTAATAATCTTAGTAGAGATGTGTTAATTGTTAGATTCCTCTGAAATATTTTGGCAACTTACACCTTGCTTTTTTTAGAACATGTTGATATTTGCATGCCAAACATTATAATGGCAAATTACAGTTTGTTATCAGGTGTCACTTTTTGATACCCATGGGTACCGTATTTTGGTGGGGGTTTTTTGTTTGTGGTGGGTTGTCTTTCTGTGTTTTTTTTTTTTTTCTTTTTTGTCAAATTATTAACAATACATCCATGACAAATAAAGGGTGGCAGTGTGTCTTTGGTGTTTTTATACGTGGATATTGCCAGTCTCAGTACTTCAGTACTATGGAAATAGGTTTAAACCACACACATACGTGCCAACCAAAGAAAAACCCTAAACTGGGAAAGAACGTGAATGTACAGTGCAAAACAAATCTGCCTTAGATAGAAAGGAATTCTATGCAGGATTACTATAACCTTCTCTCATTCTTTGCCACTATATTACTTTTTCTGCTGTAATTGTCAAGTGTTTTCTATTATCTCTGACTACTTAGAAGGGATTTTCACTTTATTTTACTCACAGCTAGGCAGGACTGGGAAATTCAGAGAGAACACAAAAGATCGGAGTACTAAAAGGAGGTCTGATGGAATAGGAAGATGAGATTTTTCTACATGTTACTTTTTCTGCGAAGAAAATTGTTATTAGGCAACTTACATATACAACCTTGAGGAATCTAAAAATGGAAGTTCTGTATAGCTCCCTAATAACATGTTTAGAAAATGTAGTTTCAAAATGCTTCAGTTCCTGGGCACATAGAAAAGCGAGCGAGCTTCACTGTTTATTATCGCTGCACATTTGCATAACTCAGTAGTACGTGAGTCTACACTGAAGTGTTTCTGGTTATGAACATAATGTAACATATGACATTTATGTATGCTAATTTCTAAGATATATTTTAGCTGACTAAAGTATTCATGTTGGTGGTTAGCACAATTAGAGGTGTTCACAATAACACTCAGTGTTAACTGTTGTACTGTAGCAAATTAGTGTTTCCAATTAACTGTCCCTCTGCATACATGATTACAGCACACGTCTGATCAGGGTTCAACATCCTGAACAGTATTACTTCAACGTGGGCAATTCTTAGGGAAAAGTAATTAAATTTTCCAGTGTGTGTTTGCGTGCTAATTGTTTCACTGTTTTTCTCCTGCTCCAGTTATCTGTCACTAAATTTTTATTGATTTTTATTTCTCCTACTAAGATAGCAATTCTTTGTACTTTTACTGTGTAAAAGTCTTGGTGAAGTTAGGTGGGTAATGTATCGTTCACAAAACCATCTGTCCACAGGCAGTTTATCCACCCAATTTTCTTGTTTACTGTACCTAAACATGCCAGAAAAACACATATTCTTTCTACTGAGTGCTTTATTAAAGAGAACTGTCTGTAAATCCTATCAACTTTTAACATCTTTTTACCTACATCTAGATTTCTTCTGCAGAATCATAATTACAGGATTGTGTTCTGAACCTTGTTTGCCGTGTCTGTCAGTGAGCAAATGCTGTGTATTGATCATTGCGAAAGATGCAGTAGTATATACAGTAATTCGAGATTTTAGAATTTTTTTTTTTTTTCTCATTGTAGTGAGTAGCTGAATATATTCTGCTGTCCTGGTTTCGGCTGGGATAGAGTTAATTTTCTTCCTAGTAGCTGGTATAGTGCTGTGTTTTGGATTTAGTATGAGACTAATGTTCATAACACACTGATGTTTTCATTGTTGCTGAGCAGTGGTTACACTAGTCAAGGACTTTTCAGCTTCTCATGCCCTGCCAGCGAGAAGCTGGGAGGGGGCACAGCCAGGATGGCTGACCCGAATGGGCCAAAGGGACATCCCATACCATGTGATGGTCCTCCTCAGTATATAAACCAGGGGGAGTTGGCTGGGGGGTGGGGACAGGCTGAGTGTTGGTCGGTGGGTGGTGAGCAATTGTATTGTGCATCACTTATTTTGTATATCCTTTTATCATTATTATTATTATTGTTTTCCCGTCCTTTTCTGTCCTATTAAACTGTCTTTATCTCAGTCCACAAATTTTACTTTTTTTTCCCCAAATCTCTCCCCCATCCCACTGGAGTGGGAGTGGGGAGTGGGCGAGAGGCTGTGTGGTGTTTAGCTGCCTGCTGGGTTAAACCACAACATCTGTGTATGATTGTATGAATTAGTATAGAGATTAACACAGATGAAGGCAAGTGCTATTTACATTTAATAAATTATTTAAACTTGCAGTCCATAAATGAGTTACGTGAAGGCAATGCCAGAGCTTAAGAAGCAAAGATCACATAGGACTGTTGTTATTTGGGGTTTTTTTTTAAATGTTTCTTTAACCTTCGTGGAGCTGGGACATGAAACTTAAAATTTGCTAGCCTGTATGTGGCAGCATGTTCTCGCTATGTGCTTTTCCTTAATCATACTTGGTTTAACTCTGAACCAAACTGTAAGATGAACTCTAAAAAGGTATTTTTTTAACTTATAGAACAACTATTTATCTGGCATGCTGTCATTTTCTGTATCAACTTTGATGAAAGGCAGTGTGAGTCTCTTTAGTTATGTTTATGATCATTTAGTTGAGAGATTAATGTTAGACAATAGCCGTTATCAAATCAGAACTCTTGTGGACTTATTCTGTTACCCTGCATTATCCTGGTACCCAGCCCAAAACGAAAGTACAAGTACGTACACAAGAGTAGGATGAAATTACAATTTCTCCATGACCCTAGCCAGAAAAATTCTTAGTGGAATCTATTTACAACATTTGTGTCAGGATGATGATGTTGTACTTGTAACAAGTACTGAGAAGTAGCATCCCTGCCCATTCAGACTTCAAAAACCCCAATCACACTCTTCAGTTGGGGAAGCCATGAGGTAGTACGCGATGGGAGGTGTCTGCAGCTACCCGATGTGGGGGGATGCTTTGCAGCAGCCGCGATTTGAAGGTCATGTAGTGTCAGTAATACTAATGTGTTGTTCCAGATGATATTCACAGGTATTAGTGCTGGATGTGTAAATGGCATTTCTCCCACAGTCAACTTCTGCTCCAGCTGTTGTTCAGGGAAGATGGGTTCAGCCCGAGAAGTGGCATCAGTAATCCCTCCAAGTCTTGTTCAATTTGTTTGCTTAAAATATTAGGATTATATTAAGCTCAGGTGCTAGAATTGTATATTTAACGGTGTGTGGTTTGATAGCTATTTTTGTGTGCTGCTAAGACATCCTGTCCAAAATACTTTCCCTAAAGCACTAGTCCTGATCTGAACCTATCTGGGGATTTATTGGTAGTAGATGTAAGGAATATACATGGATTTAGTAAAAAAATGCATTTCACTGTAACCATTTGTGTTAAGGGAGAAGTTAACTTCAGAGAATGAAGTTACTGAAAGTTGGAAAGCATGCAAGTCCAACTGAGGTGCTCAGCTCAGGACCTCTAGCCCCTTCTATTTTTAAAGTTTCTATAGATTTTGTTTTAAATTTTTTGGAGGGGAGGGCAAGTAATGCAAACTAATGTATGAATTGGAAAGTCTTGCACACATTTTTAGAGGAAAGTTGTAATGGTAAAATAAATGCAGCCTTCATACAGACTTAGGGGTGGGGTGGTGGTTTACACTGTAGTACATAGAACATGCAAGCCATTTTTTGAAGTAAGGAGTTCTCTTTATGGACCTTTCTAATTCCTTAGTATTTTCACCAAATCCCTTTCTATTCATGATATAGCTAATTGGAATTCCATATACTTTCTTTGTTAAAATTGGATTTATCTTACACCATCAACAACATGCTAAGCACAGCATTGACTTGCGTGCCAACAGTAGTCATCGGAAGCTCTTTTTTTTCCCATCACCTTCCCCTGAATTTTTTTCCTCCATGTATCTTTTTCTGAGTTCCATTCCCACCAAAAACATCACTGAAAGAATTACAGATCTTCAAACATTTGTGTTTCTTGTTTGTGGGTTTTGTTTTTGTGTGTCCCCCCCCGGCTTGTTTTGCTTTATGAGAAAAGCAGAGCAAAGAATGGATTGCTCTGTTTTCTCCTTGTGGTTTTGTGGACCTTTGCTGCCACGAGGCTACAGTCAGAGCAGGATTGCTAAAACATAATGTGGTTCAACTTTGTTTCAATGAACTCTTTAAAATAGAATCCATTTTAATCTTTCTTAAGCCTGGTTTCCTAGGGTAAGCATACAAACTTCCTCCCCCTGTCTGCATGTCTCTACTTCTCAGTCTTTCAGCTGGTCATCACTAGTATTACTTGAATTTAGAAGAGTAGAGAGATCAAAGGTACTAGTTAATAGAATTTTTATGAAAATGAGTGGGATGGATGTACAAATAAATCCAGACTGAAGAAAAACTTGAGTATTGATGGAAGTATAACTTATTGGGTAGAAGAGAATCCATCGCAAAATGTATAACCATTTTTATACTTCTAGGAGGGGAAGCTTTGATCAAAGCCTGGGAGTTATTAGAGACAGGCATCCTGATATCCTGTGTTTTGTTCTCTGTGTATTGAACTGTCTTGAATCTGTAGGAGTGCTCAGTCACAGAATATTTTGTTAAATCTATTAATGTGTCAGTTTGCTTGCCTTGGTGACTTCGGTCTTCTCTGTTCACTAGTCAAGCTGTCTTATTTCCGTGGTAAGCTCTTGCTGCGTATCGTTGCTGCGTTCATTGTGACACAATGCTGCAGGTATTGCTTCAAACCTGTTTTTTAGACTCCCGGGAGGTGAAGTACTTGCCTTGTGACTTCTTTCCTCCCTTTGTACCCAAAGGTATCCTCCTGTTCAGTGACCCAGTGAATGAGAGAGAGAAATGAAAGGTGACTTCTGTCTTGATGCTCTACTCTGCTGGAATGAAGGAAGCCCAGCTGCTTTTAGACAGCAAGACTGAGGAGAGAACCAGATTACACACTGAGAATAATTAGAACAACATGGATTTAATATCCTTATTGCCAGGCATTATTCTAGTCATTGCACTGCAACTGCTGTGTCTCTGGTTTCCATAAATAACAACAGGTTCAGGGCAACCAGAGAAAACAAATTCAGATTCGGTAACCTAAGTTATTGCTCATGTTTTTCTCCACCTTTTCTATTGCCTCTTCAATGTAAAGTTTTTCTTTGACCTAGATAATTTCTCATTTGCCTCTTTGAACATAATAATCAACAACCGAAATATTGAGAATTTTCTGCCTTCTTTTTGGATAGCTTTGAGGATCCTTTCACTCATCCTCTTTCCTTACACTTTTCATTTGAATTTCAACAGCCTTGTAGCATGTGTGACACTGCCTCCTGAATGAGGAAAAATAAGAAGCAATGGAGGAAGCATGGGGGGAAGGGGAGAGGAAAAAGAGACTGTACGCTTATAAAATCAGAGATGATGTTAGTAGCCCCAGTAACTCTCAAGGTCAGCTGTATAAATGTAAAATTCCAGCTTTTGTGAGACGTGATGACGAGTGAAAAATTCGGAAGACTAATCTGTGGCATTCACGGATAAGCCATAGGGCTGTGTGCACTAAGTAGTGCAGCTACCTTTTGGAAAACAGAATAATGGAATTTAAGGTGTATAATGAAGAAGTCCAGAATAGAAAATCAAGACATAGCTTTCTAGAAAAAAATATTTAGCTAGTAAAAAATTTCCTGGTCACATTGTTGACTTGATGAGATTATTCCATGGGGAAAAAAAAACCATGGAAAACTAACGTTATAAAGGCAGTTTCACAGAGAAGATGGTCACTACATATATCAGCACTGCCAAGTCAGATTTATTTATTCATTTATTCCTAAAGCAGACCATACCTGTGTAATTTGATGTTCCACAGTGGATGAGGAATGTGAGATACTTCCAGTAACTTGCATATGCAAGCCAGCGGCTCTGGAAAGCGTCCGTTTGGTGATGCTCTGACTTCTAGCCCTGCGTAAGCTGGCTACGTGTCAGTCAGAACGCGCGCACGTGCCTTCCGCAACGGGTGTGTTTACACCGGTGAGCTGATTTACATCAGGAGCGTGCTTTTGATATTGATGCCCCAATCATTATCACTGCCTTGCTTTGGCTTATCTCATGGATTGGTCATGGAGCGCAAAACCTGACTTTTAGATGAGCTTATCCCAGGTGAGCACGTCTCCTGTGAATGGGTGCTCGGTTCACGGGATCCAACCGGGATCAGAAGTACACCTTCGGCACGTGTACCATCCGGATGCCGAGTCGCTCTTGCTGGGCTGTAGCTCCGACGTGGCGGCACTACTTGCCAGCGCAGGCGCAGCTTTTGCCACCAAACCTGTAGGCTACCGACTCCCGTAGCAACAAATACGGTGATCGCCAGGAGTGAGTGAGATTTGAACAGACAGCCTTAACAGTGTCTCTGCCTGACTTGGAGTGCTTGACCTAACGATCACTTCACATCTGTTTTTGTAATATGTGGATGGAAGGTGTTTTTCTCCATGCTGTGTAATGCTTTGGATTTATTTTTTTTAAGTGGTAATGGTCTGATTTTTTCACTTCTGTTTTCTTTTTACTGTAGATTCCTGATTGCTGAATTGCAGTGTATGTTTCCTTTTGTCCCACAACACTTTTCCTGTTGTTTTTCAGTGTTTCTTTTGTGCAATTTTAATTGACTACTTCCCTCTTAACTAGGTATATGGCTGTAACTTTAAGGGAAAAATCCTGACAATTGTTTTCCCTCCCTAAATATGTGTTTTGAATCTTTTTAACATTGATACAGTGCTATTAAACCATAGTGGAGAACCTTAATATCAGTCTAGCTTACATAGGCGAATTTAAGATAGCAATTGTTTGCTGGTATACTCTCTAATACTCTCGTCAATGGATAGAATAATCCCCCAAGCCCTTCTGCTTCTAATCTTTGAGTGAAAATAGGGCTGGGTTTACATATAATTTGCAGGAGGATAATCCCTCATGGTTGCTGTATTCTGTTAGGGCATCAGCACCAGCAAAAGTCATAAAACCAGCTGAGCCAGCAAGGTTAAGGAAGCAGCTACTCTGCATCCATATAGTAATCCTATGGAAGTGAGACTGCTTGGAAATCAAAAACGTTTAGGGGGAGGGAATCAAATGGAATAATCTTTTTTGAAAGAACACTTTGACTTAGCAGCCACAGTACTGTGTACTATTTCAATAAATTCTTGCAAGCTAAGCAGGAACTGGTAAAGTTAGTATAAAATACTGTGTAAGTTATTTTTCATACAAGACCTGTTCCCCAAAATGCTTCAGAGGGTTGAGCAATGTGGTGTTACTCTGGCACTAAACCAGTATACACGCTGATGGGGGAGAGGGAAGCAGAAGGTATTACGCAGCAGGGAGGGGGCTTGTAGATGAGATTTTTTTTTTTTTTCTTCTAATGGGAAGGAGAATTGATGAATCAAAGAGATACTGGGGAAACTAATACGGACAGGAGGTGGCAAGGTGCTAAGATTACTCTTCTATACATGTGAGAGGCTGGTAATAGGTAAAAAAGGAAAATGGGGAAGTAAAGAGGGTATTGTGCCTGTGGGCAAGGCTGGAGGCAGTGCAAGCAGAGACTGCAAAAGCACATTCTAACTTGAAGTAGAACATTGAATGATTTATTTTATGTACAGGGGACCTCTGTTATGTGGGTGATGGTACTAAAGCATTTCTCCTTCTGAGCTAATACTGGACTAACATCTTCAAAGTAGTCTTAAGTGCATGTGCTTTCTACTTGAGAAAGCAGAGCAAACATGACAAAGATGTGCTGCTGTTGAAATCCCATTTTAGTACATAAAAGTTTCTGCTGGTTTTGTTAAATAGTTAATTTAAAACAACAAAAAAGAACCTTTCACAGCATCTTATTTCAGTGTTCTTTTTTTATAGGAAACATCCTGATTTTTTTTAACCCTCCTTAGAAACATTGGAAGATCTTAAACTTTTTAAAAGTTAAACTGTTTTTCATTTCATATTGAAAAAAAATTAATTTGATCTGACACTATTTTCTTTCTTTTTTTGGAATTACTAAAAAGAGTTCTTTATTGTACGTGGTACCCCTTTTTATTTTAGAAAGTCAACGTATGATTGAATTTTGGTCTTGAATAACTTCATTCTTTCACCTTGAATTTTTCCATGTAGTACCTATATATAATTTTTTTAAAAAAATTTCCTTGTAGTCTTGAGTACTTGTGTGCCATAAATATTTTAAATTTTTCTTCTTGGAAGTGGTCATATTTAGTGCATGGGTGAAATCTGTCTGTGTTCCAGTTTAAATATTTGCCAAGTTTGGGGAATTTCTCTCTGAAACCCACTACGCTAATAGTGTCTTCCTTAGCAAGGTATTCAGGATACCTTGCTATGAAATGACAAAACTCCTTCCCAAACACGGTTCTTGTTATATTGGGACTTCTTTTGTATAGTTTTCAAGCACCAGCTGGTGGGTCTTTATATAAAGAACACAAAGATAGCTGCAGCACAATTTTCAGCCCTACTGAAGCAAATTATTTATGCCTTGGGGCAATGTCTCTAGTTACGTGTATTTTAAACCTTCCAGTAAGGATGTGCATGCTTATGTAAGTAATATTAACTTTCTCTGACGCTTCTGTCGCCCAAAAGTGAAATCACAGCAGTTCTTGTATCTTTCTGTACCTACTGAGTTGAGAAACATAGCACAACCTTTGCTAATGTATTGTAAACAGCATGGTTTAAGCTTGTCTCATAGGATGTTTAAAAGGCTATACATGCTCACAGCTCCACTAGATTTTGATATGCTTTTCTACCCTCATAAATATTTACAGCCATCCATGCTTGAGCAGCTGACAGAAGTCTTTCTAAACAAGCCTTTTGGCCTTATCAATGCAACCTGATAGAAATTCCCTATTGCAGTGCTAAAGGCAGACAAAACTCCCGGCGTGCCGGCTGCGGAGGTCGGAGTCTGGCCGCCTGCATCAGCGGCAAACTCGCTCTCCTGTGTCGCGGGAAGTGGGAGTGGGTCAACATTCGTAACGGTCTGAATGAACTAAATGCTCTCGGAACAAAAATCTTCTCTGATTTGTGTCCTGCCATTCATTGTTCAATCTTTAAGGGTGTAAAACTGCAAAGATGTACCAATATCAGGAATTGGAATAGCAGATATTTACTGTGCTCGCTCCTCTTCACCTGTGGAATAGTATCTCCTGCTTCTTTCCCATGTTATACTGCTGGTAAGAAAATATGGGGGTGTTTATGGAAACTGCAACATGAAAGAAAAAAAAAAAAAATCTTGCTTTCTGTTCTGGGGAACATAGTGAGTGGCTGGGAAATCCAGAACTGTAACAGTGAGAAAGCAGTAGAATTTCCCTTGTAATAAATTAAGGGAAACTAAGGAGAGGAACTTAGTTTTGGACAGCCTACAGTACTTGCAGGATTGTGTTTGAAGGATATCTAGCCTTTTTTAGAGTTTTAAGGATATCTGATTATTGTAGAATCACAGAATAGTTTGGGTTGGAAGGGACCTGTAAAGGCCATCTAGTCCAACCCCCCTGCTGTGGGCAGGGACATCTTAAGCTAGTTCAGGTTGCTCAGAGCCCCGTCCAGCCTGGCCTTGGCTCAGGTTGTAGGCTCTAAAAATATTGGTAAAGGTGGTATAAGCTCCCAAAGGCGCTCACTCCGAGGAGATGAGACTGTGTGGGAATAGGGGTAGAGGACTCCTGTAACTCCTAGCTCTTTTTCCTTTTCATCATGAGGACCCAATATCTGTTGGAAGCCAACGAGTTTTGAACGCCTTTCTGTTCGCAGTCACTTGAACTGAGTTTCCTCTGATTAACTGTGTTGTTAGATGCCCTCTGGGTGCCCGAGCGCTGGCGAGAGGAGGAGGTACGAGCAGCTGGAGGCATTCGGCTTAGCTGGCAGGTTTTGCAGATGCGGGAAGAGAGAGTGCATGTCAGCGAGGGCGTGCGGGCACCCTCCCCTCTGGCAAGCTGTCAGGACCGTTTGGCAAGCCGGGGCGCAGGCTGGGCGAGGGCTGAGCCCGCCCTGGAGAGCCCGGCCGGGGCAGGTGCTTCTGCACTTGCAGCAGTTTGGGCTCTGGGCTTTGCTGTCCTGGGCAGGAGGGGTCTGCTGGGAGCCGGAAAATTGCTATGACAAAGAAGGCCTTGTTCCTGGTGGCGACGTTATGTAGAAACTGCACTGTAAAGGACGGGTTTAAGTGTGCATTCAGCACAGCTGGTATTGCATCACAGGGGTTTTTCTAAAGTACTTATCCAAGAGAATGTGTTAATGCCTTTCACCGGTTTTCTCAATGCAGTTAGGAATAAATCTTTGAAATAAGAGCCAGTTACTGAAGCTGTTTACTCCAGTTAGGCTGACTTCAAACCTGCTACGCCTTGGCTATATGACTGAACTACTTTAACCCTGCAGAGAGGTTTAGTGTTACACATATATCACATGGTGGTTGTGATACAGGAGACCTGAAGATGGAAACTGCCCATTAGTACTGAAATCATGGGGCGTGATTTCTGCCATCTAAATGTGCCTAGCTCAAAGTTTAGTGTCTGGCCTAAGCCGTGCTGCCATCCCTCCTCCTATTCCTATAGAGTCAAGGTAGGGAAAAGATTACTTCTGTCAAATGATTCATACTATCTGGATTTTTTTACACGCCTAATTTTAGGGTATGGTGAATCATATTTTTGGCAGTAAATAGTTCCAGAAATTGATTACTTAAAGTACCTTTGAAAATTTAGTTGTCTAGCCTAATGAGGTTAAATGAGTTGGATTCTAAATTGATTTTTATATGCAGGCCAACTAGTGTCCTGCAACTGGTTTCTTAAAGGTGTAAACATAAATGTCTAGTATGGCACCCATTAACATTTTGGTGTTAACACCCCCCCTCCCTTTTTCTTTCTAAAATACATCACAAAAATAATTTTTAAATTAATATGCAAATTTTCACGGGATGATTTCAAAAGCCAAAACAAATCAGGAAAGTTGAAAAAAGATAAAAGAATTCCAGTCTCTAAGTCTATTTACTCCTAACTGTGGCCTAGACGACTGAAGAAAAAGAAGGAAGAAATTTTGATCTTAGTAAATGCTGTTTCTGTAGTATACTTAAGTATTACTGAAAGGGTAATCTTATGGTTAAAAAACAAAACAAAAGAGGGAAAAAAAACAGTAAAACAAATGTCTGTGAGCTATGGATGTTTTGCATTTGGAAACTGGGTACATTTCATTCAGGTTCTCATTAGACAATATTAGCTACAGAAAATTTTTCATATTTTTTACAAATATCTTGCAGCATCTTTTGGCATATGACCAGACAAAATAATAAGACTTCCATTTGGAGTAAAAATCTCTCTTAGACAACACTTGTTTGCATAAATTCTGCTTTGGATTTAGCCAATTGAATGATGTGGCTGTAATCATTTTGCTTGCTTAAGCATGTGTGGTGTAAAAATAGTGATTATAATGTAGATTGTCATGTTGATGCAAAAGGATGTGCTAGCTCAGGGTGTCCGTTGCTGCCATCTGTGAAGAAGACCGCGTGGTTTCTCAGCTGCGTGTGTTGAGGGATATACTGTTAGCTGAGATTTTTTCCGACAGATTTAATGTTTAGGACCTTCAGCAATGTGCAGGAAAGTCTGAACTCTGTCCCTATCATTTTGATGTATCAAATGGCCAGGAGCCATCAGCTTTGTACATTTAAATGGCATGGGGGAACGGAAAGCTTATGAGTCTACTAATATATAATAGCATGGCAATGGGATTAGCGTTGATCACTGTTCAGGAGAGAGGCTTGATTGAGGGAGATGCCTGGTAATATTGCGTTATGTTTCTGTGTAATCCGCTCTGTAATAGTTGCTGTCGGGTTTGACTTTGGACGTTAATCACAGTTTGCCCTCCACACGTACTCAGCCGGGGTTGAACACCGTTAGCCTTCCCTGCGTAGCTATCTGTGATTCAATATCAAATCCTGGTCACAGTCTGTCCCCCTCTGTATCAGCAGTCAGGCTACATCAGACTATCTTCAATCACAGCTAAGTGTGGAGCTGGAAAGGACCTCTATTCCATACCCATTTTCAAACACTTTTCCAGCTCTTAACCTTGACCTAGATTTGTCTAGCTCTCCTGAGAATATATTGTTCATCCAGGAACAACATCTTACACGCAAACATTCCTCATGTGTGCTATACCTATCTAAAGTGAATGGCAAATGAGGCCCTCACTCTGAGGGGTTATTTTTCTATATATTAGCTTACTGCTGATCAATTATAATCTGAGAATTTGACATATTGATAATTTTTTTAATGGGAAACCAGTTTATTTCTAAAATCAGTCATGTTCCTTGTAACTTGCTCTAATAATCAATTTTAATCAGAGCCAATAGCTACATCTGACACCTCTTCTACCAAGTCCAACGTATCTTCATCACAACTTCTCATTCACACAGAGATGGTTCCCCAGGGTTTAAGTTTATGTCTCGGTATGTGAGGCTGTCTGAGGACCTGGGTGTACTTATTCACCAGCTCTTTCCCCTTCCCAAAAATTATTAGTCAGAAGGAAAGATAATTACAAGGTTGAAGATGAATGGTCTAATCCACTGTCTTGAATTTTCTCATTTTCCTGCATTATTCATATTTTTTGGCTGGGTGCGGGAAGCACAAGCGGAATGCAGATGCCAGTGCTGCCTGCTGTCCGTCCACTGCCGCCTGTTTCTTTCCAGGAGAATATCTCCAGTGAGCAGCGGCTCCCCAGCTTGTCATTTAGGGGAGTCGCAGGTTTGAGTCCTTGAGTCCTTGGTGTCTTCTAATTGTCTCCATACCACGTGCTTTTTAAAGTTTGTAAAGCAGAGAAGTTTTCTGACTGGGGATGAGCACAGGCAGCACTATTGCCTGGGGTCTGCAAAGCCCAGGGAACCTGGGCAGTTGAGTCTCCTCTACCTGGGAAGGAACTATTTTTTGTCTGTCACCTCTTGCCCGTTTATGCTAATGCGTTCCTGCTTGGCAAAATCGCTCCTCTTCTTCCTTCCCCCCCCCCCCCCCCCGCTTCAGCTCTCTTGGACAGAAACTCCTTTCTTAGCATTTGAAACTGGGGTTTTTCTCTTCTTGCCACTTCTGAGTTAGCAGCCCTGCAGACTTCGGTCTGTATTGGTTCCTCTGGTCAAAGAATCATTCTTTGACTTCTGGGACTTGGATGAAAAAGGACAGGTCCAATTGAGAGACTGTTTCGTATCAACAGTGGCCGCAGTAAAGGGCCCTTATGGCCCCTAAGTTGATAATAAAGACTGGAGTTTAATGCAAAGCCACAGTAATATGAAAACCTAAAACCAGCAATTTGGGGACCTGATAAAGTTGTCTCTGTTAGTACCTCAGTGATGAGAGTTGATAGGACTTTTACTCCTAATTCCACCAAGTGCTTTTTGTAAATTGAAAACTGAATTACTTCAAGTGATGTTACAACATTTGTTTTGCTACTTATGTTGTTTTCTTTCAAAAGTAATTATTTTCAAAAGCAAAACATGCTTCTGTAATGTGAATAAAAAACCCCAATATATTGTTTTGGGATTACTCTGTTTTTTTTTACTGAATAGAGTGAGAGTTTAAATACATTTGTGAGATGAAATTCCTTCTAGAAGAATACTTCAAGTACAGAATAGCGTAATGATGCTCTGGGACATCCAATACAAAGGTGAATGGAACAACTGTCTTAATGGTTAACTCTCTTTCATACAATTTAGGGTTTTATTGTACGATCAGGAAAATGTATGACAAAAAAAGACAAGGACCTACATATTGCTTAATTTGTAGTGACCTGTGTGTATTTATTTTGTAGCTATCTTTGTTAGTTCCACTGGCAGCTGTAAAAGCTGTGAAAGCTTCCTAACAGTTTGGAAAACTACATCCTAGAGAAGATATTAACAAGATAAGACCGAAACATGATGAGAATTCTGATCTGTGCTGTGCTAGAAGATATTATTGCTTAAAAAAACAAATTAATTGCCATTTAGACTGTCTCAATTTGAATGTCTTCTGTTGTTCCCAATCTTTAACTCTTTGAGAACTGTGCGATCCCCTGAGAAACAGGACTGGGTTTGTGAAGGCTTTCGAACAGAGGAAGTTTCTGAGATAGACTGAAATAGGTGATACTCATTGCAGATGAAACCTCAGCCTTTCCAGCCATACAGCTACTCTACTGGGGAGAATCCCCCCCCGTAGAAGGTGTCAGAGAGGGAAAGAAGGATGTCCAGCAGGCAGATAAGGACCTACAGCTCCAATCTCGTTCTTTCCACAGAGAGGTACAAAGTAGATGGGAAGAGATAAGAAGCCGTGGATGAAAACTGGCAATGGTATCTCAAAAGTCATTGGAATTAGCTATGGAAACATTGATTGGGAGATTGAATTAAGGAGGTATCAAACCAGCATGCCTGAGTCTGTCTGCGCAGGGTCAGGCAGTCAGAATGATCAAAAGTTGTTTAAAATATCGGTGCAGGAATAATGGAATAGGTGCATAGGCACAGAGTTTTTCTATGGAAAGGGAGGTTGTCCAGGAGGTGATGGTCAGTAGTCCTTGTTCAGTGCTCAGAGGCTACATTGGAGCTGTAGTTGCGATCTGAAAGTGCATTTGCATGACTATCACTTTGCTGGGTGTTGGAGGAATAGTAGTTGGGGATTTCCTCACTGGCTGCGATGAGCAGGAAGGGTACAAAATGCTGATTTAAGCAAGTGACCTACTGTATCTGCTTTCAGTTTTGAAAATGAGTCTAGACCAGCGTTAATTTCTCCTTCGCGCTATGTCCTGGGACCAATTTTAGCTACTTATTTCTACTTGATATTGGGTGGTTGTTATTTTGGGTTTGTGTTGTGGGTGGGGTTTGGGGTTTTTTTTTGTTCTTGTGTTTTTTGTGGGGTGGGGTTTTTTTGTGTTTTTTTGTTTTGTTTTAGAAAGCCACCTGGAATGTTTGTCTGTTTGGATTCAGTTTGCTTAATGAAAAGGATTTTGTGGAGCAAAGTTCGGAATGATCCTTCCTATCCCTCCCCTGTCCCGCCTCTTTGTCATGAGGAGCACTGCTGTTAGTAGTCCATTAAATATTAATGGCTCTCGTTGCAATTTCTCTCTAATGTGCTTTGTTTTGGTACCAGTCCAAGCTGTGGAAATGTAAACCCCCTCGGGACCTTATGTAGAACGTAATTTGCTCTGCAGTTTTGGCTGTAAACATGATAATAAATTAGAGGATGTAATGAATATTCATTGAAGCGTACCAGGTTTCTTTCTTCACCCATGTCTGCCTATCAGTTTCCCTCCAAATTGTACCTGGTAAGAGATGCACGTGGATGTTGACAGCCCAAGTGGCTTGATATGTTCACTGTGTTATTGATGTTTTTGCCTTGGAAAAATATTTGCTAACAAGGGGCCAAAAGTGTCTTGTCCTTGCAAAATTCATAGGAGGACAAAAAAAAATAAAGTCCCTTCTCTTCCGGTCTGTTTAATGTGGGTTAATAAGTTTGGGGTCATAAGTTGTCCTTGTGTGTGGATGCAGCTCCACTGCCTTAGTTATCCTTGTATCGGGATTCAGGTCAGCTCCTTCACTGCAGTGAGAGGTGGTTTGGCATCTGCTCGGGCTGCTCTGTCAAGTCCTACTGCTCAGCAGGATTAGGCCGGGTCAGTTGATAAAATTCAGTTCATAGCAAAAAAAGTTTTTAATAGCAACAGTACATTGCGGTGCAGTTTCATCCGTTACAAGAAAACTTGCTCTACTTTCAGTAGTAATTCTCACTTTATTCCTTTACAATACGAATTCTCTTTTGGACTATTATTTGGAAACTTGTTATTGTATGTGGGTAGGATAAGAAAGGGTTTGTAACATTTGAGTTGCTTAATTTGTGGAGTTGTCATAAGAGATTGTTAAATTCTAACTTGTTAAATTCTAAAATAAAAAAAAAGTTGAGTAAACTGGCCACCTAATTATCTCTAACTATTTATAGAATATACACCAAGTATCAAGCATGCTAAATAAACTACATAGGCTTTGGATGAGGAAAGCTTCAGTTTAGGAAAACTCATCTGTAAATGGTCTGAAGCTTTTCCTCTCTACCCAACAGCTTTGAGAAACCATTACGAATCATTTAGCACTTTCTTTTAGTGGTCAGTACCTAATGCTTCTGCTTTCATTTAGAAATTGTATGAACTTTATCTAGAAACCCTTTTGGTTAAGTAAAAAGTTTTAATGGAGACCTAATGTTTTTACTTTCGTCTTTGTCAGCAGCTTTGAGAGGAATATGAAGTCTACGTTTTCATAGTCTATTGGGTAGTTTATTGGCTTGGGATTCCTGAGAGACTCCAAGCAATCTGTGCTCTGATTGAGACAAAACAGCACTTTCAGTCTGGATCTGTTACAACCTGACTGTGGACTTTAACATTTGTCAGGCGATAGTGTATGTTTTCCTTCTGCTGGAGCATTTTGGAGCAGAAATAAAGATGAATGTTTTCCCATCCAGAATAAATTATATCTTAATTCTTTTTGCTCACTTGATTCTTTGTCATTCAGTTTGATGCTTTTTGTTGCTGTTTGTGTTTCTTTGTCAAGAAGTTGAAACTTTATCAGGAATTAATATTTCTGCTTTAAAACAGCTCCAGTGTGGAGAGTATACATGTCCCAGGGAATCACAGTGCTGCAGTGGGAATGGTTAGGAAAACCAAGAGATCAGTTCCAACCTTGGAAACAGCACTTCCTTTAATAGATGTTCATTAACAATACACATTGCCAATGGCAATCGTTATCACTACATATTCACGCAGTTAGTCTATAACAATCTATCCTAATTCAGCTGGGAGCATACAGTCCAGTGGAGGTGATGCCACTTTGTTGGCACTGATAGCTGCCAGTCCTTGATGGCCTTATTTGAAGGTGGAGGTGATCTTGCTTAAGTGCTCTTTTGAAGGAGGGAAGGTCAAATGGAAGCCAGTGTTGTGCCATTTTTCATCCCATCCTTTCTTGTTCCTTATTGGTATCTTATCTTCCTCTTCCCAGCATAAGAGTATGGTCTAATTTGCTAGTTTCACCAAGCATCTTTCCTGTTTGCTGTTGCAAATGAGGGTTTTGAGGCCGCTTAAAAAAATCACTGGCAAAGGTATCAGCAAAAAGTGATTTTAATAGAAATTTCTAAAGCGCGACTTAAAAGAATTCAATGGCAAGGTTCACTCTATTACTCATTATATGGATTAAATATACACAGGGAAGATTTGTGTCAGAATTGTGTTGGAATGATTTATAGAAACACCGAGGACAACAAGGGTAAAGGAGACCCTCCCGCTGAGTCACGAGGTTCAGAGAAGACCCGGCTGGATTCAATCTTAGTCTCAGACTTGGACAACGGTTTGTGTGTAATAGAAGAGGGATGAGGAGACCCTCCTGTTGAGTCACGAGGTTCAGAGCAGACCCCCTTGCTTTTTAAACTCCTTCTTAGAGAGGAGTCTAGAGGCAGCTGGATCTACCCCTACTCTCAGGCCTGGTCAATGGTTTATGCCTAAGGGATTATATCTGTTTAGCAGCAATTTAAAGTTCATTTACAGTTTGAGGTAGATCATAAGACCTTGACAGCACTTAATCATTGACTAGTTTAACAGTTACAAAGCGAGCTAATCAAGTTTACTACAATTACTAAAGTGACTTGATTACAGATTATACTTATTGCTGGTTATCTAAATCAATACACACAAACACACACACACACACACAAAAGATTTAGATCAATTCACACATAAGGACCCAAAGCTAGATAAATTTATAAAGGCCTAAAGCTAGATAAAGGTACATGTTAAAAATTCCCCTGGAGTCTGTGAAATACGTTAAGCGTCTTGGCATTTCTCAATGGGCGAAGGGTTGAGCCCTGAGGAGGGCTCCTCTCAGCCGAGGAGTGTTTCAGCCCAGGTCCCAGCAGTCCTCCAAATATCACAGACTTGGGAGTTTGCGAGCTCTGAGTGGCATCCCGCTCAAAGGGAGACTCTGGGTGCAGCCCGCTGTGGTCCAGGAGAGCTCAAAGGGTCTCGCTTGGGACCGCTGTTTATAGGTTTGCAAGATGATTGGCTTTAGTCATCAGTAAATTTCCATCCTGGCCACTATCTGGAGTGATCTGGGATAGTAATTATGGTATTGTTCCACAGTAACAATAGTATCATTCCACTTGAGCTACCATCCAGGTAGGGAATGCTTCAGGGCTGTCAGAGATGACGAATTATCCCCTGCTCTTGTTCCCTACTTTGATCAGGTGTTCCTGGTACGGTCAGTGCCGCTCCCCACTTTAACCATGCAAGAGTGCCTGGGACAGTGAAGGGAGGCTCAACCACCCAACTCGTTACACAATGGCTAAGGCCTAACGGGAGTTCCTGAGATCATAGAGTGGCCCAGGGGAAGGGGGAAATGCACCACCACATTTGTATGGTGAATCCAAAATAGCCCAGCAGAACGTCTTTCCTATGTGTTTGACATCCTTTGTTGTCTTGTAGATTTTACTACTTGCGCACGTCTTATTCTATCCCATTTGTGCAACTCCATCATAATTCTCTATTTGCCCCTTTGCAATTTGTTATTTATGTTTAGCTGGGTTAGAAATGCTTGTTGCTGGTTATGCATTTAGTGGTATAACAATGTCACACAGTACTTATCTGCTCTTGCTGGTTGTGCTGTTTTAGTTTGCTTATGCCTGTGCTTAGGGCATGTGAGTATTAATTATGTCTTGCTGAGTATGATTTTACTTTGAGCGCAACGGGTCCCTGCTTCAGAGGAACCAATGGTTCTCTGCTGGTGCTGGTGAAAAGAGTCTTCTGAAGCGCTTATGTTTCTTTGTCACACAGATGTCAAAGTTGATCATTTATTCTTCTGTCTCACTTGGTGGTGTAAACAGGTCTGGCAGAGTATTGTGGGATCCCTCATTTGGTATGTTGGCTCGTATTTAGGACCTGACGGTCAGAAATACTCAAGATGCCTTCATTAGGGGAATATAATCGCCTTCGGTAGGGGAATACTATCGCCTTCTTAAAAAAAGTTTATCAAATTATTTTTAATGTATGATGACATAGTCAGGTAACTCATCTTACCATGCCTTCTCTGACCAGTAGCTTATGTAAGTGGTCACTGCTGCTATCATATGGGTAACTGACCTGTTAACATCCAAAATGATGTGAAATATGAACAATATCATCCTATGGTTTCTGAAATGGAGATTCCCCAACAGCAATGGCAAATGCAGCATGTCTGGGTTAAACTTGACTTTCAACCCCCTAGGACTGCAACCTCAGCAACTCCTCCCTTCTTGAAATATACCCACTACTGGTAATTCTGTGCATCGGCCTGTAACAGCTTTGGAGGAATTGCTTCAGCCTCACCTTGTCGTCTGCTTTGTTCACTTGGTTAAGTAGGAGTAAACTTTGTTATACTGGATTAAAACTGAGTGCCAGAGTGTTTTGGCTGTTGGAATGTCACTAGTTGGTAAGGAATCTGACCTCGCCCTGAGGACATCATGGCTGGAGGATGTCATGGCTGGAGGACGTCATGGCTGGAGGACGTCATGGTTGGAGGATATCATGGCTGGAGGACTCTGTTCTGGCCGTGTCTTTGAGTAATGCTTCCCACCTTCTCAGCACACGTCTCTCAAAACGCGTACACACAGAAGTCTCGTGTGCTCTGCTGTTGGCAATGCCCAGGTCTCTTCCCAAATGCAGAAACATCCCGTATTTTAGCTTCTGATCTAAGTCAAATTCCCAAGCTCCAGCTGTTGCATGCTTCAACCCTCTTGGTTCCTGGATGATTAGAAGGAGCCTGTGCAGCTCTCGCAGCAGGCTGGGCTGTACGCAGTGCTCACCTGAGTGCCCTGTCTGCCAAGAGTATTTCTGGACTATTTTTGATGCCAGCAATACTATTTTAGAAGCTATTTCTCAAAGTTTAAACTGTATCAGTACGTGGCTAAATTATCTTCAAAACAGCTGTGTCATTATATACAGATCTTCTTAGTCACTGTCATCTGGTTAAATCATCTTCCTTCATTTCTGTAGCTAATCTATTACTAACATTTCCCAGGATACACGTGTCTCACCCTAATACCTGTACTGTGGTATGCTTTTTAACATTTGCTGTCATAGTATATGATTTGCTTAAAATAAGTAGGTTTGTTCAACATTGTATTTAATTAAAAAAAAAATCGCTGCTAGTATTCATGGTTTAAATAAACATACAAAAAAAGATATTTTTCTAATATCCTGCCTTGTAGAGAATGAGGACCCTGGAATAAAACTAAAATAGGGAAAGAGAAAGGAGTGACTTCTGCAGAGACATGAGGGAAGCAAGGTAAATTGGCCCTCATACACACAGCTCTGTTGCAATTGTAAGAACATTTCTAGTGCCTCTGGTTATTTCTTATCACTTAAACCATAAGTTGTAGTTTCTTATTTGAAGTATTAAAGTGGGTACTCTGTCTCATTAGTCTGCATCAAACAGTAGGAATTTATTAAGACCTAAGAGGGACATGTTACCTTCAGAGAAAATTATTTATAATGGCGATAATAATAATAAAAGCCAAAATCCATAAAACCCAGAGTATGAATTGCAGATTCCTGATTCAGTTCATACTCCTTGCATGAAGATGTATCATGTCATGACTAATCTAAAACTTTTCAAAAAGAAATTATAAACACATTTGGATGTGGTATTTTCACTTGCATGTATGTCAGTCATAAAATGTAGCTTTTACATTAAATTTTACCGTATCTTAGTGAGAGTCTGTGTCACTTGGAACTGACTGCAAAAAGGTGATAAGGAATGTGCGACTGTATTGGCTGGCCTCTCAGCTCCGTCAGATTTGTGTGTTGTCATTAATCTGTGGTTAATTAGCAGATGACTTTAATGTCTATGTATAGCCTGGGATGTAAAAAGATTACACTGTTAATATGTGAAGTATATGATTTTGAGATATTAAGTCCTTTTATTACCACTAGTTATATTTGTTCAGCTAATATTCTGGAGGGAATTAAAAAAAAAAAAAAGGTAACCTATCCCATATCGAAATGATTTCAAATATCCATAGATTTTTTGATTTGATATTTATTTATATTCAGGAAAAGATGGTAAGATTAATCTAGCAAGGTGTGTCAAGAGGTATGTGAACATGAGATCTCTGAATTTCTTTGTAGATTAATTTGTCTTCACAAAAGTTCTGCTTTAGTGTAGACACCTTCATTTTGATGATGGTGAAACTCAAACTAAAAGAAGTTAAATGTTTTACTTGTGTAAAACTTCATCAGCAAGGGCATTGGAAATGTAGGAATTACTCTTACAATTTTTTTTTACACTGTTGCAAATGATTATTTAAAACCAAATTCTTTGATAGTCGACTTCAGTTAACAAGCTCCTTGAGGACAAATAGAATTTAGAACTGGCTTTGACTTAAATGCTGTGGTAAGACTCTTCTTTTTAAAAAAAAAATAAAATTGATAATTCTAGAAACTTGAGAACTCTGGAGTTTTTCATCATTTGCTTTTCCCATGCAGTATTGAAAATAACAGCACACCAGGGATTGTGGATATTTTGATAAGATTTATTTAAAAAATATAAGATATATTTGGCTATTTACTATTTCTTATCACCTCCCCCTTTTCTTTCTCCTTCTATGGTATGATATACTTGGACTAACTTGTTTTTACATAAAAAAAGCGTGCACATTTAGCCACCAATTATTTTTCTGCTGTTTTTTGGTTAAGAAATTCAGGAATGAGAATTAAAAGGTTAGCAAATGTCATGATATTATGGGTAGTGTTAACATTATCACTCACTTATTTGAAAAAAATAATAGACTTCTTTCACTAGAAATATATTTGTAGCTTGCTTGTGGTCACAAATGGGCAATGAAAGTTTCCAGGTAGAATTTCAAACTAGTTTTCCAATACTGGCTCCAGGAATGTAAGTGAATGCTGATTTGTAAAAATATGGTGCAAACATGCATAAATTGTTGCCTTTTTGTTTCTGGTGAATTGAGAACTAGGACCTTTAAACAGCGTTTCAGAAAATGAGTGCACCTTTACCTCTTCCATTAATGGCTTCCATTAACTCTTCAATTATCAGTATAACAGCTGCTGAATATATAAAGCAAGGGCCAACTATGCTGCCAGAAGAAATAGCTGGGAAAGAGAATGGAAGCTATATAGCAATATTAAGGAATAATTCCGTATCACAGAATGACTGTGTTGAATGACCTAGCAGTACATATTTGCTTTGACAAGTGACAGTAAAAGTAGGTATTTTTCTTTATCACACATACCAGTAAAAAGATTTTTACAGGTCAATGACCCTCTGTCATCTGCAAGGTTATAACCACTGGAGGAGTTTGATTCTATAAATGAAATTTAATTAGATATGAAGCTGCATGAGTCAGAACAGAGTCCAGCTGGCTCACTTGTCTACAGAACTAACAGCAGCGAAACCAATAAAAGTTTTTGTCAACGAATTCATTAGTGGAGACTGTGATGGCTAAGAACATTCCTTTTCTATATTTTTTTTTTTATTAAAACCTTATCTTGGCCTTTGAATTAATGGGAAGAATGGATTGTAATGTTAATGCTTGATGCAGTACTGTTTAAAGCATATTATGAACCCTAGCAGCTTGCCCGCTGACTTCTCATCACTCGTGTTCCTCCAGTGAGGACCAAAAAATACTCTGATTGCTACTACCAGTTCCTTTCATAAATAGCACAGGACAAAACGTAGCTGTTGACGCTGCTTCCAGGTCATCACTTGACTGTCTTTTCTCATTTGTCTCAGCAGTTAGATGAATAGGATCCAAGGTCTGGTTTCCCTGTTTTGCGTAAGTACAAAAAAGATACCCAGCGAAAGTTTGGGTAGGGGAAGGACAGCTCCTGTGTATGGCAATCCAACCAGGACAGGACTTTGGTGTTTACTATTCAGATCTGAATGTTTAGGCCAACTCCTAAAGGTAGATGTTATCATTAGCGTTTTAGCCCTGCTTCATACTAGAGAGCAATTAATCTTCCTGAGTGTGTTCAATAGTATCAAAGCATTTTTTCTTTCTCTTTTCTTTCCCCGTTTCTCACATATATGTTTTTCTACTGCTGACTTATTTGGAAGGCTGGCTGGTTACTATGGCAGTTCTTAGGGTGATCATGTTAAGCGATGGGAACAGTCATTCACAATGTTACTGTTCTCTTTTTCTAGATGTTAATACAAAATGGAACGCACTGCTATATCAGTCTTTACTAGAGACCTTAAAATAAAAGAGGCTGAATCAATGGCATGAATGCTTAGGAGAGAGAGAGAAGGGCAGGGGTCTGCCCTGTAGAGAACTCTGGGTGAGGCAAGCTTTGCAAGCATCCCCAAGTATTTATTGGGATGGGGAATAATGTTGGGGAGAAACAAAAAAGATAATTTAAAGGAAGGCAGAAAACTTACAGTCCAGAAATAAAATCTTTGATGAAAAAGAGTGTGACTGTGTGTCTGTGATGCATTGCTTACTTGCTGCAAGTTATATTCAGCATCCTCCTCACTTTTTCTTAGAATCAATGAGAAATCTGCATGTTTGTAGTGGGGGTATCAAGTGTTATATGGAAGCTGTGTTTTAATTTAATAGGCTGTTATTGTAACCTCCCCTCCTTCCCTCCCTATTTCCTTTTCCTTGGGAAAATGGGAAATAATTTGTGAATATGGGGAGGGGAAATGGTACGCATCACTCTTCATCTGGATCCATACTGACATTTGCTTGCAACTGCTACTAAAAATGGAGCACAGATAACTAAATAGGCATGAGGTATATGCTGCATTTTTGCATTTAATAAAATTTGTTTGTATGCTAGATTTGGGATGGACAGGACTTGCTGGGTCTGCTGTTAAGGAGGACCAAAAATCAGGACAGTGGGAGTATGAGAAAGGGGAAACTATATGGACAGAAACTTTATGCTGGGATTACACTATGGCAATAAAATACCATGTCTAGCCAAGGTTGGAATAGTTGTTTGGTTTTGGTTTTTTTTTCCAACTTGCATGTGTTAAAAGAATTGTGAAGAGGTTGAGATTATATTATATGGTCTTTGCCTGTACCATGGTTCATTCTCAGCTGAATCTATGGTCAGATCCCCATTTTCGCAACCATAAACTTTATTTCTGGAAGAAGGGAAAAGCTAGAAAACAACAAAGTGCTGATATTCCAGCTGTGAATACAAGAGATTCTTTAAATTTCAGTGTGGAAGTCTAGATGGATCCTGCTGTTGCTGTCACAGTCTAGACAATGAATTTGCAATAATAGGAGATTATTTTCTATAATCTGCACATGATATAGCAATGGAGTGCATCTACCCATCACTTCTGAGTATATCAGGTGCCATTCTTCCAGCAAGTGGTGGATAGGAATGTATGTATGTGGGGTGTAGGGTGTGGTTTGGTGGGGTTTGGTTTTGTTTTGAGACATGCCAGGGACAGGCATCTTCTGTAATGCAACTGCTGCTTTATTGGAAAAATTTGTAAAGACTAGCCCAACTTTTAAAAAATAAAATATGATTGGTGCGTATACCGTGAACATACTGTATTCTCCCAGAATACGCTTTCATGAAAAAGAATAAGCAGGGAGTAGGGAGAGGAAAAGGTGGTTGTCTGTGTGTGGAATTTCATGAGGTCTTTTGACCTGATTAAATACTCAGTCTACTTTATCTCCTTCTGCTCTTGGCCTCTGCAGTCATAAATAGTCCTTGGGATCTGCACACTGACAAGGCTGCTGTATGCAGTGATTTCTTGCCCTTGCTAACGATTATGATTGACAGTGTAATCTGTGAGTATGTTATGATGTCATACAGCTAGTGTGTGTAGATATATATGAAATTTGAGTATAGGCTACTGACTATTGATGTGCAAAATATAAGCAGACTAATCAGCTTTTCAGTTTACCCTTTGCAAGTCTGGAATGTTATCTCTGTAAGAGCTTAAGCAAGATTTAGTAAATAACTTGAACAGCACATACAAAAGGAAAGTTCTTGGTTTTTTTAGCAGCATTTAAACCCTATATTTAAAAACCCTTGTGCAGTAGCAGTCATAATACATAAGTGACACTGAAGTCTGGTCTTCCACCATTAAGAAACTCAAGCTGCCACCCTGGGAAGTAGAGTTTGCTTTTACCAGAACTGAATTTCTGTGTGCTTTTTATGAACCAACTTTTGCAGGGCAAAATCCGAATGGCAAATTACATTACTCTCCCATGTATCAAGCACTTAAAGATGGCAAATGTTCCAAACCTAGATTAATATCCTCTTTCAAAGTCTTTGCTATAATGTGCCTCCCACCTTGACAACCTGCTTAATTTCTTCTGCACAGAGAGTGCAGTACTATTCTGTACTCCAGCGCCTGTCCCATCCAACTTCAGTAGATGGGCAAGTCACTCCTCGGTCTTGCGTTGAAAGCTTTTAAGGAATTTTTCTGTGTGTCAGGCTGTGTTCTGTGTTTAGGCTATGTCTCTGTGATACAGTAATTGATTAGATATGGGATGCTTTTTTTGGTAGATACATGGGGGGATTAATCAAAAAGTTAATAAAAAAGTGCTTTCGGATCGACAATTGATTTCTAAAAGGCAGCAGTAACTTCAGCCTCTACCTAGTCAGTTACCCTGTAGCTCGCCTGACCACCCCACATCTGTATACTCATAGATCTGCAAGTCCTGATATACTACTTTCTCATTTTGATTCATCTTTCTTTCTCAGCCATGCTGGTGGATCTGAACTTTTGCCAATGCCAGTGCAACTTTATAATTTAATCCTTCTGGGATCTGTTTCTCCCTTGATAAAAAATTACAAAACCACTCCCTTAAGTGTGCTTTGGATACTTTTTTTTTTTTTTTTTTTTTTTTTTGAAGTACTATTAACTAACTTTAAGGAATTTTCTAAATGGTCATATTAACAGCTGGAGTAAGCTTCTGTTGCTGCACTGGGCAGATAATTGCTTTGACTTAATCGTGCCCCTGTACTCGGCACTGGTGAGGCCGCACCTCGAATACTGTGTTCAGTTTTGGGCCCCTCACTACAAGAAGGACATTGAGGTGCTGGAGCGTGTCCAGAGAAGGGCGACGAGGCTGATGAAGGGTCTGGAGAACAGGTCTTATGAGGAGCGGCTGAGGGAGCTGGGGTTGTTTAGCCTGGAGAAGAGGAGGCTGAGGGGAGACCTTATCGCTCTCTACAACTACCTGAAAGGAGGCTGTAGAGAGGCGGGTGTTGGTCTCTTCTCCCAAGTAACAAGTGATAGGACGAGAGGAAATGGCCTCAAGTTGCACCAGGGGAGGTTTCGATTGGATATTAGGAAAAATTTCTCCACTGAAAGGGTAGTCAGGCATTGGAACAGGCTGCCCAGGGAAGTGGTGGAGTCACCATTCCTGGAGGTGTTCAAAAAACGTGTGGATGAGGCGCTTCGGGACATGGTTTAGTGGGCATGGGTACTGGGTTGATGGTTGGACACGATGATCTTAGAGGTCTTTTCCAACCTTAATGATTCTATGATTCCATGATTCTATGACTTAGCTGGACTCACTGCAGTTTGCATCGGCTGAGAATCTCGCTGAGGCTGGACCAGCAGTCCTAGTGATTGATTTGCTTTCCTGCTTGTTCCTGTATGTAAAGAAGCACAAGCTTGTGTGTAGTCTTTTTCTGAAATCTATTCTGCTTACGTTTTGCAAGGTAGGTCTTCCTGAATGCTAGTGGGAGCCACATCTGCTTGCTAAATTAAGAACAAAGAATGTTGTTTATTTACTGTTCGTCAAGATCGGTGTTTCCCTCAGACGAAAGCTTGTGTCTGCTGGTGCCAATGAGAGCCACCTGCATATGTCTAACAACATAATGTAGTCATTGGTAATATGCTGCAGAATAGGAAAGGAACAGGAATTGCTATACTCCAGGTGGAATAAAACCAGAAAAACAGTAGTGCTAATGAGACGGATGACCCTGTATGATGAAATTACCTTCTCTTCCACTTGGTGAAATGATGTAATGTAGTGATTTCCCAGGTTCTTCTGTACATTGCCTCTTCTTAGCCAACAGTAAGTGCTACAGAGAATTATAGCAAAGTGTTAAAGTATTCTGATGTACATCTCTTTTCTTACAACAAGGACTTGCTCTTTTAAATACAGTAATTTAAGCAGAAAAGGAATAGTTTGAGCATAATGTTTCTGTTTTGATATTTCAGAATGAGTGACAAATGGCTCAACTTAAGGTGCATGTTTGAGTATAAAAAACTTGAAAAAACTAAACTGGTCAAAAACCGTTGACTGCTTTGCCATCTTTTAGTACATACAAATAAATCTCAGCATTACTGTTCTTGGTGAGTGCTAGTAAAGTGGCCATTTCCATTAGCAAGAAACTTACCACTGCTAGCACAACAGTTAATGTTGCAGGTAACTTCATTCTCAACAAAATTGCTATGACTGAATTTGCAACTGATTGGTTCCAGTGATATCAAGTGGTGTACTTGTGGTAGTGAAGTTAAATGCTGTGTTGAAGAACTTAGAGGATCAGCTGCATTGAATCACTGGCAGGTAAGAATCAAAGCAAAGTTCAGAACAAATAGCTCATATTTAAAAAAGGTTATTTTTTTCAGTTATTAGTTTGGCTATTAAAATGTTTTGGAGTTTGTTAGTTTGTGAGTCAGGTACAAAGAGATATGTTGTATTTGCTTATGAATGTGGATTTTTGGTTCAAAATAGAAAAAAATACAAAATAAAAAGTGTTTAGGAGAACTCGGCTTACTCTGTGCTTTCATGCACAATACTGGTGTCTGGCTCCATTTTCATCCTCTGAAGTGACTTGTTATTTTGGCTGGAATGATCCTTATGTCACTTTGTATACTGACAAGGACAAATTCTGAAACAACATTTAAAACAAATGAAAAAAATGTGATGGGAAAATTTTATACACAGTGACTGTTGTTTTTCAGTTATTAAAATAGCCTTCTATTATCCTGAATAACAATAGGCTTTGCTACCAAAAGCAATGATAGATCCTGTATAGTGGAAATGTAACCAAGGTTAATTATAGGGGGTCACGGGAGATATAATGAATCACAGTGTTTATAACACTAAAAACATCCCTTTCAAAAGACAAATATAATCCTTGAATGTTTTATAACTGTTTAGGAAGGAAGGTCATAAAAGAAGGGTGGTTGGTTGCTTTTTTTGTGGTTGGTTGTTTTTTTATTACTATTATTATAGTGTATTTATCTTTTGTAGCCATATGTATGGTAAAACCAATGTAGCGGCTCTGGATAGGAATCACCAGGATGGCTCGATGCTGGAGCTTTTCAGTGCTGTCTCAGAGTTTCTGTCTTCTGTGTCCACACAGTAAAGGAGAAAGGAAGGAGAATCGGTGACTGGATAGTGGATGTATCCTTGTGAGCCCTTCTGCCAGCGAGTAAGGGGAGCTGTGTGTCCACTTGTTGAACAAGATTAGGCAAAACAGTTTGTTTTGCTTGGTTAACTCTCAGATGGATTTGTTGCAGAGTCTGAAAGATGCACAGGAATTGGTAGGGCGGAAGCACGCGGCGATAGGTTGATTGCGACTTGACAGGTTTTATGTCAGCTTAAAGCGACTAACTACAGCGGTTGCACACTTGAGTTAAGACTGACGTGCAGCTGAAGGGTGGGCTCTCCTTTTTCTTTCTCTTCCAGCTGTTTCTGCTGTTGCTTTTGTGTAAGTTTGGGGTGTGTGTGTGTTTTGTTCTTTGTTTTGTTTGTTTGTTTGTTTTTTATTATTTTTAGTTTATGTGGCTGCACAAACAATCAGATTAATTTGCTAACCCAGTAGCAGAGTAACCCATTGAACCACTTGCAGGACTGAACAATGTCTCTGCATTGGTAGTGTTTAGTCTGCAGCTAAGTACTAACCTACTAAACCTACTGTTTAGTTGGCGTAAGGTAATCATGCACACATTTTTAAAGACAACTTGCATCCCACTCCTGTATTTATTTTGAGATGCAGGCTTTGTAGGTGACAGTCAAAGGGGGGCTCTGTGTGTGTGCATGAGCTAAAGGAGCATAATACAATCCATGAGTCAGGTCTGTCTGAAATCCATAATATTTCAACAGCAAGCAAAACAGGGCTATTTATGAGCTTGGAACTGAAGAGCGTAGAAGTTCTGATGTGTTTTCATGAAACTCAGCTTTATGATTTTTTTTTCCAGTGATTTTTTATTGGATATTAAAATACTGCATCTGGTTTACAAAGTGTTAAATATTCATTCTTGGAAGTTGGACCTTGGCCTTGAAGAGTACAGACAACACTGTACTGTTTGCATCCTGATGCCAGCAGTGTTGGCTGAAACTAGGTGTACTGAAGTGGTTGTTTTCGAACAGTTTAAAAAAAAACTAGTTATGACACTATGGAGGAGGGCTGAGTATGACCAAGCAGCTTCTGGATGCATGAAGCTAGCGAACAAGATTTCCAGGGAAGCAGGCTGAAGGATGTTTTGGAAGAGAAGTTTGAGAGGCTTGTTTAGGTACAGGTCTGTGATCAGTACAGTTGTAGCATAAATAAAGATCATGACTTCCAATATGCATTTTGTACCATATTTTGTGTTATTTTGAGAGGAAGGGAGGTAGTGGTGGCAGGTTATTTTGCAGGAATACAGGTTTCTCTAATAGTTGATGTACTGTATAATAGTGTTGTGTACAGTCTTCCAGTTTCACACCTATCATACCAGTATATATGCCCAGAAGACAGATAATCCTCACTTGAAATTTTATATTCAGGTGAATAAAAGAAATGTTTTCCAAGAGAGTAAAGACAGCAGGAGAAACTGTCATCTGATGGATGTGAAACACAGCTTGCTCCAAGAACAGGGACTCCCTATGACTTGTAGGTGAGATGGATGGTGATACAAAACTAGGAAAAAAAAAATGTTTCTGGAGAAATGGATCACTTCAGAGACCCCAGAGGAAACAGGAGAAAATTGTCCCAAATATTCTGGATCTCTATTCTGTTTAAGGAATAGAGGATGGTATTTAATGTGAATCAGTGACTAAGCAAATGCACACAGGGTGCTGATGTGTTTTGGTTCGAGGGCGGTGCTGTACAACTTGTGATTTTTTTTGCCCAGCATAGAAGGAAATTGTGTTCAAAGAATGAATCTTCTAGATACATCAGAATCTCTTTAAACTCATGACTGAAGTGCTGAGGAGGTATGGAATAGGGTAGATACATATTTTATTTAGCACAGAGTCAAAATGGAGAAAGGCAATGATCAGGCTGCCAGAATACGAAAAGAAATAATGTAATAGCCAAACTCAGTGTTAGGAGCTTAATTATTCTTATTATTATTTTTAAGATTAATTGAAATTGCTCATTTCCAAATTTAAACTTGATGAAGTGGTAACTAAAATATGGCTATTTCAGTCCCTGGAATTGAAATGTTAAAATAAATATTTATGACCTTATTAAGAATGACTAAGTGGGTGAAAAAGAAATGAAGTTGCACTCATGTAAAACGATGTTACTTATTTCCAAATTCCTAGTAACTAGGAGCAAATGATCTAGAATACTTGCATGTTCATCATATAAAATGTAAATGTAGTATTTATTATTCTCCTATCGAGTGTCAAATCACACAAGAAAATGGAATATTCAATTCTCTGCCATCTATAAAATGATGGGAGAAAAATGCTTTACCATAGATGTTTCAGCCTGAATTGCATGTGCTGGAGATGTAAAGCTGCCAGTGGCGTGTGGTGTCCCCTGCCCTCCCCAACCCAAACAACTTTAACA
The DNA here is from genome assembly GCA_030449065.1 of Oceanodroma leucorhoa. Lineage (NCBI taxonomy): Eukaryota > Metazoa > Chordata > Aves > Procellariiformes > Oceanodroma > Oceanodroma leucorhoa. The sequence goes on from JASVER010000177.1 coordinate 532,545, forward strand.
CTTCTATAGACTATAAATTCCATGTTCAAAAAGCTTACATACAATGTAGGGAGTTTTATATTGGGCATAAATCTGACATAATAAAACATGACAGAACTAAAAAGTATATGATATAATAGGATCATTACTTATGTGCAAAAAGAAAACTCCAAACCAATAGAAACCATGTCAGGTTTCCAGTGCAGCTGAGTGCAGTTGAAAACAGATGAGATTCCTGAACCAGGAGAGGGTATTTGGAGAGAAGAATAAATGATGCTTGGGAACTGTTTTCAGAATGTGTTATAATTATGATCTTAAAAAGCGTGCTCCATGGGTCAAAACAAATAGTTTGTAGAGAAAATAGAACTTTGAAAAAAAATAATAAATTGATCTTAAAGTACTTGTACTTTTTTTTTGTTTGTTTTTTTAGGAGCTATAGATGATGATATAAAATGACACAAAGAGGTATCTCAGGGTAATAAACAGAAAGAAGATGTGTAGAAATTGTGTTTAAAATATATGTATTATATATTACATATTTTTATGTATATTTTTTGTCTTAGGGACAAAAGGAAATACAAGAAGATATAAATCTAACAACATGGAACCAGTGGTATTACCAATAATTCAGGAAGATTAATGTGTCTCATATTTTTGTTTTGGAAAAGTACTGATTTATACAGCTAACTGACAATGAATTATTTTCCCGTTTCCTAGTAGGTAGTGTATTTGTTGAAGCAAAATGTTTTTAACCTTTGAGTTCTGTCAAGATATTTGGACTGAACTTCTTGCAGCTATTTTAAAACTTATCTGGGCAAGTCATCTGTAACATTGGTATATCATAAATCTTGGAGCATTAGGAAAATTCCAGGAGAAGGTTAATAGTGTTGTATCAATATTTAAAAAGAACAAAGAGTGGATGAATGTCCAACCTAATACTTGTGTCGTAAGTGTAAAAAGTAATATAATTATTTCTAATCAGTAAAATAATAATAAAAAAAGCATTGTCAAGCTAGCTTTGTATTTTTAACTAAATTCCAAGTGTATCTGATAGTGCTTTAACTTTGAACCTTTTTAGGTTCAAAATCTCATAGTCATTCATTAGTCCCAGATGAGACTTGCATAATCTCTCTGGAGTGCATGATGATCAGCAGCAAATGAGCTTCATAATTAACACAAAGTTAAGAGGTGTGCAAGGTATGGAGAGGTATGTCTGAATCCTGGCTCTTTAGACACCCTAGGTGGGCGAGTCTGGGAGTCGCAGCCTGTGCTCCCTTCCTGGCTTTGGTTTTGGGTTAGACCTTTGATTTCTAAGGACCAGTTGGTTCTTCTAGTGGAAGTAAAAGTTCTGTGAAGTGTGTGGCTCTCCTTGCAAGGCTTATTGTCTCAGTGTGCAGACGCAGCAATGATGATGGTTTCGGTGCTAAGATGGCAGTGGCGCAGGTGACTTGCTATTACACGTATTGCATGGCAGAAACATGGACTTTTGTAAGGCATTTTAGGGTGTTGCTTTTATTAAATTTTGAATAGAATAATAAAAAAACAACACTGCACATTGACTCCATTAGAAGAGCACAATCATCTCAAAAGGTTATTGCAGGTATATTTCTACTACAGCCCGTCGGGGATCAGTTCCTGATCCCACACAGTTTAATGTTATTAACCTGCAGGAAAACTATAAAGTAGTTAAGATTTCTGGTGACATGGAGGCTGAGGAGTAAAATAAGTAGTTTTTAAGAATCAAGTGAAGGTAATGATATTCTTAGGAAAGGGAGATACAGTTTGTAAGTTGAAAATTAGTAGAATTAAGCATTTTCATTGTAAATAGTAACACATAGAGGCTTGCAAAATTAAATGGTGAGAGACTGTCATAGTAGATGATACAGAAACTACAGTGCATAAATACTGCCTAAGTGTGTTCCCTTGCAAAACAAAAGCAGGAGGAAGACAACAGAAAGGCAAAGAAATGTTTTCAAATGAGACTTGAAGTGCCTTTTCAGTGAGGAAAACGTGGATAAAAGCTGCTACCAGACCACAGGAGAGAAAACTGATGAAGCAGCTGTGAAGAATGTGGCAGAAGACTATCTTGAGACTATTTACAGACAAAAAGATTGTGACAGGGATATAATATTTTCCAGGCAAGTGTCATTGAAGCATCTATTTCTTCTAGTTTTGTTCTTGTTTGTTCAAACTTTTGGCATTAGGGCACGTTGTTGCATCCTACTTCAGAGAAGATAAAATGAAGACTAATGTGTAATGCCTTAGTTAAAGGACTGGAGTTAAAAAATACTAGGTTTTAAGTCATTCTTGCATGCTATTGGTAAATTATGCCTCGGTTTCCTCATCTGAATGAAGGGCCACGAGAAGGGTATTTCTGTAAGAGATTGAGTTGAGTTTTGAAATACTTGAAGGTTTTGAGATACTTGAAGGAAGAGTCTTTCCGGGTCTTAATTAGTAGCATAATGATGAAAGAGAAGCATATGTAATCTTTGAGATGTTTCACCACTGTATATTTTTCAACATAATTTTTAAAGAGGAGGATCAGGGGAAAATCCATCTTTTATTGGGTAAACTTCATTAAAGACAAGCACATAGTCCATCAATAATGAGACTCTCCATCTCCGTGAGCTTCCTTGTCTATTCATTTTTCTTTCCCACCTGCACTCACAATGGTGGCTGTTTGCTCCCACATACATTCAACAATGCACCATTTGTAAGCTGGCCCTCATTCATTTCATGCCTGTTTGAAAGGCCTGACAGAAAGCCCTGTGAAAAGCCTTTCAATGCAAATGCCAGTTTAATGACTTGGTTCATTCAGCAGACGGGAATCTGAGATAACTTGACTTCTCGCTGCAAATACAAGAAAATGTTTTCATAAAGCCTTGGACGTGTCATGCTTTTTAACAAAACGCTTTCAGTTTGCAAACAGAATCTGATGGTTTAATTTTTAGTTAAATAAAATCTCAGGATTTTTGCTGCAACGTCAACCTCCTACACCTCTCCCTTGCGCTGCAGCCTCAAAAATGCATCTGCCTTTGAAAGCTTTGATTTGCTTAATTTCCTCAGCAGAGCAGCAGTTCTCCTTGAGGATAAACCCTTGTTTGATTGGTTCTTTCTGAACACGTTTAAATATCAAATTATTGGGAAATTACGAGTGTAGTTACTCTTGTTAAAGCCAAAGGACAAACACATTTAATCTGTTTCAACAGCCTGCATTGTGGCTTGTTCTTGGGACACGTATTCTCCTTAAATTAATTCTCTTTCATTTCTAAATCATTTGTTTACTGAATCTTCTCACAGAAAGATGAAATCAAAGTTATGATAATGAAATAATGGAACTTTCTAGGCAGCCTTTGGGTATTCGGTACAGAATTTGAAGACAGTGGTTGTAGCATTGATGTTGTAAGAGAAATGAATGAGTTTATTTTCTGTTTAAGTTCACAAACCCACATTACAGTTATTGGAAAGCTGTGAGGAACTGACCAGCGATAGAACCAACAGGGTTTACACAGACTATGATAAAGTTTTATAAAAATAAATCTTGACAGAGAAATTAAGAGAGTGACTTCCTTTTCTGTGGGTTGTCTGGCCAGGATTTTGAATGTAGCAGTGGATGACTTTTATGTGACAGTCTTCTATGAAGCAAGAACATAAATTTCTCATCTCGTTTGACTACCATTCTTAGTGTTGCACAAATGATTCCACTATAATATTCACTTCAGTTACCACATCCACTTGCACATTAGCCTTCCACAAACAGTATTAAAATATTTTGAAGGGTATCTATCTGGTTTAATATTAATTTTAAAAGAGATACTGAACTGATGCTTTGGATTTGATGGATGCTCTCAAATCAGTAATGGAACATGCCACAAAAGTAAAATTCTTTCTCATCTTTCCAAATAAAATAGATCAAGAGCTTACTATTTCTGGTGTACAAATCTAGAATTAAGCAAACTTTCTATGGAAAGCTAGTGAGTGTACCGATCTTTACTAGTGTACAAGAGCTAAAACATAGTTTCTGTGTGGTCCTGCAACAGCTGCCAGACTTACCATTTTCTTGTCCCTGCTGGCCAATGTTAGACAGAAGCCACTCGTCCTGGCAGCAGCTCCTCTGGCTAAGCGCTTAGAAATCAGATTGGAAACGTAGGATGTAAGACTCCGTGTTCTAGAAAGGAGGAGAAGAAGAGGGAAGAAAAAGAAGCTACTCTTGTGTTATCAAGTTCCATGTAAACTGTTTGACAACTCATCCGCTACAGATAGTTCTTAAAATCACAAAAGCCATGATATTTTTAGGTGGCATTCAACTAGGAATATTTCTTAGCGTTATAATACATAGCTTTTCATCTTCACAGTGCTTCGCAAATATGTGCTGGTTACAGAGTCCTCATAACAAGCTGATGTGCAGTTTCATCCCTGTTTTACAGACAGGAAGATTGAATCAAAGAGGTTAAGCTATTAGCCTAAATCTGCAGAAAGAGTTGATTTTTGGAACCGATTTGTGCTTCTGTGACCAGAAAACTAAAGCTATCTGATGAGACTGCCTGCCTTTAGAAAGGAGGGGGAGACTCCCCATCTCTCCCAAGTGCAACAACTTCAAAACAAACCCCTTCAAGGTGTTGTTAGGTGTCTCTCTTGTAGGAGACTCAAATATGAACCTCTTGAACAAGCTATTCACTGTTTTAAAAACCCTTTTTAAAATTGGTACACAATGACATATCAGCTCAATTACCCTCAACCTTGTTAATTCTATTCTGTGCTACAATAATTTTATTAGGATAAATTACAGAACATGTACCACCATAAATACCCATGAATCATGTTGTGCTTTTGTGTGTTGTATTTGGTTGCCCTTGACACACACAAGCCAATGAAAAATGAAACACTGTATATAGCCTCTACTATTGAAAAAGGTGGAGGAGAGGTATGTTTGGTGATAACATTCGTATGATTAATAGCAGAAGCATTTTACAAAATATATTACATATAACAGAAAAAAGTACTGATATTAAATGTGACAGAGTACGTTAATTGTTCTTTGAGTCTAAACTTAATCATTCCAATATGAACGTATCTTTGGTTTGTGAGTGGTTTGGTGTTTTTTTGTGTGGCGGGTTTTTTTTAATCATGCACGTGGTTTCATTGTTTTTCCACTGGACCAAAGTAGGCCTCATGTGACTTTCATTAGCAAGTGATCTGATTGATTGATTGATTGTTGAATGGGGTTTTTGTCTAGTCTAATTTGCATTATCAAACTATCTTGAGTAATTTACAAAAATCAGGGGCTTTTTTGCAACAGGAATTATACTACCATGTGTGGGAGGAGAAATAGCTGCCTCAAATATTTCATTGAGTGGACTGACAAACGTGCACCGACTTGTCCGAAGTGGAAAAGCAGGCTACAGTGGTAGGGCCATGAATACTGACTCTTGGGCTCGTAACTTTAACTTGGTGTTGGAATTTAACCTCTTTCTCTGCACAGACCACCGCGACGGCTGTCGGGGAAGGGAAGGGTGAGCCCTGTGACTGGGCTATGGCTTACGTGAAGCGTAAGGGATCTGCAGGCCCGAAGGGGGCCCGGCCTCCCCTAGCGCCCACCTCCTGGGGTTTGGGTGGGCAGCGGGCTGCTGCCAGGGCCAGTGGAGCTGGGCCACTTTGCTGCTCCCTCCTCGCCGGCTCTGAGGCAAGGCGGGTTTGAATGGGGCAGCTGGCAGCTTACCCAAGACTATGTGGCTGTAGGTACCCCTGCAGTCGTGAGAGGGGCGTATGTGTTAAAACAAAAATCGAGCAGGAAGACTCTGGATTTTTCCTTGTTTGGCACAAATGAGGAGTGCCTGGGGTAAGTGTCACTGTCCTTGGTTTTTTGTTCTCAGAATAACATCTGCTACTAAGAACAAAACAAACTTGGATATTCATCTAAACAAAATGATGACAAAGCTAAAAGATTCACTAGGTTTTAAACTCTCCCGGAATGGGAGGATAAAGATTTAAAGAGCTTTTCATTCTGTGGCTATTATCAATTGATTTTAATTGAAAGGTACATTTGATTCTGATAATACCTAGTTCTGAGACACTGCATTTTCAGTTGTTTTTGCTTTACTGAGAGGGTGCTATGATACTGTATTTCAGAAATACAAACTCACCGAGCACTCATTGCAGGGTTATTCCAATGTTGGACTTCAGTCTGGACCACAAGTAAACTTGTTGCTGGACCTCACCGATTTCTCAGGTGTTCAGTTCCTGGGTGACAGCCCGTATTATTATTCTCCTGTCTCTTAGGGTACAGGTAGATTTCATTCCTCAGGTCACTGGTTGTAAAGATGGTATGCCAACACCAGGATGCATAGAGATGGTTTGTTGTTCCTTCCTAGGGGTCCTTAGCAAAATTGCTTTGCAGGCCTTGGAAAAGTAATTGAATTGATATTGTACAGTGAATAAAAAGTTTGCATGTATTTTATCTGGGGAAGATAAAATAAAAGACTTGTACACACCTAGTGTTGTCAGGCTAGATGAAAACCCGTAAAAAATATAATTCATGCAAGAGGAAATAACATAACTGAAGAGTAATAGAGCGTGCAGGTGGACTACCACATGTTGAAACACTTGAGTCCCAGGGCACAATGGAACCAGTTTAACTTATTTGTCCCTGCTAACAGTAGTGCGTGTTCATAGCTTAAAAACAGACAGCGAGTCTGTATGACAGAGCAAAGGGGTTCAAAGTCTGCTCAGTTACTAAATAGGCACGTGTTTTTTATATATGTATATATATATATATATATTTATACACGTGTGTGTGCATACATATATACACACACATTTTTATATTAAACTAGGAAAAGAAATGCAAGAAATTCTAATACAAACTGTGAGAAAAGCACTTTTGCAGAGGGGACTGTCGTACCAAATGCTGATCATGTGTATCTCACTGAGTGAAAGGAGGCACACTTGTGTACACTTAGCTCTGAAAAGTCTAATGGAAAGTCTGACGGAAAAACCGCACAGATCTCAAACTTGTGTTTGTAATACAGACTAAAATATGCTAGTATAAGAGACCCTGCCTGTAATAAATTTATAACCCGTTGCACTTTTGGTTTTAATTCTAAAAAGCTTTCTTGCTGCAGAGTTGTTTCAATTACAAGATATGTTGATCTCGTAAGCCACCAGCTAAAGGCTTGGAACAGTAATCACAAGAAGGAAGCAGTCTGAAAATCATGTAAATTGAATGAGACAGGGAATGAAGAACAATTTGTTGAGCAATGAAACTGAGTGGAGGGGAACAGGAATGCTAAATATCTCAATAGATTTGAAAGAGAAGGGGAAAAATTTTTTTATCTAATGAAGAAACAAAAGTAAATCATCAACAAAAACATAATCCTGCCATTTGTTTTATGCAGTTATTTTAGCAATGTCTTAAACTACAGAATGAAAATAAATGTTTGAGTGTAAATTTATTTCTGAAAGATTTCTGAGTGGCCGTTACCTGCTGTCTTAATGATGGGAGATAGCATAAGGAAGCCAGAAAATTTATTCCGAGTTTTTGTTTCCAAAATCCTGATTTCTGCCAAACACTTCTTTACAGGGAGCTAGTCTAATGTGTAATGCCTCATTAGACACAATACTTCTTACTGTATAAGGCTTTAAGAAATCATTTGCCCTGCAATAGAGAGATTTGAGTTTTTATATATGTTTCTCAATGAAAGTGATTATGTTTGATAAAGTGCCAAGAATGATTTAGGATATTTGGATAAGCCAGGCACAAGGCTGCTTCTCACATGATTTAGTTTCCAGATGTTAGCGTGGCTGACTCGCAAGATTGTACATTGAGTCTGAGTGCATTTAATCAAGTCTTCCCACCCAGAACTGGTTATTTGATTTGGTGTAGGTGATGCAATGTTCTTGGGTCAGTCTTGGGTTTGATTCCTGCTCCAACAGGCTTGATGGTAAATTCGCCAAAGCTATGTAATAACTTCATGGAAAATATCTAGAATGCTTTCTTTAGCCAAGTTTTAAAACTGTTCCTTGCTATACTTAAAAAACAAGCAAAGCCCCACAACCGACCAAAAAGAACCCCAAAGAAATTTTTTTTTTTTTTTCTAAAGTAGTCAGTGAAACTGACTGCACCAAAGTCAGACCTTGAGTATTGTGTGTAAATGCCGGTCATTAGTGCGAGGTAGAGAACCAAGGAGGATCTTCAAAACCTGAAGTTCTGGAGTCCAGACAAAAGAGAATTTTCAGGAAAAGTTAAGTTTAGGCAACTCAATCTAATTTTGTTTAGAGTGTGCGATAGCTATAGTTAGGATTTGAATGAGACTCTTCCAATTCTCAAGCCAGGCTAGAGGAAAGACTTTGTATTTGAAATTTTAATACCATCAAATCCAGATTAGCGTGAAAACACTGAATTCTGATCACTGTATTTTCCCTATATTTCCATTTCAAGTATCTGCATAAATGGGACCTCCATTGAAAAGCTCAAGATGTATCTGTAAGATTTTTGTGATGACATCTCCCCCTCTAACATTAGATACCTTCTAACAGCATTTTTTAAAGTCAGATATTTATTAGCTATCCAGTTTATCACAGCTTAATGGTAGCTGTTAAGATACATAACCAGACTTCTTGACATTGTTCGTTGTTATTCTACAGAAGACTATATTTATATCTCCAACTGTCTTACCACATATGAATTTGTAACTTCCCAGGATCTGATGCCGTGAAGTATTTAGCAGCTGTTAAGATTACTAATGGTATTTAACCTTTTCTGTGGGAGGAGAGACCACTAAGTGTAAGATTTTTAAGAGTGTATATTGAAGTGGTTTTCTCCTTTTGTGTTTCTGTACAAGTCATGGAGTTCATTTCCAGGATTTAAACGCACCATTCTTTATTTTAGTGTTCACTGACGTGCCAAGTGTATCATTTTCAAAACTTGTCTGTAGCACTATTTCATGTTTGATCCTTTCCTAACTGAGAAGGAAAGCTGCATGGTCTGTTTCCAGATCTGACGTGAATATTTATACTTTGTCTGCATCTTTATAAATTAGAGAGCAGCGAGATGAATGAAAGTAGTGAATCAGAGAGGATAGCATGTGTAATGCTAGCAAAAATTTACTATCCAATTTCTACTTACGACCTAATAACTTAAAGGAAGAGGCAGTCCACATCCACTTCAGTCAGTTCTTCAATGCTCTGCAACATTGGAGGTTTAAGTTTTACTGCTTTGTGGAGGCCTTTTGGTTTATTCCCAGATCGGTGTATTAAAACCATGAGAATACTTATAAATACAACTCTCTAATTCTGATCTTTAACTTCCTTTGTTCCAGTAGTGCCCCTCTGCCAGTAAATTGCACTATTTCCAGAAGTTGTATTTTTCTTTCAGATATGTCTGGTACAGTTCAGCTTCGTATAGAAATTTCTAGACTATAGTGCAATAAAGACCAAGTTGTGTGTCTAGCTGAGTAATTATATCATTAGAATGAATTCAAACTTATCCTTAATTCTCCCTTTTCTGTCTTAGTCTAGCTCTGATTCCATTTTAAAATTTTTTTTCTCCACTTTTACTCTACTGCAGTGACTCGTTGTGTCCTGCATAGTGCACCCTGAAGCTTAGAATTTGATGCCAAATTGATTTATCACAATGATGCATTTCTAAATACTTGGTTTTGCTGGTTAGTCAATAGAAGGAGAAGGAAAAAACTTAACAATAGAGAACAGTTTTGCATGAGCATTGCTGTCTTTTGGGAATCATCTTGCTATTGTCACTTTGATCTTTCTCTTCCTATCTTGTTCTTTTTTCTTAATGATGCTCTGTTGTGTAATGTCAGATCAAGATATGTCATAATGTATCTTCTTTGCTCTTACTAGCTTCTTGGAACATTTTGCCTAATCATAAAAGTGCTGATGAATAGCTTATATTAAAAATGCAGGGAGATCCCAGAGCTGTAGGAAACCTACTCTGATAATGTTGAAATTGAACTTTAAATCATAGGTACTGAAATTAAAATGTAATACAGAAAACACTTTGAAGATAACGTTACATGTAAAAAGCAAACAGGGTCAGCATTCAGCATTTCCACATGCTGTGAAATAACAATGTGAAGATACACAACTGAAGTACTGCATGAGAAAAACCTTGATTTAGGTCAGCTTTGTCTTTTATGTTGATGTCACAAATGAAAAACACCGAACCTTAGAAGTAAAGTCAACTGTGACCTAACCATTAATGGATTAAAAACAAGGGCATTGAATAGATTTCTTCCTCTCCATCCCCATGATTGATTTTTTTTTTTTTTAACTGTTTAATTCACTTAACTAGAGCATTACATTTACCTTGGATATTACTTTATTGAGCAGTATATGCTATGTCCAGCTAGTATATTCAAGAACAGTGGTTTTACGCGTCTTTGGTCTTAATGTAACCCTTTGTTATTTGCAGTATGATATTTTCAAATCACTGTATCACATTGAAGATTTTTTTTTTTCCCCCAGAAAACCTGTTTACAAATTTCTTGTACCCTTTCTGATTTCTCCTTAAGGCAAACAAATTGGATTATGGTGAAGAGAAGGCGCAGGTCTTCAGCAGTGGGATTGGGACTCCTATACATTATTGCCACTAGCCACTTAGTACTAACTAGACTAGTGGATTCTGCAGTTGGTCAGTAGTGCTCCCTTTCACACTGGATCCCTCTTTAGAGGTTGAGTAAATTACTTTAAGCCTATGTAATGAATTTGCTGTTCTACTTTATGGAGAGGGAGCGGAAAGGAGAGGGAAGGACTGCAGAGTCCAGGTAAACCGCGAATATAGTGTACTGTTACAGAATATGTTCTTCACTCCATGTGAAAGATAAGGCTTATGTGCTGTCTCCTTGGGGAGTCCTTATTTTTATGAAGGGTGTAGTTATTTAAAAAGATCTCCCTCAAAAAACATTTTCAGACTATGTTCAAATGTTATTGAAAGGTGTAATTTTTCTCCTTGTTTTGTATTGTCCCCCTTTGTAGCTTTCAAATATTGTGGATTTAGCAGGGTGTGTTTATTAGTATGCAGGCAAAAAGCCTGTAAAACATTAATAGCTTACCTAGCAAATAAGCTATGCTGACTTTTACTACCCAGATCTGCAGAGAGTTGAGTCAGGTTTTGTTTATTTGTGGACATTTTTTGTGTGTTTTCTACTATCACATCTGATAACTAATGGGGAAACAATATTTTTGCTGTTTTCAGTCTGGAAGATAGAGGCCCAAGGACAGTTCAAAAAAGTTCTCCTGACTTTCATGAAAAGAGGCATCTTTAAAAATCTGAAAAATTACTAGGATTAGATCAGTTTCCAACATCTGCATTTCCGTTCCAAGGCAAACGCTCTGCATGGTTGCTGTAAGATTAGCTCAGTGGTCTCCTTTGTCTCTAGTCAGTCTCATCTGGTTTATGAGCTTATAATAATATAATAAAATTCAGTAGTAGATTAGATAAGTTCATAGAAGATAGTTAAATGAAGGCTACTTAATATATTGGTATCACATGCATTTCAGGAACTGTCTCAGGTGAAAGTGGCTGGAATTTGGGAGAATATTGGCTGATAATATGATCTATGCATTCATTGAATTTGTTTTTTTTCCCTGGGCAAGTGTGCAGCCACTGCTGGAGATCGCTGCGTTCCGTAGAGTAAAGCCCTGTTGACTTAGTGTGCTATCACTGTAGTCAATTTTCCAGGATGAGCAGGAGTAGGTTCTCAAGATAGTCAAGTAAACAAAAATCTCTGAAACTATGAAGTCTTGGATCTGTGAAATTATGACTGTTAAGACTGAGTGAATAAATTTAATGAGATCTTACAGTTGTTATTGTCTTGATACCTTTCACTGTTTGAATTCATTAACTGGAATATCCATGTTGCACTTAAGTATGACTAAGCCCCTACAAACTAAGTAAGCATTCAGAGCAGACATTTTTGGGTGTCTTGAAATTTTAAACTCCTGGGCTGACCAATCTGTTAAAGTTATTTAAGAATGGCAAATTCTGTGGAGCTAGTTCCAGCACTGCTCAGACAATGGGACAGTATTGGAAATCCTGCAATATCGAATGTTAGAGAAAATATTTATTCTGAAAAGAACTAGAAGAATTAACTTACTAATGACTGATGTTGCAGGGCCTTCTGTCTTGCTTAAGACTTTTTGTCATTTATTTTTGTGTTCTTATGTATATGCCAGTAGGGAAAGGAGAAAGGGAGACTTAATGGCAAATTCAATTCTGATCAAACAAAGGTAGGCAATCCTAGAATTGTGAATTCAGGAAGATGAAACATGGTTTTCATGTAACAGTCAAGAAAATGTGCATCTTAGACACACAAAAGTTTAAGGTTGAAAATAGAACTGAATTTATGGCTTTTGGTGGTTTCTTCAACGGGCTTTGGTCTTTGGCCCACTTTGTTGCACTTACTTTATAAATACACGTACGTATTTAGGTGTGGGTGTATGCATGTATATAAAACAAACAAAAACTCAGACGACCCCACTGTTTATTAAAGAGATGATAAAATTTAATTCAAGATCCGTACCTCGTTAGAGGAATGTCTGATGATGATGTGCTCCTATGTGTTCCTTGCAATAGCCAATTGATCATTCCTATTAAAGCCTTTTCTGGCTAAAGTCCTGGAGAGCTTTTCCCCCTCACTGAAAGTTTCTATTCCTTCACTGGCCAAGGATTCATCAGTAGGATTGGGGGCAGTAGGCCGACTTTCTACTTAGTTTATTTTTTTATATAATATAAGAGATGCACATGAATACAGCTATTGCTCAAGCTTTATAGAATTATCGTTTCCCTTAAAATATACTGTAGCTTTTCTGAGCATGTTTAAATTGCACATTCATATGGCACAATCTGAGAGGAGTGTGAATATACCTCTAGGTCAGCTTTTAGGTACAAGCCAGCACATGCAGTGGCTTCTGAGAGCAAATTTAGGCCCATGTTACATCTGGTTAAAAAGCTCCAGACTTGTTCTGGCTGAAATTTCAGAGACACAGAGCTCCCTTTGCTTTTGGTCTATGATAGAGAACTAAGTTTTGTATCTATAATTAGAATCACTAACAATATAAAGCAGATAGGGAGGTTCTGTATGAAATCCTTTCATGGGAGGAATAAAAGGTGCCACACAGAGTGTCGATACAAGTGTAAGCAGGACCTACTGTAGACAGATATTTTTTTTTGCTTTTGTGGATAGAATATGCTTGGTTAATGCTTCTGCAGTGAACGCAGCTGCTTAGAGAAAAGCAAATAGAGAAGACAATGACTTTTCATGCTGATATAAAATGCAAAGCATTGTGCCAAAAAAGGTCATTTTTATTTCTGCATAAATGCTCTCAACTTGCAATAACTCTTTTAAATTTAAAGAAGTAACAAGCAGCATAATGTTCCCAAGATGTCCGATGGTTGGCTCCAGACTTTGTGTAGGTTACAATTACATAAGTTGACTTTACTTATACTCTCTATGGTTTTACCCACTTTTTAGAATGAGCACCTCAGACCCTATACCTATGTTTTCTGAACAGAAACGTAGAGCACTGTTTAAAGGATATGGTTCATACTGCAGCTGGGTAATTTTTACGAAGGACGAAGGCGGAGAGTAATGGAGCTCTGCCACCCACAGCACTAATTAAATTTATCCATGTGAAACACAAACATCCTCACAAGCTACTTAAGGCTAATAGACTGCTATTTTTTTCCATTTATTTTGTTTTCGTCAGAGTGATAGGGGATGAATGCACCCTAACGTTTTGAGGGTGCTTGGTTAGAATAAGCTGAGAAAAATCTTATTCAAAGAAACCTTCTCCAAAAAGCCTATTTTTGAGTTGTAGGTTGGAGGAACTTGTTTAACATCCTTAACGCAAGAATTAGCTGTCAGATTTCTAGTGGTTTGAGTGTATCTGAGTATCAGTCAGATCATGAGTTGATCTTATGGGGAAATTGCTTATCGGAAAATGTTTTGTCAGATATTTTTTTTTTCTTCTTCTTTGAAACTTACCACCTGGGTGCAGTGAGGGTGAGGGTCTCTGGGGTCTCACCAGCCAGGGCCTGTCCAGGGAGCAGGGTCTCTGCCAGGGAGCTGGGCTGGGGGGGCTGGCTGGGGCAACCCCAACCCTGGGGCATCAGGCATCTCCATGGGACAGGCCAAGGTCAGGCCAGGGTGTTGGCCCGTAGTTGGGGGTCAAGATCGGGCTTGGTTGGGGGTCAAGATGAGGCTTGGTGAGGGGAACTGGAGTCAGATACAGCCACGGGGTGGCTGGGCAGGGCCGTGGGGATGGGGTGGAACGTCAGCCCTCGTCTGCTGTTTTTCTTCACGGAGTTTGAACTCAACAGTTGGTGTCATTTCCTGCTCTGGTCCTGGATCAGACAGAAATTACTGTCTTCCATCTTTTCCATTTCGCAGAAATAAATGCTCATTTATCCTTTCAAATTCCCGTTGTCAGTGGTCTTTGCAATTTAATGTTCAGCGCTGATTCTTTGCTCTATCTGCCAGGTAATTGAGTATACCTTGTTAATGTTACTGAAAAAAGTGATTGGCTTGAATGAGGGGACTATGAGATTTGTTCTTAGTACTTTGCTTATGTCTCAAGGAAAAAAAGGCTCCCTCATGTCAACCACGTATAAATTATCAAATTCAGTGAGAAAGGAAAATAACCCTGCTTTCACAAACAGGCAGAATTTTTCATAAATTGATAAAGACCATTGGTACACTCCTGCTGTGCCAGGTATCGGCTTTTTTGTACTCCGTGTGTATGTTTCTAACTTTAGCCATTACATACGTCCTTAATGTTATTGTTGAATTTTAAAGACAGGCTCTAATTGCAGGGATTAATGTTGGCAGTTGGATATAAAAGCAAACAACTTTTCTCTTAACATAGCATTTTGTAATATATAGATTATTTTGCATGGAAGAATTGCATGGGCTGAACCTATAAATCTGTAAATAAGGAAAGTGTCTCTTTGTAGAAGAAGAATAGGAATGAAAATTGAAGGGATTCTGAAGCTGAGAGCCCTGACAGCAGAAATGCAAGACTGGAATGACTTTGCAGGATGTCCTGCCTTTTCAGAATGCCTTTCAGAATGTCCATTCCTCCTTTCCAGCATTTTATTTTTCAGTCTCCCATGGTTGTCTTTACAGGTTTAATATTCTGGGGTAAATACGTGCTTAGGTTTATAGATGATTGATTAACCCAATGGATGATACTTAATAAAATGTTCATTTTGAGCTTAGGGGACAGCAGGTTTCGTATTTGGTAGGCAAGAATTTGCCTATTTCTAACAGAAGAATATGGAAGATTTTTCTCTCTTCTGTTCCTAGCTATATTCAACTAACATACTTCTAGTACATTGAGAAGTACTTTTTGGGAATTTAGCTTCTCCCATTTTCTAGATGTAACCATTACCCCTAGATATAACCATTATCTCTAGCCTTTAATTTCCGCAGATGAACGGTTTGCTACATATAATTTCAAGGATGCAGTACCTGGACTTCTGCTTAGCAATTGGTTGATTGGTGCAAGGCTATCTAAAGTGCGAGTCAGCTTACATGCAAAACTATTCCATTGCCAGCAGCCAGACACTTTTTATTTTTCTCCCTCCTGTCTAAGGCATACTTTTGCTGAGAGAAGTCAAAGACAAAATTAGCATCTGTAAATTGAGAACGCTGGCATTAAATTAAACAAGCAGAATACAAAGAAAGTTTTTGGTTTTGAAAAGCTTACAAAAAGCAGTTGCCTATGATTACTGCAGCTGAGAAGCAGCAGCTGTACTGACTTACTGTATGAATTTAAAGCACTATACTTAACTGCTTTCAGCATATTCTCAAAAAAACATAAGTACTCAGTGCATGTTGACTTTGTCGCATGCTTATAAAGTGCTTAGTTACTTCTGATAGATCCATATTTGTTGCATCATGAGTTGACCTGTGGAATGGAGTAATGACTTGGAGCAATTGCACTTTATTCATATTTTAAGGTCTAATCAATATTCCTAAATTATTCTTAGATTTGTGAATTAAAGAGTCTATAGTAATGAATTTTTGTTATATAAAAGAACTTTTGAAGTGCTAGAGGTAAGTAAGACTACCAATGAAATCGCTGGATGTCATTGTATGAACAGATTGTGATTACAGTTCTTTTCTTTCTGTAACTCCGCTCAACTCCATGAAGAGTAAGCCTGAACTCTGCCTGTTCAGGAGTTTTCAGGAACATTAAATGAATATTATTGTATATGCAGTCTTGATAAAAAGGTAATGATAGTTACTAACAATCAACATTAAAGACTGGTATGGGATACCTGTGAATGGACATCTAGGATTAGGTGAAAAGAGTACAAAAAGGAGAATTTTACCATTTTGTGGGACAAATAATTAAACCATAATTGTCTCTGATCTGTTGGATGCTGACTTTTTCTGAGTGGCCTAGTTCCAAGAGGGTGGGATATCTTTGCTTGTGATAAGGTTTAAGCTCCTGGAGCTTCTGAAACCCTTCTGAAAAAGTTGTTCTCAGCTGTTGCCTGCAAACATGCAGAGACCTGGAGCGCTCGAGCAGAACTCCAGCCTCCTTACCCATGGCCTCTTTCTTTTATGTTTGAACCAAATCCTTCCAAATACTGCTGCATGAAATGTGAATTAATAGATATAACTGGAATTAGATATCAATGATTCCAAGTATAAAGCTACTCATACTAAGACCTTACTTGCTTTTATGCCTCAACCGTATTTGAATTTCACTCCACACATGATAGCTTTTTTGATTTTGTGTATGTGCACCAGGTATCATAGCCTTTATTCATTGCATGAATACTGAGAGTGAGGAAATGTCAACTGTCTTCCAGATGTCAAATGCTCAAATCTTGTTAATCACACTTTAAATGAGAAAATGCACAATGAGAAATGTCATGCTTTAAGCTCAAGGACTTCAGCATTTAGCTGTTGTAGAGTTTAAATAATTAAGTTTAAATAATTTTCGTATTATAATATTTATTTTTTCATATTTTCTCACTACAGTCCTGTTTGGATGCCTAATAGAATAGTTTTGTAAAGCTATTTTGTACTGAGGATAGTATTCGTGTATGTCCTGTGGAGGGCAACCAGCAATTGCAGCTCATACGGGCACATCCATGTGGCCTTTAAAATGTCTGTATATTCTGGCGTAACCTCCTCCCTGTTCATATCACTCTTGTTCAGATACTTTTTACCACCAGGAAAGGGGCAGGATATATAAAATGTCAGCAAATATATATTGGCTAATATGAACAATAAATAGGTAGCATTATTAGATTTACTGACCCTGATGGGACAGCTGATAAGTCTCTGCTGGCCAGCTGTCCTCAGTGAGGTGAGGTAGTCAGCCTTTAATTTTCCTTGAAACAGGCCAATCTTCTATCATCTTTCAGTTATCTTTCTTTTTTTTTATTCTTAGCTTTTTATGCCAATATTTTTACTACCAAATCTTGAGGCTGATAAGGATCCCTGTGTCAAAAATTACAATTCTTTGCTTCGACTTTTTCAGTCTTTCTTGCTCTTAGCTCATGCACTTCCTCACATCTTGAAATAACTTTTTCAGCAAAACTGAGCCAAGGTCACACATTCATAATGCACTAAATACGCTTTGCGTCACCCAGCTGGGTCAGGGCTGAGGGTTACAGTCAGGCACAGAACGGAGCTCCAGGTATATGATTGGGGTGCTAGTGAGACAGCAGCATGTGTTGAACCAACCACTCTGTGGCTACTTTGTCACTGGTACCAAAGCTAATTACACTACAACAGCTTTCGTATTTCTACGGGGGCTAAAAATGCATACTTTGTAGGTTAGAAGCCATTATTTAAATGTGAACATCACCTGAAAGAACCAGTTTAAAAATTTAGTGCCTTAAAAAGGGATAAACAATTTGAGTAAAATAAAGAAATTTAAATGATATTTCATAAAAATCAGATGTGTTTCTAGTATTAAAAATATAATTTCTAAATTGCAAAATACTAAAATGAGGGGTTTGTTGATGTAATTTATAGTGTTTAAGTTTACAGTCTTTAAGGCTGTTTTTATTTCTTCTGAAAACTCTGCATCTAGGAATTAATATTTGACCCAAGCTAGTCACTGATAGCAAAAGACACTAATTTTCAATTATTTTTTGTATATCTCATAATGGTTGCTAAGATAAAGCTAGTCTTTTTGAATAGTTTTGAAGTGTTTCTGCAAAATAAGTTATTTAGTCTTAGAGGTCTTCCAGAGTGTTGGTGGGATGGGGGAGAAAATTGGAAGGGCAAAAGTAAGAAAACTCATGGGTTGAAATAAGAACGGTTTAGTACTTGAAATAAAATAAAAGTAATTATAATAATAACAACAATAATAAATTGTAGTGAAGAGGAAAACAATGAGAGAGAGAGAGGAACAAAACCCAGGAAAAACAAGTGATGGAACTGCTCACCACCCACCGACTGATGGCCAGCCCGTCCCCGAGCAGCCATCGCTGCCCCCCAGCCAACTCCCCCCAGTTCATATGCTGAGCATGACATCATATGGTACGGAATACCCCATTGGCCAGTTGGGTCAGCTGTCCTGGCTGTGCTCCCTCCCAACTTCTTGTGCACCTGGCAGAGCACGGGAAGCTGAAAAGTCCTTGACTAGTGTAAGCACTACCTAGCAACAACTAAAACATCAGTGTGTTATCAATGTTATTCTCATCCTAAATCCAAAGCACAGCACTATACCAGCTACTAGGAAGAAAATTAACTCTATCCCAGCCGAAACTAGGACACAGAGTCCTGTTCAGTTGGCATGTATTTTGGGGTTGGGGTGTCTCATGAAGGATACTTAGCAATTAAAGCTGATTTTTGAGAATAAACTTCAGAAAGTCAGCAGCAAATAAGTTCTGAACACTAACTGACAGGTAGAATGTTTTTGTCTATTAGATCTGACTGCTTAGAGCAAAGTTCTATGTGTAATGGGTCATTAAACCCAATGAAATCGACTATCTTAGGTCAATACTGATGATAGGTCATTCTTATTATCACAACAAATATTTCATGGTGTCCTTTAAAATTAGAACGCTTTCACTGTAATTTTTTCCCCTTCATTTCTTTATTGATGAGTAGGAGCATGTTTGTCGTAATAATATTTCATAGCTTTCTTTCAGTTCATGCTTTAGATTTTCTTTGGAAGTTCTGCTTTAGGCTGACATCTTAGTGCCAGGGGAAAAAAAAATTATATTTATGAAAATGGGATGGGAGAGTTATTTAGTTTCATATATGTGGTGAAGCAGAAAATCAAAAAAGGGTTTTGGTTTTTTTTAAACTAATTTTTCTTTCCGGTATCAGTAAATCAAGTACTAAAACTGGAGACTAGTTCAAGAACACTCAATTTATTAATGTTAAGAATTTCTAACTAAATTTCACTGAAAACAGCAAGTATATATTAAACAGACTTATCCTAAACCTTTCTGCACTTCGTCATAACAAGTCACTGGTATACCTAACCTACATCTGGAAATAACGTCTTTATAATTTTATATTTATAATTTAATACCATTGCATATATATATAAGCAATATTATTTGCTTTCTGCCGTTCCAATTCTTCCTGCATTTTTTAGAATCTTAGAAATTTCAGTTAAAAAGGATCTCTCACTATCTAGTCTAAGCCACTGCTATTGCCGTGCTGAATCCTGAAAATTTCTGAGGATGGAAGTTTCAGCAGCTGTCCCCGGGCTGCTGATTAGCTTTTCCCTAATGTCTAATCACAACCTTCCCAGCTGTGAGCGGTGGCGACAGGTGGTTGTTGTTGTAGCATCATGCAGTATGGAGAGGAGCATCTCTGACATCAGTTCTAACTCCCGTTCAAATAATTGTAGGCTGGTATAAAATTTCCTCTTGGCTTCCCCTTAGCCTGGCTAAACAAGTTCAGCTCAGGTTTATGCCCAAGGCATTTTAGCTATTTTAGCTGGCCCACTGCTGAGATGCTTACATCTCCTGAAAGTGAATATTCTTGTCCTTTTCCTATGCCTTGTTTTGTTTTCTGTGTTTTTACAGACTCCTAAGTCCCTTCCTTCCTCCTTTATCAACCTCTTCACAGACACATCTGAACCATGATGCTGTAGTCACATCATGCTATCTGGCACGTCTTTGAAAATTGGTTGTAATCTTTAGGGCAGATAAGTCTTATGGTAGTCTTTATCAAGCATAAACCATCCTATTGACAGAATGGGTATTTTGTCTGTAACATGACCTTCGTGGGTAGATACTAATGCAGAATATTTAATAGATTGTGGGAGTTATTTTTAAGTGAGCTATTTTGGATGTTATGAATTATCATAGCTTGCTACCAATGAGCACGTCTAATAAATTTGCAGATAAACAGCAGCTAGATGTTTTCCAGTGTGTATTTAAAAACCTTCCTTATAAATGTCATAAGGATTTTCCCAGTAGTGTCTCAAGTGCACTGGCATGTTTGTTGTGCAGAGGCAGTGGCTGTCAGATCGCTTTCTTCCAACACTCCCTTTTCACTGGTTGGGCGTGAGCTTTCTTGGGAGATAAAATCTTCTTTAAGAAATATCCCTGTTGTCCCTTTTCTGTTTGCTATGAGATAATGCAAT
Source organism: Oceanodroma leucorhoa (assembly GCA_030449065.1). Taxonomy (NCBI): domain Eukaryota; kingdom Metazoa; phylum Chordata; class Aves; order Procellariiformes; genus Oceanodroma; species Oceanodroma leucorhoa. The sequence continues at coordinate 553,119 of JASVER010000177.1, forward strand.
GAAACATTGCCACATATAATTCTTTAGCCTATGCTTCAGATATTGATGGTGGAACTATGTTTCAGTTGACCTCTAGCTCTGGCATGTATATGAATGTAACGCTTTGTTTATGAACGATGCCATTGAAGGAAAGAAGCAGCGTATCAGGAGGAGCTGGGAATATGGAACAAATGAGCTCACAAGAGCTTAGATTTTGTCTGTAAAGAATATGTTTACAAACTCAGTAGTAGTGATTAGCGATTTTCTGTTCCAGCCGAACTCTGTTTAGTACACATTAGGTAGTGGCATAACGAGAACTGGCTGGCCGTGGTGTCTCCCACTTTCCGTGCTATGGGAAGCCGGTACATATCATTAGCAAGCGGTTTAAAAAGGGTCCCTAAAGAGTGGTAGTACTGTATGTTAAGAGAATGGGATAAAAAGCAGTCAAAGCAGAAAGCTGTTTATGGAGTACACACGGTGGGCACATCCCAGAGGGAATGTTGGAAGTTCTTCAGAATCACAATGTGTTTTCCTCTGCAAATGTTGTCCGAAATTTCTTTGCAGTGTCTGTTAGGTCTGAGTGATGAATATCTAGAGTAAAATCTTTGCAGGGAATCATGGCAAATGTTAAAGCTGTCATGAACCATCCTGATAAACTTTACATTTCTCTTGTTTATGTGCTTATTTTATAGAACTCCATGTTGAAATGAATTACTACTGTTTTACAGAAATACAGTTCACTGTGGGCTTCCACATTATCTTCCTCTGTTATAATGCTGTATTTATTATTTAATCATCAGGGTAAGAAAAGCAGTAATTTCAGTTAGCCATGGCAGAGGGAAGACTACTTTAAACATACTAGTCTGCTTAGTAGTAGAGTTTGCTCTAAAAAGTCTGTGCTTTTTGCTTCACTCCAACATCTATTGTATTATCCATCCTAATGCTTTTCTAGTAGGGTATCACTGATGTCACTTTCTGCACTTTGATCAGATTTTTAGCTATTAGATAGCTGTTGGAATAAAATTTTGCACGTACTATTTAATCTATTGCTTTCATGGTAAAAATTAGGTTTAGGCTGTTTTATCTGCTTAGAGTGATTTGGAAAAATTAAAAACCATGGCTTCAAAATTTCAAGACTGATGACAATATTATAGATAATTGCTTGGCATTTAAATATCATTGATCAGCTTCTGTTGTTGAAGATGGGGATGCTTTCCAGTGACACTACTGAGGTGTTCAATTTGAGCTGCCCTCCACTGATCTACTTCCAAAAAAATATTCAATTGTATGCATTAGATAAAAGATCTTCTTTCGAAACTCTAAACTTATCGTATTCTCCAGGAGCAAAAAAAAATAGGATGTCCAAAAACTTAGGCAGCACTTCACCTAATTTGAATATCTGCATGTTGTTGAGTTTACCCAGTTGCCTCTGTGAGCCCGATCACGTATGTTTTGACTAAAATGCGTTTCAGAAGGGATCCAGCTTTGATCTCAGCATACTTGAGTATCAGATGCTGCACAGAATTCCTGTTAGAGTATTTGTGGCTTCCCAAATATTGAATGAAAATGTTAAATTATTGAATGTAAGTGTTGAATTGCTTATTAGCTTTTCAAGCTGAAAGCTTCAGTAGATGATTTGATATGTTCTGCTTCCATATATGTTAGAAATAGCATAGTAAACTTCCTCTCCGCCTCCTCCTCTTCACTGAGAAAAAGTGAAAGCAATTATGGGTACAGTAGACCTGAATCATCACATTCAAATTTAATTGAATTGAATCAGCTGGGTCGGTTCACTGATTTGTTTCCTCTAAAGGAATGTGTGCACGGACTAGCCTCTCCGACTGGGCTACATCCAGGACTGTGTGTGCCGGTTCAACCTGTGGATGAGCCACTTTGTCGTATTATAGGAGGTACAGCTCCAAGGCAGGATGGCCAGCGGAGGGGAGTAAGTCACGGGGCACTACAGCGACTCAAGCAGACTCCATACGGTCTGAAATCAGGCTGACCCAGGTGGTGCTGCTCGGCAGTGCTAAACTCGTCATTTCGATCCAAAGATCTTTGTCCTGGCATCTCTGGCGTTCTTCTTAAATGTCCTGTCTGTAAGTAAATGGTAATCCTGATGGAAAATGAAAGTGTAATTTGAAACGCTGGATTTTCTCAGAGGGTGGGAATTATGACTTTCCACCTACTTGTTTGTCAGTTGTTAGGCTTTCTGGATAATTTAGAGCATTAATAACCCGAGAAAGTAAAAACTGATAACAAGTAATCCTGGCACCATGCTGATTATACATCATTTTTATGGGCTTTTTAATGTACCTTCAAAAGTAGTAAACACGCATTATAGTTATTTGGAAATCTTAGCTGATGTTTTGAGGTGAGAAACTCTCAGATTAAATGTAGCACTTTAGTTCCATTTCTTTTTATGGTTGGATGGCTGTAAGTTAGAAGAAGAAAGAATGGGTTTGGAGCAACCGTTCAGGTGTGGAAATGTGGCCACATCACGCGTTTGAAACGTAAAGGTTTGGTAAAACTAGGATTAATTTTATCCAGGAGAAGAGCTTTGTTAGCAGGTTTGAGTCTGCACCCTCATGAAAACCAGCTGTAACAGGCAGCGGCAATGGGGTTTTGCTGGCGGGGGTGCCCCGTGCCCACGGCAGCGCCCGCCCAGCTCCAGCCGTGCCCCCTCCCCTGCTGCGGCGGCTAACGTCCGCATCGCCCGCGCTCGGGCAGGGGGGAGATAAAAGAGAGAAGGAGTAGGAGGAGTAAAAAGCTTTGGTGGGAGTAAATCACCCGCCTGTCCCTACTGTAGCAACCATCCCCGGTTATTAATGGTTTGTGGTGAGTTGGTGTTGATGTAACTGTGCTCTCTGCATACAAGGAAAGGCCGTTCAAATGGGAAGAAGCAATGGAAGTTTGTGCTTTCTCGGCAGTCATATAATTTTTATTTTCTCTCGGTGCTCAGGTTTAAAATACTTGCAAGGTTATTTAATAATGCTATTATATAATTTACTTAATATTTATTCTCCATCATAATAAAGTTATTGCCCATCTGTGCTCCGTCTTTAGTTGCACGTAGTGACAGATAGCTCCACTTCACGGGGTATTGCTGGAGGTGATTGTTACGGATAATTTTCCAAACCTGCAAACTCGGAATGAATAAATAAATAGACGAGGAGGGAACTGCAATCTGAAAGTTTTCTCTCCAAAACAGTCTCTGAGTTCTACCAAAACAATTCCTTGCATGTTTCCCTTCAATTTCTGGTGGAAAAGCTATGCACCAGTGGCAGTCACATACAGCTTAGTCTAATCTGTCGTGTGTCCTGGTTATTTTTGTACGCTAGCTGTACTTTGTAATTTACACAGTCTTTCTGAGGGGACTCAGGCAAGACAAAGTAGACTTGTGACCACCTAGAGTGGGAGAGGAAAAAGGGAATCCTTCCCCAGCAGCACAACACTGGGAACTTCTTTCCTCTCCTATTGCTTATGCGTGTCTATTTTGAAAATGTTTTTTCCGTTTCACAACTGCACTTACCAGTATCAGCCATTTACCTTACACTTCAATGCTTAGCTTCAACACAAGAAAAATGTTACTTTTTGCTTCTTGTGTGGCTGATAGTTAATTATACTACTTCACAGCTATCCAAGATGGACAGCAGACACTTCTAGTTTTTATAAACTGCCTCTTTAAAGAAATTGTTTATTTGTGTGGTGTGATTTAAAATAATCTACCCACTACATACTTACACTGGGCTATGGCATAGCTAAAGCATCGAGTCCTGCTTCATGCTAACCTTATTTAGTATAGTCTCCTCTTCTATTACTTGTGTAATAGCAAAGTTAAATCCCTCTGCTTGTCTTTCAGCGAAAGAAAATGAATTAAATTAATTGAACTCTTCTGTTACTGAACAATGTGTCTCTATATGTTGCAAGGGTTAAAGTGCTCTGATGTGGCTGAAACTGGAAGCATCTCTTAATTAGGAGTTGCTTTAAATACATTCTCATAGGGATTATCAGCATTTTAATAAGGCAGGTTTTTTTTCATTTCCCTTACCAATACCTGGGGTTGTAGTCTGCCCAAAACTCTTAGTTCCTGTGACAGTCTCTAAAATATTTGGTTTATATGACTCACTACCTTTGAATAATTCATTTCTTCATTGTTTATATATATTCTTCTAGTAATTTAAAAAGTTTTTTTTTTTTCCCTAACATTGACTAATTCATTAGCTTGCTTGTTTTGAGCCAGTGAAAAATCAGACAAGGTAATCTATAGCTGAGGGGAAAAAACCTCATACAATGAAGAGAAGGAGGAGGAAGGTGATGTAATTCACGGTGCCTTAGTTCCCAGATGGGAAGCAAATACATGGAGTAGTTGACGTATCATGACTTAAAATGTAGGTACTTGGTTGTACCTGGTATGTATGTATCTCCATTTGGTGTTTGTGGAGTAACAAGTTGTCCATGAAGGCTGTGCAGGATGTCTCCCGTGAGCTGCTCCGAATACTATGGTTACCAGGTGTCGACCTGCAGAGTGGGAGCTTCTGGTGATGCAAATGTGCATAACTTCAGATAATGTCTCGATCGGCATAGCTGTGGGTGGTAGAAGCAGGGACCCTGATACACGCTGAAAAAAGAGCTATAAAAAAACCTGTCAGCTGAGGTAATGTAGACAAGTCGTATAACATTTAAAAGAACTTACTGAACTGTGAAGACTGACATTTGCATCATAAAATCAGGCTTTGTTTAACTAAGTTAATGCATTTTAAGCTTGTTCTGTCTTTTGGTTTAATAAAATAGGAGCAATGAATGATTGCAGAATTGAAAACAGATTGGCTCCCATTTTGAACCACGTCAGGTTTAATTTAGTAGATATATTAATTTTGACTTTTTTATAGTTGAAAGCAACGGAAGGTTTTCATGAACAATCTGAGTTTCACTATGCTAATGTTTGACCTTCAGATTGAAGTAATTTGAATTATGCATTTCCTACAAAGCAATTCTGGGATCCTGAATGAAGGGAGTGTCCCTTCCTTCCTACCTCCTTTCCTTCTACAAAACTAAGGGACCTTTCCTCCCACCATTTCAAAGTAGTGGTTTACACTGTTGCTATGAAATTACAGGATCGCTTGGGAGATGAGAACAATACCAAATTCTACTTCTGCTTTCTCCTCTCCCACTAGTTCATCCACCTCAGCAGCAGCCATTTCACTACTGTATTTATACTCCCTAATCTTTTGCTATGATATAACCTGTTTTCTCATGAAAAGCCATGTGGATTTTTTATTTCACTTGGGCAAAAGTTTTTTTTCTAAACTAGATTATGCTAATGATTCATTAGGTGATTTTTCTATGGTGACCCTGTTTCACTGATACAATGTGTCTCATGTGATGGGAAAATGAAGTTGAATGCTCAAAGTAGCTAATACTTCAGTTAATTGATTTCTACATACCAGGTCAAGAGTTATATGCAACTGACTTGATGGCAATGTCTGCTTCCATGATCCCTTTCCTAGTCCCCAACCTCTGTTCCTCTCTCTTCTTCACTGTTCTTTTATGTAAGTTGGTCTGTTGGTCGACAACTGGCTGACCATGAGCCGGCAGTGTGCCCAGGTGGCCAAGAAGGCCAACGGCATCCTGGCCTGTGTCAGGAATAGTGTGGCCAGCAGGAGCAGGGAGGTGATCGTGCCCCTGTCCTCGGCACTGGTGAGGCCGCACCTCGAATCCTGTGTTCAGTTTTGGGCCCCTCACTACAAGAAGGACATTGAGGTGCTGGAGCGTGTCCAGAGAAGGGCGACGAGGCTGGTGAAGGGTCTGGAGCACAGGTCTTATGAGGAGCGGCTGAGGGAGCTGGGGTTGTTTAGCCTGGAGAAGAGGAGGCTGAGGGGAGACCTTATCGCTCTCTACAACTACCTGAAAGGAGGCTGTAGAGAGGTGGGGGTTGGTCTCTTCTCCCAAGTAACAAGCGATAGGACGAAACAGCCTCAAGTTGCACCAGGGGAGGTTTAGATTGGATATTAGGAAAAATGTCTTCACCGAAAGGGTTGTCAGGTATTGGAACAGGCTGCTCAGGGAAGTGGTGGAGTCACCATCACTGGAGGCGTTCAAAAAACGTGTAGATGTGGCACTTTGGGACATATTTTAGTGGGCATAGTGGTGTTGGGTTGATGGTTGGACTTGATGATCTTAGAGGTCTTTTCCAACCTTAATGATTCCATGATTCTATTCTATGATTCTAAGTGAAATTGCTTGTTTTGGCTACACAGTGAATTAGATCAGGGAACTATTGTGTTAGAAAAAAATAACTCGGCAAAAAAAAAAAATTTACTTTCCAAGTGGATCAGTGAGTAGGAAAGCGCATCTGGAGCTGGTGTGGATAAAGTATATGGGTAGGGCTGCACTTGCACAGGGTACAGCAGTCTCTTAAATATACAGAAGAACTTTTAAAATTTTAGAATAAGTTATGCCAGAATTAATTAGAGCAAACTTCGATTAAGTTTCCTGAAAATCAACATACAATTGTCCGTTTTTGCAAATGTAAATCTAAATATACCCCTACTTTAAGTTTTTTAACATGATGATTGGGAAGTTAAGGGTAGTATGATTTTACTTGTGTAGTTCTAGAGCCGATTGAATAATGGAAAAGAAGCCCGACTTAGCTGTTTAAAAAGTGATTAAACTAAAACTATTATGCTATTTTTCCATAAAATATAATTCAATTAAAAATATAGTTTGTTTGAAACTATAGCCTTCCAAAGAAGTGTATTAATTTCCATCATATTTTCCTATAAGTGATCTCAGCTACAGGGAAAAATTTTGGAGAGAGAAACTAAAGAACCACTAGAACTTCAGAGGACAAGACAATCTTGTGGGTGGTGGGAAACAGTCTTCTTGTTTATAACAAGAGTTTAGAAATGGGTCTCTTAAGTGAATGGTCTGAGGTTAATAAAAGCCACGTTTCAGTTACTCATTTGTATCAAATTGTTTGCACACAAGCTACAGCAGGAACTTTAATTACCAAACATTTTAATGAAAGTAAACTAACAGATCAGTTTAAGTAAATTGATGTTTACTCAATAGTGTTTACTCAGTACATTGTCTTATATAATTTTGAGTTATTCGCTCATATTTAATGTTATCCTTTTCTTTCTTATTCCCCTAAACTTCCTATGTTATTTCTTCAAATTGCTTAACAGCTGTTATCTTCAAACCAGGCATAGCTGCATATTAGTTCTCTTTCTTTTTTTCATGTATCTTTTGATATTTTAAAAGTTAGTCTGAGGTTATATTGCCATCTTCTGCCAATAAAACCTATGCACAAAATTTTTGCTGTTTCTAAAGTTACAATTAGTGATACTGCCTGAGCTTAGATAGTGCAAACCTTATCTAAATCTTTCTCCTTTTTGCTGTTTCTTATCACATGTACTGTCCAAGAATGTCTGCAGAACATAAGCTTAACAGTGCGTAATCGATTTAATGATGCAGAGATCTGACTTCAACTAGAAGGACAGACCAATACATTCTAGCGCAAGTCTAGAAATTAAGTGCTTTTAATACTGGGGAAAATGTATCAAATTTGATGAAAAATATCTTTATGAGCAAAACAGTGAATTTGGATCAAATTCAGCAAAGAGTTTAAATGCTGCCCTTTTGCTTTCTTCTTTTGAAGTGAAGTTTTTCTCTGAGAAGTTTACTTGATTGGGAAAAAAAAAAAAAGGCTACTCATGCCTCCGCCCAGTATTTTGTTTCAGGATGAACAAAATATGTTTTTCCATTATGGAAATTTTAACTTCTTTCTTTGTTTCATTTTATAAAAAAAGCTTGACACATCTGTCCCTCATCTTCCTGTCCCCTGTGTGGTCATCAAGTGAAAAAAATGAAGGTGTATTATGAAGAGCTCTACTTTATATTCCACTTAAACTGTTGCGCTGAGCATACGTAGTGCATTCACATGACACTGCTCTGCCTAGAGCCGCCATGCTCTCTGCTAGCTAACACCAGCCATGCTGGACATTGTGCCACCTGGTCTTCACCACCTCCAGCGAAATGCAGTCGTTCTTTATCTTAACCGGCAGGTCCCAATGGGGTAGGGGGAAGTACACAGTCACCACAAGCATCTCTGCTTGCAGGGACATTTAATGCCTGTCCCGGTCTCATGTCAAAATGAGCAATATCAGGATTCATACCATCTTTAAATAACTCCTCAGAGAAACTTTCTATTACCTGGGTTGATTTTTTACATTAATCTGTATTAGCTATTTTGTTCGTAGGAGTAACAAGCAGATATAAGCCTCCAAGGAGAGAGAATATTTAGGAAACTCCAAAATAATTGAAAAGACATCTTGTGGGACAGAATATGACAAAAGGGACGTATTTTGTTTCCTACTTAAAAACAGGATTTTGTGGCTGTACCCATCAAAGATCAGAAATTTCTCTTTGGCTTCAAGGTACCTGGTATTAGTGCTAAAAAACCCTGCAGATCAAATTAGCAAAATCTCCAAATGGTCATGCTGGCTAAATTATAGTGATTGCCAAATGCTTAGAATACAGCTTCAAATGCTCTTAAATTTGCTTTGTTGGGGGTTGCCAAAGTTTTTAGAGGCATACCTTGACACCAGGATTTTCTGCTGACCCCATTAGCATACTCTCTTGTCCTATTCTGTCCTAGAGCTGGTTCGTTACAGGTGGTTAATTTTGATAATTGTGGTTTGGTGTTTACGTCATTTAGGAAGTGTGTAGCATTTCATTAGCTCAAGTAATTTTTGAAAAAATACTTGTTAAAGCACCTTTTTTAATGTGTGTGAGTATGCACAGGTATGTGAGTGCTGTAATGCTCATACACTTTTGATTTTAATGATCATAAATGTAAAGTTTTTGGCTACCAGAGTAAAAACCATTGTGATAGGGTTCTCGTAATATAAGCTACCTCAGAGACTGCAGGAGCAGTAGTAGTCTACACCCATGTAATCATTGTTGAATTGTCGGTAGGCAAATTGCAGTTACAGTGCTTGAATCGGTTTAGGGCACTAGGGAAGACATCTTAAACTCTGTGAACTTTTTAATAAGTAGGAAGAGTTTTAATTCTGTTTTATACCTATACCAAAAGATAAATCTGCCAGTGAAATCACTTTCTTTTATGTGGTGGAGAACACCGTGTTCTGCATCTTTGGCATGGCTTCCTGTAATTTAATTTAACCTTCCATCTGCCTTGCGTAGCAGCCCACCAAGTTGTGCTTTGCCCAGCTTCTATACTTCAGCAAGAGCAATACCTGAGACAGTAGCGGCTGCGTTTTTCTCAGCTATTTTAACCTAGGTTTTCCTGCCAAACTGTAGTCTTAGGGCAAAAGCAGCAGTTAATGTCCATTTTCCATACTTACTTAAAATATGTAACTTCTTTCTAGTGACTCTTCGCCACTCTTTTTTCTTTCCAGTTTTTTTCCCCAGCAGCTTCCTTTCCTCCTCAGCAGGTGCCGGCTTGGCACCGCGCAGGCTTCCTCTGAACGCGGTGCCGTGGCTGCTTCCAAGGCTGTCGAACAGGGAGCTCTTCTGTGAGCAAGTGCAGCTGGAATTTTGCTCTTCCCCCCCCCGGCCCCCCCGGCTTTCCCTGGGCTCTCTCTGCAGCAGCCGCGGTGCCCTCGCAGGCTGCCGAGCCGGAGAGCGAGAGCACGTTGTCTCCTGGCAGGAGCAAGCCCCGCGCGCGGCCGGGCAGCGTGCCACCGCGAGCTCCGGGGGGATGCTTGCTTCCAGTGGGATCATGCCGCGCGGGTCCGTCGCTGCGCAGAGCAGCCCTGCGCCTCTTCCAGCTGAAACGGCACACGGCTGCCGCCGGCCTCCTCTCTTACTTTGGACTTCCTCCTGCGGGAGCTTTAAAATCAAATCCAGTCTCTCTCATGAACGGCATAAGAACACTTGTTCCAACTTTCTTCCTTTAAAAAAACCCAAAGCAATAAACTTCTGCCATAAACGGTGGGACAACTGAGATAATTAATCTCTTCAAGAAGTAATAACAACAGTGATCTTGGGACTGTTTACTGCTTTAGTGTTAAAATGTAATAAAATGGCACTACTGCCTGCTGGCATTTTACTGTCCTCTTATTGTATCTGAACTATAAAAAAATGTCACTGTGAAGTTTATTTTATTAAAGAAATAAGCTGTTCAAGCACGAGAAAGATACAAAAGGGATATATTGTCGCTTGTTGCAAATTGGCTGTATTTTAGAGCAAAGTTTTGTTGTGCCTTAATCATTATTAACTACAATATCTTCATAGTAAACCTGCAAATGCTTATTAAGAAAGTGTTAATTATTAGTTTTAATACAGGCACTATTAGCATTAGCATTTAATATTAGCATTAGCATTTAATATTAGCATTAATGTAAGCTTTAGTATTGAGTTTTGCAGATGGTAGAACAGAAGTTACAGGGATGTAAATGACTTACCCAAGGTTTTATAACAAAGCAGTAGTAGAGAAAGAACAAGCGAGCATCCAGACACTGCTGATGCTCTTGTACAAAGAGCCTGGAGAATGTCTGGAAAGTCAATCCTTAACCTGTTTCTTGCCATCTCTGTGCCTTGTTCTTTGCTTTCCCCCACAGTAGTTGGGAGAGGGAGACTGGGGAGAAAAAGAAAAGATCAGTAACTTAAAAACTTTCTCAGACTGCACAGACGCCAGTGTTAAGCTTGCGTAGATGTAACATGGGGAACCAGTGCAGTCTCAGTGAGATAAAATCTGCAACGTCAGGAGAAGCCCCAATACCAACAAAAGCATATGTTGAAGTGCAGCTCATGTACAGTGTGTGTCTCTGTGTGTAAATATCTGTATATATTGTTGTTAGTGATGGAGAAAGAATAGGACGTGCAGAACCTCAGCACAGTATCCACTGCTCCGTGAAAGTGGTTGTGCTGGAGATGTCACCTAGACCTGGCCTCCTGCGGTGGCACTCGCCGAGTGTCGGAAACCCATAGTTGCATCCCGTTGAAACAAAATGCAGCCGTGTCCTAAAAGTAAGCAACGCACCGATGCGGTCCGTCCGCCAGCTGAAGCGTTCTGCTTCAGCCGTGCTCGCACTTCCCTAAGGAACAGGATCGCCGTGGTGATCGTTTATCGTTGCTTCCGCGGCTGCACGTGCAAGTTTGATCCTCTGAATATTTAGAGGGGCACAATGTGCAGGGCACCACATAGAGGGGTGCTGTTCTGGGCTTGCCAGATTACTGCCTCGGATTGCCCCTCCCTCACTGCCACCCTTCACCGCTGCTCTCTTTAGTTTTCTAGTTTTCTTCTCTGCACCTGATTAAGAAGCAGGGCTTTCATCGTAGAGAATTTACAATACTATATTTTAGTCTTAGTGTTGTCTGAGATGTGTGTTTAGAAATGTGTGGAAAGTTAGTAGTTACGGGCTTGCATCACACATGCATACTATATACTATATTTTAACTGTGCGGTATTTCAAAGAAGTTGTATAGTTTAAAGCAGGAAAGGATTAGTTGGCCTTTTAATTTTACTTTGTTATAGGCTATTAAATTTTGTCCAGATAATCCTATGGAGAAGTCAATAGCTTTAGTTTCCTGAGGACTATTGTGTTACAGTATAACTAACCTGTTTTGCGAGACAAGCAGAGAACAGGAGAGAACATGGTATCACCGTTATGCAAGGCTTTGCCATGACAGTATGTTGATTAACTGACAATTCATATTCCAAAATGAGACAAAGAGGAAAAAAACAGCAACAACAAAATCATTTTTCCTGCTGGTGTCATCTTACCAAATCTGATGATTAACTTAATACTTGGATACGTAACTGAATGATTCCATTATGTGTTCAGAGCTGGGTCGCACTCAAAGATACAAGTCTCAAATGAATTGTGGAAAAGTTAATGGCACTTACCCCAACACAAAGCTAGTGTTGTGAGCACGGCCAAGGCAATGCACATAGTTGTAAAGACAGATAAACAAGGAAATTAATGGATTCACCAGTCACAGGCATGGAAGAGACTACTCTGCCTAGGCATTTTTATATCTCAAAAACAAACTGCAAAGTGTTCCCAGAAAGCATGTTCACAGCATGGTAGTTAAGTCCCTAGATTCTGGGGGCAGGAAATGGTGGGAGTGTCTTCCTTCACCTCTTAGGTCATTTCAGTGTTAATTCCCTTATTCCTAGGAAATTGTGTTTTGTTTCAAGACTTAAATTTTTCAGTTATGCTTTGCTAATAAGAACAGAAAACCTCCATACAACTGTGTATTTTTCATGTATAAGTCTGTCTACAGAGACATGAAACCACTTCTCCACTGGCTTTTGCATCAAATGGGCTCTATCATTGCATTATAAGACTTGTTGTCCCCAAGTCATTTTTTAGTGGTTGTTCTACTTTTGGAACTTACTCATTTTTCTGGAAGGTTGAAGACTAGCAGTGCTGATCAAAACAGCAGTACAGTGTATTACTAAGATCACTTTCACACTTAATAGTCTCCTCTTACACACTCAAGAATCTTAGTAACTTTTCTTGACCTAATTTGTAGTAGCTAAAGGTATGTGGTGACCTTAAATGTCTCTGAGTCTGCAACTTCAAGGCGAACTACACTTCTTATCAAATATTTGAACTCATTGTATTGCGCTAGGTTGTATTAAAAAGTGTGTGGGAGGGCGGGAGGTTGTTTGCTGAATTTTGATATTCAAATCTCAGTGTAAAAGTACCTATTCTCGTTATTGCTATCTTGTTGGTGTGTATGCTGTCCTGAGACTGTGCCTGAAAATATTTTTTTGTCTTTGGCTCAATAATCAATTTTCAAATATTGAATAGAGCTGCACTGAATAATTCTGTATCAGACTCTATTTGGAATAACTCAAGAATATCTGCCCGCTAATAGGTAGATTATAAGACATCTGTGAATCTGTGTTTAATCCATCTACTGTGAGAGAAGACTTGCATAGGCTTTCAGCAGTTTTACAGTCGTCGTGAAGCATATATGGGTCATGCATAATCCATGAGGGAATAGAGAGAGGTTAAATGAGTATAAGGTACTATTATGGTATCATACAGTGGTGTTTCTGCTAGGCTTTATACCAGATGTACTACTTGGTTAACATCATATGCTCTGCGGAAGTAACTGTAGCAAAGAATCTGTTTTTACAACTCTCTTGGAATTTTCTGAGAGCCAGAAAATACTGCACTCTTTTATCACTGCTGCCAAAGAAAGAATAGATGTCCCTGATCTTGATAGTGGGCATCACTTACTTGAAAAGCTAACAGGTTTTCCCAGTTCTTTCAACACCTGTCAGGAGGACTGCCTAAATCAATTCCTAATGGACAGAACCTGACGAACAAGTAAAAATTATAGCTTATTTGATTGTTCGTGCTGTGTTTCCTTTTTCTCCTTTATATGTTTCTCTGCTTTCCTTCCTGAAATTCATTACTGCCATGGCAGCAAATGGTTTGAATGAAAGGACAGTTCACTCTGATTTAATTTTCTAGAGGGTTGTGTACTTGTGTTTTCCATCTCACAAAACAAAATAAATAATAAAAAATACATTATAATGTGTTTGCAATAGATTGAATCCCCACTGTAAGAATCAACCTTGTTTCCCAGCAGAAATCTAACCCACTCTCCTGATAGACGTTGTGGAAGTAGATAGTATTGTTGTTATTGTTGCTATTATTATTATTTTATTAGATGTTTTGTGCCTTAGGGATAGGAGTATGAGGTGGCAGTTGCTACGGAAACTAGTTTGAAAAATGTTATCGAGAATCAGTGAATCTGCTTGTAAGACAGCTGTCACTGTGGACATAAATTAGATCTATCCTCATTAGTTAGGTGCTCTCTTTGCGGGGGTGGTGGTGTTAATCTGGCATTTTCCGTATTTGAGAGATTTTCTTGTGCAATTCTCTTATTTACAAGAACAGTATGGCTGTTATTGGAGTCAATGTTTTCATTAATTTCTTCTTGTTATATATCCTGATGGTGAGTAAAGTTTGTTTTCCGAAGATGCTACCACAGAAAATAAGCTTTTTGTTTGTTTTTAATTCCACAAATACTGGCGGTATATATTCCACAAATACGAGGTGGTAAACTCGTATTGACAGAACACAGACTTTTTTCGTGTGACAGAACTCTGCATCCTTATGGGTTGGTCCTTGGGGTGATAATTCAGCCTTACAGTTGTTTCATAGCTATAGCTGTTCTGCCCCATTAGTCTTATACCCCAGTCTACTCGTCCTGTAGCTCCTCTATGCATAAAATAGAGAATCCATTTTAATCAGCCAGTGTCATCTTAGCCAATTGTTGCCTTTGGGGAACTGAATGCAGGCTCTTAATTCTGCAATTTTCAGCAGTTCCTCGCAAGACATTGCAAAAAGTATACAGTTTTCTTCGTAGGGAAGGGGTGGTTGTTCTGTCTTCATGTCCCTGTGTGGTCTGAAACTTCTTACTCACGTGCTGCTTATTTTTTCCTTTCCAAACACTCTCTTAAGGGGCATTTTTTAGGACTGAGCTCATCTCATGTAACCTATAGATGATGTTTCTCCTACATCTGCTCATTCCAATAAGAGTTCTTTTGGTTAGTAATTTTTCATCTTGGCCAGCTGGAGAAGTAAGTATTTCCTATGTTATTTTTTTGGTGTATTTTCACTCTTTCATCATTCTTCATTCTTTTTGTCATTTCATTCATTTTTCGTCATTTGTATCTTTCTTTCTGCTTATCAGAATCAGTATGTGATTGTCAGAAATTTTCATCAGGAGGGGAGAAATGAATCCTGAACTACCCTCTAGTTAGAAATGTCTGTTACAAAATACTGTAGGGCTTTCTAATCAAGCTGGGAAAGGGGGCAACTGCTTTCTCCTTTTATAAGGAGATAAAAGGAGATAATTATCCTAGAAAGCTGAGGCCAGCCAAATTTAAATTAGAAATGGGTACGTTTTAACATGATAAACTGCTGGAATAAACTGTCGTGGAAGATGTATTTTCTCATCTTTTGATGTCATTTATATCACTTTTAGAAAATATGCGTTAGCCAAATACAAGTTAAACTTTCATTAAATGCAAATTAATGAGCTCAGTGTATAGGCAAATTGGTGACAGACAGGAAGTCGGACTAGACTGAATGATTACTTGATCCTCAACTTTAATAAATCAGTAACAGTGCGGTTTTTCCTCATTTCGCTCTCATTTATTTTATAATTCACAAGATGAAACTGACCATAAATAGTATTTTGGTATAATAGTTTTTGTTGCCAGCTTGTGTATTAAAAAATATTCTATACTGTTTGTAAAAATTCATAAGAACTGGGAGAAAAGTACTTGAGTTGAATGTAGGAGAATGACACTATCTCTACATTTCTATAGCAACTCTTGAAATGCAAACCTGTAGGCTGTGAACAAACCACACTGCAGCTTTACTGCCATGCTGCCACTTCATTAGACCTGTGTATGTCCTATTTTTACCATATCTTGTCATCCCAGTTGGGATTTCATTCCTGCCAGCAGGATCTGGTGTCACGTATGATGATTTTTTCAGGATGTGGACAGCTGCTTACTTGAAGCAACCAGATCTGGCAAAGTAATTTCATTATAAACGAGCCAATAGTAATGAGATTGTTAAAATATTTTGTTGCTTGGTGAAGGACTGGACTAGGTTAACTGAACCTGAACAGCTCTATCTCTGTTTCTGATTCTTTCTACTAATGCAGTCATCTTGGTTTGGTTTTACTTGCCTGCACAAATAAATGTACAAGTCTTCCTACCCTACTACATTTTTTTCTGGGCTGATAAGGTTGCAGGATGAAAACATTTTAATTAGCAAAGGGTGGAAATTGAATAATGGCCTTAACCAATTTGTAACATTTGCATTTTAAGCCTTTGTGTTTAAATATATGAGCAGGTTCAATTTCATTTTGGTTCAAGATGAAACTTATTTGTTATGATTGTTCAAATGTCAGTCCTCTACACCTGTGTATGTATGATGTTAACTGATGTAGTTGTTGACTGAATTTTGATCACCAGACACTCATTTCATCCATGCTGTTTTTCATTTTAAAATTGATTTGGATGATTCAGACTTGGGGAGTTTGTTTGCTAAGCATAGTTTTGGTCATTCAGTTCTTGGACCACGTTATGCCAAATGTTCCTAGAGCTGCATACCGCAGTTAGAAATCTGCGTCTGGTTGCAGCATGCTTCTGATACCTGATCCAATGCTTCAGTGCAATGTGTGTTATTAGGAAGATTAGAAAGTAAGTGAAGCGAGAGATCTGTTCATTATATTGTGTATTGCACAATAATTTTATTGGATTTTCATGTCCATAATTGTTTGAAGAACAGTAAAATCAAAATAAGGAATGCTACTGATTTGAGTGATAAATACAAACACTAAATAAAAGTTTTCTGTTGGAATTTTAAGACAAACTTAGGCAATTGCTTTCAGTTGATCTTTGCAGAGCAGCCTGAT
This sequence comes from Oceanodroma leucorhoa, assembly GCA_030449065.1. Lineage (NCBI taxonomy): Eukaryota > Metazoa > Chordata > Aves > Procellariiformes > Oceanodroma > Oceanodroma leucorhoa. The sequence goes on from JASVER010000177.1 coordinate 569,529, forward strand.
ACCTTCATGAATCTTTTATTACCAATTTATTTATACACATACACACACGTGCACACACACATATACATGTACAAGTATGATCTTTCTGTTAATACCTTTTCTTGAATACTGGTTTCAATGGCTTAGTTATGTATATGTTTTGAGGACCGTGACATTTACGAATATTTTTGTGAGGAAAAAAAATCTGTTTTGCTTAAAATGTTTTCTCAAAATAATTACAAAGGACAGGCAATATTTATCCCTGGCTTTTATTCAAATTGTTGGGCTCAGGCTTTTTATAATCTGTTTAACCAGTGATCGATGGTCCTTGACATGTTTTGTGACTTACCTCAAAATCATCCACAATTTCATCTGGAACATGAGGCTAGAAAACCCCCAAGTACAATCTTTCATTTATCCTGTGCTTCCTATTAATAAAATTATTAGGAATAACATTTATTCCTATTGTAGTCATGGGCTTAAAGCACTGCAGAGTCTTCCTATGTGATTCTATTTACGCAGGGATTTCTGATGGATTCTGGAGGGCTTATAAACCCAAATGTCACTGGAATTCTGTGGAAGCTTCTGAGAATCTGTCACGGTTTAACCCGGCAGGCAGCTAAGCCCCACACAGCCGCTCGCTCACTCCCCCCACAATGGGATGGGGGAGAGAATCGGAAGGGTAAAAGTGAGAAAACTCCTGGGTTGAGATAAAGACAGTTTAACAGGGAAAGCAAAAGCCGCGCGCACAAGCAAAGCAAAACAAGGAATTCATTCACCCCTTCCCATGGGCAGGCAGGTGTTCAGCCATCTCCAGGACAGCAGGGCTCCATCACGCATAATGGTGACTTGGGAATACAAACGCCATCGCTCCCAAAGGCCCCCAATTCTTTCTTCTTCCCCCAGCTTTATGTGCTGAGCGTGATGCCATATGGTGTGGGATGTCCCTTTGGTCAGTTGGGGTCAGCTGTCCCAGCCGTGTCCCCTCCCAACTCCTTGTGCCCCCCCAGCCTGCTCGCTGGTGGGGTGGGGTGAGGAGCAGGAAAGGCCTTGGCTCTGTGTAAGCACTGCTCAGCAGTAACGAAAACATCCCTGTGTTATCAACCCTGTTTTCAGCACAAATCCAAAACACAGCCCCATACTAGCTACTGTGAAGAAAATTAACTCTATCCCAGCCAAAACCAGCACAGAATCTCAACCATCTCGCTGTGTCCCACTTCACTGTGGTTTAAAAGAAGAAGGAAAAAAAAAAAGAAAATAAAAAAGAGGGAAACAGAAAACCCCTCACACTTAATGATTTCTGCTTGGTTACTATAGTGATGAATCCTGTGTGAAAACCCACACAGTTCTGACTGGAATCCAGACTTGCAGATACTTGTTGGAAAAGAAAACAGAGAAAGAGAATGAATTCAGTACTATGATGTTGAATGGTGGTGTGAACGAAATCTATTTGGATGAAATTATTATCTAAATTTTAATCTGGATCTTATTGGTTTAGACACTGATGTTAAATAGTTCTTTCTGGCTGCTTTTAAGCACAGAAAGCATGGGCACTCAGTGGGGCTGGGTGCAGGAAGGCAAAATTAAACTCAAAGTACAGTCCTGGCTGAGATTCCCAGGTGGTGTGACACCTTCAATATTTAGTCTTTACTCTTGTATTTTCCTTATCCAAGTGCAGGGACCATAACAATTAAATATTTTCACAGTAGACTCCCTTTGTGTCTTCAAAACTCCAAGACATTTCTCTTCTTGGGTCTTCAGTTTCCTTTTCTTTCTAGTAAAATTAGTTCACCTTCTCTCAAAGTAGTTTCTGTACAGGCTGTGGGGTTGGGTTTTGCTTCTAGACTCAACCCTGTAGCTTCCAGGTCCCCCCGTGTAGGCCTGGGGTACTTCCAGTCCCTCTGCCAGCTCTGAGGATTGCTGCAACTTGGCCCCAGAGCTTTTTGTCCCTGAGGCAGTGACAGGAACTAGATGAATCCTTTTGCTTCTCCTCCAAGGGTATCCTGCCCAAATTCTTTTTGTTCCTATTCAGTTGAATTGGGAATTTCTCTCCACTTTTCATTGTCATTCTGTTGATCTTTTCTGAATGCTGGTTTATAATAGGGTTGGCTATTGAATTGTTTAAGAATTTTCCACTGTTAAGGTTTTTAGCAAGAAGTTACAGATTCTTGTATTTCTGTTTCATAAAAACACAAAAATTTTGTTGAACTTGTGATTAAAAATATGCCATGAGAGTTGTATTGGTTTGCTTCCCACCTGGTAAACAGCTGGGTCAGAAGGTGCGGAGAGCCTTGCTGCCTGGACTGATTCGGACTCTGGAACATGCCGGACTTCAGTATTTCTGGGTCAAAGGGGAGCACTCAACCCCAAACAAAGAAATTCTGTTGGGGAGCCAGGACTCTGTTTAGCGTGGAAATCCAACTATGGTCTTTCAAGGCTTTTAAGCTCCCAGATCAACAAAATATAGGATATATATTTTGATATAGGATATCAAAAAGTGGTGAGAAAACCATAAAGGAGATCCCTTGATGTAGTCTGATGCATTTTTTCTCGTTCCTTGTTATCAAAGCTTTTCTGATCTGGGACCTGTCCTTCTGTCCCACAGGTGGGTGCTCTCAGAGACCTCAGAATTAGGCCATGAGCAGGAATCCTGGCTCCTGTCTCTGCTGCAGTTCCCCTGGCAGCCCTGCCTCTGGGTCCTCATGGTCTAGGTGTCCGGCAGCACTAGAAGCATGGAAAGACTCACCATAGCCCAGGATCTTGGGTCTGGGCTCTCAGCTCCTCAGTGAGGAGTGCTAAGGGTGTGATACCCCAATGAGTTCAGCATCTTGACCATGAACTCTGAGGTTTTTAATCTCTTTACAGCTCTGAGGTCATCCCAGTTCTGGGTTTAAAATATATAATATTATCTATATTTTAAATGGATAATAAAAGCAAAGAGATAATGTACCTTGAAATTTCAGGTTAAACTTCACAGCTAGCCAAAGTGTCTCATATTCACACTCACTCTAATTCTCTACTTTGTCATATCTGAACTTTTTAACAAAGGTTTTACTCTAGTGTAACTTCACAGCGTATGCTATACAAACTTACTAAACCTCCTGCTCTGAGCAGATGACCATAGTGAAATGGAGACAATTCACCTTTTGAGTGTTTTAATTTACATCTGTTATCTCAAGTCAGAAAAATAATCTCATTAAAGATTATAATAAATTAAGCTAATTATTGCAATCCTATCTATTAATGACTACTATATTCTATGGATCAGAAGGCTGCCTTTAAAATTTTTATATCTCATTATTAATAATTACTTCTATTAAGCTTTTGTCTTTTATGTTGTTTCAGTGCCTTACCTGAGCAATGAAAATGCTTGAAAAAAAAACTGGTAAAGTAATTTCACTGTTATTGTCTATAAATACAGAAAATACCAGTATTTGCAAAGCTTGATTATTACTGGTAACAGCTATGTATTGTAGATCATGCAGAACTTGAACAGATGACTTATACGACGTCGCAGCCGAATGATTCAGACCTCCATTTACTGTGTGGTAACATGTACTTGTACAAAGTCACCTCAGTGGGATTCGGTGATGACCCCTTTATCTTGAAGCCGGTGTTACCGAGGCTCTAAGAATTCAATCTTCCTTTGTCACTGCACTGACAGTGTCCTCCTCCGTGGTCTGCAAAAGTCACTTGTAAATGAGATCAGCAGTTTCTATCTAAGGAAGCTCTAACAAAGGTAGCAACAGTGGTTCCAGTGAAATTTGATTGAAACAACAAGTTTCCCTCAAAAAAACCTCATCAATAACAGCTTCCCCCCGTTCCCCGCCCTGCCCCAGGCAGGGTGTGTGTGTGGGAAAGATGGCAAGTCCCCTCCTTTTTACTGTCGCTCAGCTAGATTTAAACTAGGAGTTTAAACTAGGAGCTGTCTTGTCAGACTAGTGGCACACCTACCTATTTTGTCTTGGGGGCAACTATAATAATTGGTATTTTTCAAAATGTACAAACCACCCCAAACTAGGGAGTTAATGATCTTGGGAAAATTTCTTTCTGAACTCCATGTTTAGTTTCTGCTGTGAAGCATGGAAATTATACCCTTATATTTATTATGCATACTGAAATCATCCATTCAGTTGTCTCTCAAACCTTTTTTTACTCTTGCCCCTAGATGGTATCTGTAAAGTATGTAAACATAAATAAAATTAATTAATTAATTAAATTAATTAATTAATTAATTTTCTTCTTACTCAGTTTTTAGGCTGGAAATGAAAGATTATATACTTTGCCACCTAGAATATATTTTGATATGTTACTGAATTGAAAAAGTTTTGCCTGTGCTGGGGGAGGCGAGTTGTTTAGGTGTAGTTCACTCTGCCGTGGCTGGAGCAGGTGACATTGCAGCCCCAGCTGTAGGTGCTGCACCCCAAAATCACAGTCAGCAGAACATCACTTAGGAGGGCTCCTTATCCACTGAAAGTCAGTCATTTTAGCTTAAATAAACAAGTGATATGGTTTGGAGTGTTAGGTATCTGAAGCAGTTAAAACATTGTCCTGTTGTGTTTAACTGTCCGAGTGGTGAAGCTGGTAAGTTCTGGCAAATGGCTGGCTGATGGGTAACGGAGACTAACGGAGTCTTCAAAAAGTCTGTTATGAGTCCAGACAGGTTGGAGAGAAGTCTTTGGTCTGTTTTGAGAACATGAGTTTTATTAGTTACTGTGGCACAGCTCAAAGTTGGTAGTTCATTAAGCTACCATACTTAAGCTAAGTGCCTATTCTTTTAAGCTTTACTTAAAGTAAATGAGATGAACAGTGCCTTCTGAAAATGGGACTTAACAGCTCATATCTTGCACTTAGGGACTTGTGAAAAATTTATTTTCTTATTTATTTTTCTCTTCAAGCAACTCTTCATGTCACGCTAATTAAGTATTTTGGTGGTGGTGACTCATTTGATAGAGAGGTAAATGTCCAGATGGTAAAATCACTTGGCAGTAACTTCAAGTAAAAGGAATTGATCTGAATAGATATCTCTTTGCCAGCTCAGTAGTGTGCTAAAATTATAATTTAAAAATAGCCAATTAAGGAAATTAAGTGAGTTTATTAGAGAGTTAACCAGCTCAAATAATGAACTAAAAATAGTCTTAAATGGTGGTAATAGCCAATTTCTTGAAGATTATTGTTTCATTAATTATCCCATTTCAGCATTTCTGTCTTACCAGAATTAAAATGTTCTATTTGAGACTGTTCCTACAGATATGTACTTCTTCTATATCGAAATAATACTGTGCACTGTGCAGATCTTGTTTTTAAAGCGTTGGATCAAAAATGAGAAGGTTTGGGTTCTGTTCCTAACTTCCTTTTTCTCTGTTGGAGGCAAAGAATATTCAGGGGAAGAATCACCCAAGTTTATTTTTTTTCTTTAGACATCAGTCTTTGGCCACTGTTCATAGATAGGACATAGGGTACATAAAGCTGTTCTCATATTCTCAATATGTGAGCTGAAGCAAAAGATTTTCATTGCTGTTGTGTACTCCTGGCTTATGTTTCTGTCTTCCCTCATTTCCTGCTATTTTTTTTTTTTTTTTTAGTTAGTCTGTATACTTTCAAAGCAGATGCTGCTTGTGCAGAGTATTTCACACTGTGGGTTTTGATACTTGTTTGAGCCTCAAGGAATTTTTTCAATATCCATAACAGCAAAATTATTCCTTCCTAATAATTACTGTTTTGTAATTTCTTAAGAAAAGGAGATGAATAAATTTAAAATCAATCGTATGTGACAAGAAGGGGACCTCTGGAGTCATGAAGATGAATTCCTGCTCTTATATAATAAGCTTGCTTGAAAATCGCTTTCATGTATGTATCAAGTTTAAAAAAAAAAAAAAGGGGGGCCTCAGTTCCTCTGCTGGAAGTCTGTTCTAGAATCTAATTTCTCTCATGATTAAAAAAACTTTTTTAATACCCATCCTCTTTCCAGTTTATAGAATTTCTTTGTGATTGGATCTTGTATGCCTAACACTTGTACCATCTTACTTAGAAAGACAGCCAACCTTGATTTAAAAACTTGATGTTGTGAAGGATTTGTTATTTCCCCAGTAATCTATCTCAATGTAGTGTCACTTACTGCTACCGTCAATTTGCATTGTTTTTTTTTTTTTGTTTATTTTTTTTTTTTTAATTTTACTGACTACTTCTTCCAGCTATTGAGGCTTTTTTATGCCTTTCTTTGTCAGACTGAAAAGGCTTTGTAATATCAAATGTTTTCTGGTTTTGTACATCACTAGACTATTAGCAAATTGACTGTGTTCCTGCTTTTCTTTTTCTTAAGCCTTTCTTGAAGATTGTAGAAGGGTGTGCATCCTTGGAGGAGGTGCCCTGAAAGGGAACTCTCTCCTTCACTTCTTAGGCAATGAAGCCACATTAACTCCAGAACGCAACCAGTCTGAGGAGGCGCAGGGTTCCTCTGGACCTGTTACTACTGCATGCAGAGTGACAAATTAGGATAAATAAGGCTGATGAACACAATTGTGAAGCCTAGCAGATATTTTTAAGGGATTTGCAATTCCAATGTTCTAAGAAAACAAAAAAAAACTTCAAAACAAAAAAACAGGTCACTTGGTTTATTTTGTGGTTTGAGTGTTTGGGGGTTTGGTATAGACAAATGAAGACGAAAATAGCAAATTGCTGTTTTTTAAGGAATATTTCTAGGTTTGTTGTGGTTTTTTTTGTTTTTTTTTTTCTACTCTGTAAGCATATTTGTGTATACTAATCAGGAACCTTGAGCCTCAAGGATATAACTGCAATCTAAGAATGTATTTCCCCAAATCTGAGAATGTGTAGTTTGAAATTGTTTTTTATACTAAGACCTGACCTGCTGTAGAGAGAATGATATTATTCTCACCTGGAAATTAATGAAATTAATGAGTCTTGCTTTAGTGCTGCTGTGATTTTTGTTGCTGTTGCTTCTTATTAATTTTATTTGAAGGAAACAGAAGTGATGTGTTTTCAATAGCCTTTTGCTCATCCATAATGCTGATAGGAACAATATTGCTTTTATTACAGGCAACACAATTGTTACTGCACGTCACATAACAATGGCTTGCAATTTTTGGGTAAGGCGTTTCTTTCCCTTCTTATCATTAGAGAACATACTGAATTTATACTAAACTAAGAGATGAACACCACTATGTTAATTCTATATATTATTTTTCTTTGAGAGGATTAAAAATGGATATCAAAGTACCAGTTGGGAAACAAAGCAGATACTGGGCCATAAACGGTAATATTATTAGTGGTGTTTAACTGGTTACAATCTTGAGTGTATGTCTGTGTGTATAACCTGGCCATTATCAATAATCTCTCTAACACCTATTATGCTAGAGGTAACGCCTATAACACCTGTCTACGTAAAGTATATTTTATATACGTATGTTAGTGTGCTTTATTTCAGGCTGCATGTCAGGATCTCCTGACTTAGTGAGACAGTGGGAATTGGTTACCTAGATATTTTCGTAGCTCTCGTTTCAAGTTATGGAAGCAAAGCAGTATTTAGAAAGTCTGCACCTACTCTTAAACCTCAACACGAAGAGAGATTTACAGCCTCATTAAGATCATTTAGTTGAGCAATTCCTGTTCCTGAAAGTGCGATCATAAACAGAATAAAAAAGTTATGAAGAAATAAATAGTAACTGGATATGTGATTGTTACTCAGATAGTAGTATTTTAGATAGGTTCCTGATATGTCTCAGTTTATTGTGGCTAAAAGTGGAGAAAACAAAGCAATTCCCTGATTTTGAGAATACTCATGCTTTCAGTACTTCAGTGCATCCAAGATGTTGCAGGCAAGCTAGAACAAACTTAAAAATAGGTGTGAATCTCTTGGAAACAGTAACCTGCCTAAAAGGCGCCGACGGGGTTAAATATGCTGCTGCCACTAGGTGTCATGCTGGGATCATCTCGTGAGGCACGAGTGGTTATCAAAGGTGCTGAAGGAAGGAACGGGACCTCCTTTATGTATTTTGGTACCTAAAAAGGCTAATTTTGCAGGCTATAATTGCCAGGTGCCTGCCCAGTGTACCGGGAACCTTCGCAAGAGGCCAGACTCGTACATGTGCCCATGGCTGGGTGAGAAGGGATGGGTGCCACACCACCTACAGCAGCACCGTTGCCGAACGTTTCCTCTTTCATTTCAGATGATCGAGATCTGTCACAGAGATCCTCAAGTCACACGGGCCTGCTTAGGAAAACGTGTTTTAAATTGCTTCATGTGGGCGTACTTGGTAATATGGGGAAAAAACATATGATTTTTTTTATCCTCCTCCAATGTTTCTTTCATATACAGCTCAAACGAGCAAAAAAAAAAAAAAACCAACATAATGCAGCTTTTTATACAGAAAGACCCTTGCAAGAAGAATTTGGTTTCATAAGCACTGAACACAATGTCAAATAATAACCTTTCTATTTATTGCAATTAGTTTTATAATACGGAAATAATTATGGGAATTGAGAATACAGTATCAGTATGAGAGCAACTATTTTTTTTTATTAAGCCTGCTGCACTGTGTTCTTTCTGCTCTTCACTCCTGCACTCACTCACAAAATTGTCACAGTTCTTAACAATTCCTTAAAAGGGGGATCTTACCAATGTGTATAAATACTTGATGGGAGGGAACAAAGAAGATGAATCAGACTCTTGTAGGTGGTGCCCAGTGAAAGGACAAGAGGAGATGGGCACAAATATGAAATGCTGAATTTTCTTATTTTGCATGAGAAAAAACTTCTAACTGCAAGGTGATTGATCCCCGAACACTTTGCCCAGAGAGGATGTAGAGTCTCCTTGGAGATACTGGAAACCACCTGGACATGATTCTGGACAACCTGCTCTAGGTGGCCCTGCTTGAGCAGGGGGGTTGAATTTAGATGATTACCAGAGGTAACTTCCAACCTCAACCTTTCTGTGGTTTTGGGTGTTTCCATCCCCCACATTGATCCAGCACTGGGAATACTTAAAAAACAAAACCAAAAAACCCCCCAGAACAAAAAAAAACAGGAAACAAAACCCCAATATACAATGTTAAGCATTGTGACTGTAGGCTTTAATTGTCAAGCAGCAATGAACTTCTGATAGGAAGTTTTTTTACAAAAGGAAAAAAGCTTTCTTTGCACCGTATACTATATGCCTAAGAGGTGGTGAAGTAGATTCTATCTTTTGAATCTATTAAATCTACTGTTTTGTCCCAAGCTTGTATGTAGCTGAAATAACTCAGGTACTGTGAATAATTTCTCACTGTTCTGAAGTTGATTTATGCTAGTCCTCCATACACTAGCAGTTTCTGTGCTGGAAATCGAAGTATTACTTGGGTGTGTATATATAAACAACATCATCATCATGTGTGCAAATTTTTCTCAGATATTTCAGGTATCATAAACAACAACCTTACTATGGCAAGTTTAAATTGACCAGTGGCAAAAGGGTATATAGCCTACTTACAGGATAACACATTATTCGATACCTGTCCATCAGTGTGATGATTGTGCCTCAAAAACTCAAGTGTGTCCACATTAGCAGAGTTGTGCCCTCCATCGCGCAAAATATGTTTTTATTTTAGCGTGTGCTGTCTATCTGTTACATAAGTGCCGGTCTCAGTTTCTCAACTCAATTCTCCATTTAAAAATACGAGGCAGATTTCCTTAGAAGTTTTTCACAAAAAAGTGAGTGTATGTAGGCCGGTGCAGTGTGGTAACAGATATGGTACAAGTTCATACAATAGTTTCTCTTGGGTTTCTGTTCTGTATGTGTGAATTCTGTTATCTCAGACCAGTAATGTGCTGAGATACACAAAATTTAAAATATACTTTCAAAGTTTGGTGCCTTTTTTTTTTTGGCTGTTGTTCTGTATCCATTTGTTGTCTTAGTATATACTTATACTAAATGCTTTATTCCAGGGGCTGCCTGTTTGTTGCATAGTGTTTAGCACACAGAGACCCTAATCCATGTCCTTTGTGCCTAGTCAACATGGTGGTGAAAAAATAGAATCATAGAATTGTTTAGGTTGGAAAAAACCCTTAAGATCACTGCCAAGTCTACCACTAAACCATGTCCCTAAGTGCCATGTCTAAACATATTTTAAATACCTCCAGGGATGGTGACTCAACCACTTCCCTATGCAGCCTGTTCCAATGCTTGACAACCCTTTCGGTGAAGAAATTTTTCCTAATATCCAATCTAAACCTCCCCTGGCGCAACTTGAGGTCGTTTCCTCTTGTCCTATCGCTAGTTACTTGGGAGAAGAGACCAACACCCGCCTCTCTACAGCCTCCTTTCAGGTAGCTGTAGAGAACGTTAAGGTCTCCCCTCAGCCTCCTCTTCTCTAGGCTAAACAACCCCAGCTCCCTCAGCCGCTCCTCATCAGACCTGTGCTCCAGACCCTTCACCAGCCTCGTCGCCCTTCTCTGGACACGCTCCAGCACCTCAATGTCCTTCTTGTAGTGAGGGGCCCAAAACTGAACACAGTATTTGAGGTACGGCCTCACCAGTGCCCAGTACAGGGGCACGATCACCTCCCTGCTCCTGCTGGCCACACTATTCCTGACACAGGCCAGGATGCCGATGGCCTTCTTGGCCACCTGGGCACACTGCCGGCTCATGTTCAGCCGGCTGTCAATGATCTGCTTCATAATCCTCCCCAGCACCAAGGTCAGGCTGACAGGCCTGTAGTTCCCTAGATCCTCCTCCTGTCCCTCCTTGTAGATGGGCGTCACATTTGCTAATCTCCAGTCAACTGGGACCTCCCTGTTTAGCCAGGACTGCTGATAAAGGATTGGAAGTGGCTTGGTGAGCACTTCCACCAGCTCCTTCAGTACCCTTGGGTGGATCCCATCCGGCCCCACAGACTTGTGTATGTCTAAGTGGTGTAGTAGGTCACTAACCATTTCCCCTTGGTTTATGGGAGCTTCATTCTGCTCCCCGGCCCTGCCTTCCAGCTGAGGGGGCTGGGTACCTGGACAACAACTGGTCTTACTATTAAAGACTGAGGCAAAGAAAGCATTAAGTACCTCAGCCTTTTCCTCATCCTTTGTCACTGTGTTTCCCCCTGCATCCGATAAAGGATGGAGATTCTCCTTAGTCCTCCTTTTGTTGCTAATGTATTTATAGAAACATTTTTTTATTGTCTTTTACAGCAGTAGCCAGATTAAGTTCTATTTGGGCTTTGGTTCTTCTCATTTTCTCCCTGTATAATCTCATAACATCTTTGTAGTCCTCCTGAGTTGCCTGCCCCTTTTCTCCTTTTTTTTCCTGAGTTCCAGCCAAAGCTCTGTGTTCAGTCAGGCTGGTCATCTTCCCCACCGGCTCGTCTTTCAGCCCATGGGGACAGCCCACTCCTGCACCTTTAAGATTTCCTTCTTGAAGAAAGTCCAGCCTTCCTGGACTCCTTTGCCCTTCAGGACTGCCTCCCAAGGGACTCTGTCAACCAGTCTCCTAAACAGGCCAAAGTCTGCCCTCCGGAAGTCCAAGGTAGCAGTTCTGCTGACCCCCTCCTTACTTCTCCAAGAATCAAAAACTCTGTGATTTTGTGATTGCTATGCTCCAACCATCACATCACCCACAAGTCCTTCTCTGTTTGCAAACAACAAGTCCAGCGGGACGCCTTCCCTAGTTGGCTCACTCACCAGCTGTGTCAGGAAGTTATCTTCCACTCACTCCAGGAACCTCCTAGGCTATTTCCTCTCTGCTGTATTTTATTTGCAGCAGACATCTGGTAAGTTGAAGTCCCCGACGAGAACAAGGGCTAGTGATTGTGAGACTTCTCCCAGCTGCTTATAGAATATTTTATCTGCCTCTTCATCCATGTTGGGTGGTCTATAACAGACTCCCACCATGATATCTGCATTTTTGGCCTTCCCCCTGGTTCTTACCCATAAACACTCAACCCTATCATCAAGCTCTAGACAATCAAAATACTCCCTAACATACAGGGTTAGCCCACCGCCTCTCCTTCCTTTCCTGTCCCTTCTGAAGAGTTTGTAGCCATCCATTGCAGCACTCTAGTTGCACAAGTCATCCCACCATGTTTCCATGATGGCAACTATATCATAGTTTTCCCGCTGCACAATGGCTTCCAGCTCCTCCTGTTTGTTGCCCATGCTGCGTGCATTGGTGTAGATGCACTTCTGTTGGGCTGTTGATCCTGCCACCTTTTTGGGGGAAGAGGCCCTAATTCCTACGTGACCATTCTCAGGCGCTTCTGTGGTTTCTGACACATTAATAACCCTTGAGTCTTTGCTGCCACATGGATCTCCATCCCCATATATTACTGGTGGTTAAAGAAGCAGAAAAGTTTCTCATTCTTTGATTCAGTATTTTCATTAATAATGTGTGTGAAGTAATAATTAATATACTTGTACGTGACATCATCTTGGGAGGAATATTGGATGCTTAGGAAGACGGGATAAGAATGTAACATTTTCTTGAGATTTATGGGGAGAAATGACCTAAAAAAATACATAATTGTGTGAAGATAAGTGGAAAGTGCTACATGTAGAGGAAAACACATATGTAGGTACAAAATATATAAGAAGTGATTAGGCAGTGCAGCACTTAGGAGAAGTACCTTGGGAGTTACAGGAAACAAGATACTGTAGATAAATGAGAAATATTTTTCTGTTGCAGGATGGTCAAATCTGTTGGTGTTCATGGAATAATTATGGGGTGGTTTGGCTTCATCTGGCAGTGATGAGGATGGGGCCTCATGGAGTAGTATATCCCCTTGTTGGAAGTGCAGTAGAGAGATGCAGACATTTTGGGGAGGGGTGTGCTTGGAATATGCTGAACACATAGCCATGCGTGTTGATGGTATCTTGGAGATAAGAAAAGAAGGGTTAGACCTGGATGGAAAAGAAAATATGGGAGAGGCCAAGGCTTTAAACTATTTTCATTCCAATAATGTTAATGTCTTAAAAACAAGATCTGCACAGTACTTTTTTGATATAAACAAGTCTGTAGCTGCAGAAACAGCCTCTTACAGTACATTTTAATTCTGGTAGGATGGAAATGCTGAGATGTAATAATGAAAGAAAAATTCTCAAGAAATTGGCCATTACCACCATTTAAGACTACTTTTAGTTCCAACTATATCTCAAAATATTTAGACAAAATAACAGCTCCTTGAGTAGTTTGGTGACTAGGCGCCTGTCTGGATCACCAGGTGTCTGGCAGCCTGGTCTTGGGTTTCTGTCAGTCTTGCCTGTTGTTGGAGCATTCTCATTAATAAAAATAAATACCCCTTAGATATTATGATTCTGTAACTTGAAATTTAGGGTGGTAATGTGAGTAATGTTTGCGTCATCTAGGCTATTTTTACACCATCTGATTAATGGTTGATAAGGGCCGTTCCCTCTTTGAAATTTTACCTTAGAGCAAAAGTTATTCCCCCCACGCCTAAGGGTGCGTGTGGAGTGTATGGGATTGCAGTTGATAAGACCTTAAAGTGTTATTTGTTTGTTTCTTCTTGTATCTTTAATAAAGATGGGTATTGACAATTGACCATACATCCATATAATTTGTGTTCTCCATTAAGATGATAACATCGGATTTGTATTTATCTTCCTTCAAACAGGTGACTAATGTTGGGCAAGAATAGTTAATCCATTTTCTACTTTAATGGAGAATATCTGCACAAGTGGCTGATAATTAATGGTATTGCAATGTGACAAAAATTTTTAAAAATAATTGCCTAAAATCCCTTTTTGGACAGGTAAGTACTTGGCCTAGCATTTGAAACTTCTTAGTCAGCAGCTGCTACTGCAGTAGATTTAATACTCCTCATTATTATGAAACTCAGATTTTTTTAGGTACCTTAATTGTGGATTTCAGAGCTTAATTTAAGCTTAATTTTTTTTTTTCCCTAGTATTAAGACTGCTGCCTAGAATCTTTCCACCATGGAATTTAACTTGCTTTAAAAAAAAACAACCACAAACGTGTAGAGTGGAAAATTTGGTTTATACCATAGACCCTATCACAAAAATACAGTATTGGGCTAATAAAGAATTAAATATTGTACCACTATCCTATGAGTTAATAGGAGGAAAAAAGCTGCTTATTAGTATGTTCTGTCTTAGCTTAATGAATGAAGAGACAGTCTGAGCAATGGTTCATGTAACTAATTTTCTATTAACTAATTTTTTAGCTGCTGATCATTGGAAAGTCCCATTATCTCATATTCTGGCTGCATGTGGTTGATCCTAACAAACTGGAAGCAAGTTTTATAGAGCAAGGTAAATTATATATATAAATCCAGCTCCAACCATTAAAAAAACAGACAAACAACTCAGAAAATGGAAAAATGTAATAAATAATTTATATTTTCCTGGGTTTGTTTTACATAATGGTGGTTAAAGGCGTTGAGTTGACCATGGTGTCCTCTCTTTAGACAGAGGCAGTACCAGACTTTCCTTGCTGGGTTTCAGGGGGGTTGGACTAGATGATCTTTAAATCTTCTTTCCAACCCAAACCATTCTATGATTCTACCATAATATTTCTAAAACAAACAAAAACCAAGCATTGCATTTGTAATAAAGAAATTCTAATATAGTCAGTTCAGGCCCAGTGTGTGCCAGTGTCTCGTTACATTTTATTCAGGCATGTTGGATGGTGGTTGATGTTCACATGGACTCTCTTCAACCAATCACACCTTCACTCATTGCTGCTTTCTCCAATCAGCTACTCCCAGCTCATTCTTAGCTACTCCCCCCTGACAATAATTTACCCTTCACCTTCAGAATACTGGCATGATCCTTTATTTAAAAAAATATATAATTAAAATAAAGAAACAAAGATACAGATTACTTCACAGTTCTGATTTGGGTGGCTCTCCAGCTGTGGGCAGAAATAAGGCAGAATTTATTGCTAACAGATTCTATCTTCAGTTAGAAAAGTTATTTTTAGCTAAAGCTAGTTTACTGGTACTTATGTGTAATATGGGATGGGCAGTATCCTGACATGCCTCAAGCTGTTAATTCTCTTTACCAACTATTACAGGTTGTTATACTCAACTGAGCAGTGCAACTGCTTTTAGGCCTGTGCTCTAAACTAGATTTCAGTTTGGAAAAAAAACACCCCATAAATCTTTTAAGAGAAGATTTCCTTTTTCTTTCATCTCTGTCTTTCAGGACTCCATGATTAGTGCAAGTCCTCTGAATTTTGAAAGCCCTCACTGTAATTTATTTGCTACTAAAATCTAATTAATAGTAGACAAAGAAAATGGAAGGTCTTGTTTGCTTTACGAAAGCATAAACATTTTGCTAGTCACCTTGTCTGTGGTGCGGTTGACTCTGGAGCGAACCGTTTAAATACAAGGGGTTTGCATAGTCTGAATGAACTTTGAGAAGACACTCAAATGTCACATTTCTCTGAGTCTTGTCACAGTGTTCATCTCCTCAGAGACTTATCTTTCCCTAGCTATTTACTTAGAAAAGAATGTTCGAAGCTGCATTTTAACAGCCTTTTTCTTGGGGACTTTCTGACGTTGGTGTGTCTTTGTTTCACAGAGCATGTCTTTGCTGAGTTTTATTATAGGCTATGCATTGCAAACATCTAAGGACAATTGCCTGTAAAGTCAATTATTAGGAGTTTTCTTCTCGCTGTGTTTGGTTGATCTGGAATAGGTTGAATGATCATAATATTGTTTGTAGTGTTAGGTATGAAACACTACTGGTGTGACATATATATCATGCTGCCTATATGACACACTTCTGTGTATCACACAATGTGTTTAGAAGCGGTCTCTTGTGTTGTCCCTGCTAAATCCATTGTGCTTTGTATGGCCCAGGGACTTGCCCCATGGACACGTGGTCCTCGTTGAGGGTGTTGGAATTTTAGTGATTTACTGAATTGTTTCACCAAGTCTAAAAAAACAGCAATAATGTGTTCCTTCTTAAGATCTTAGTACATACTAGAAGATTTGCTGGTTTTTCTCAGTTTTGGTTTAGAAGTCAACCTTTCAAACGAGTTAGTGTATCTGTGATTTTCATACGGACTTTGGGAAGGAAAATAGTAGGAGTAAACGATCTCAACCTGGAAACTGGCAGTCTCATTTGCTTTTACTGAAGTAAGAGCTGCTGGACTAGGG
Organism: Oceanodroma leucorhoa; assembly: GCA_030449065.1. Classification (NCBI taxonomy): domain Eukaryota; kingdom Metazoa; phylum Chordata; class Aves; order Procellariiformes; genus Oceanodroma; species Oceanodroma leucorhoa. The sequence continues at coordinate 585,630 of JASVER010000177.1, forward strand.
CAAGAACAACTGAGTAGTAGGAGGAAAAGTGGAGAAATAGTGTTTTCTGTAACTTAAAATTTAGGACACCTGGGAGCGGTAAGGTATGAAAACTGAATGCAAGCAGAGAAAACATACATTAATTTTTGATTCTGGCATGTAGGAAGTATGGCTTATTTATGTTTCCCTCTCTCTTAGTTTCACAGAGTTTTTTATACAGTACCTCTTAGTTTTTCATTAAAGGTGTACCATAGAAGACATTAGACTGTTTTGAAGAAGTTTAATTACAGATGGGTTTTGAGGATGACTTTACATGAACTGTATTTATATGAACTTATTATATGCTTTCATGTGTTTAGAGTTCTGTTTTTTAACATGCTTAGACTGATTGATATAGATTTATGATGTCTATTATTTCAGTTTTCCTTAGTGTATATGTTCAGAAACTAAAGCAACACAGTAGAACATGATACTTGTATCAGGCTATTGTAATAAAAATGGCAGTGCTGGCTGAGGGAAGGAATTGTCATCTCTAATCTTACCTGTCTTCAACTCATGACCTTGCAATGCTTTTGGAGGATAATGTTTGTTTTAATGCTTTGACAGTGGCATAAAAAGCTGAATGTATTCTTGATGGAAAAAGCACAGTCAATTTTTATTTTTATTTTTTTTTTAAGTAAAGAAATTGAAATAAAGGGGGAAAGGAAGTGCTTCATATTAGCTTAAGTGTTCTTATGAATTAAAGCTCTTTTGGGGCCAAGGGCAAGGGATGCTTAAGAGAAGCTCACAAACTTCACAAAAATGCGTGCCCCATTCAGTAGATTGTTGGGAAGAAGAATATTATGTTTTCTAGGACATTTTGCTCTGTCCCCTGTGATTGCAAGGTTGTTTTATCCTGGGGATAAACACCTTGAAAAACCACAGACTGGTAGAATTTTTTAAAACAGTGTTTCTATATAAACAAATTTTAAGCAAAAGTGCTTCACTTCGAAATCTACATCTCTCACGGAGTGAAGCAGATAAGGCATTTGTGCAGAGCTACACAAAAGGGATTTTTCATGTCCAGAAAGCATTCGGTGATGTGTTGTACCTTCGCTGGGGGTGGGGAGCTCTTCTCATCTGTATCCCACCCTCTCACCCCCTAAGTTTTAGGTCGCCTTTCTGTCCGATATCTGTACAAAATGGTTGTTTTGGTTTTTTCTTAAAAACATGGTCAGTTACTTGAGTGGAAGTTTCCATGTTTCCAAGCTGTAGCAGAGTATTTTTCAAATTGTGAATTTCTGCCTGCTCTGTCAAGTTGATTGGTTTCCATGACTTCACTTAATGTTTTTGAGCGTACACTGGAGCTGAGGTCTCAATTCTGAAATAGGTCTCACTTTAGTTATAAAATGGGGTTGTTATAAAGGTAATGGGCATGATAATGACCTATTACAAAATAGATCTTGGTTGCATAGTTTTAACCTTAAACACAGTAAACAATAAATTTTTCACTTGTGTATTTGGCTGATAGGGTATTGGTCCTTGTTCAGTTACAACTACCAAGGTAAACATAATATGAAAAATTCCCCATTTGTGGGGAATTGTGTTAGTAGAAATGACTAGAAAAGATGCAATTCAACAGAAAATTAAACACAGCATATTTACCATAAAATGATTGAGCCTGATGAAGCAGATAAGGTATGTTTTTGTGTATGACTGTTGACAACACTGAGATAGAGATGAGAGAACAGATTTAGAGGAGGAGGTAGATATTTCTTGGAAGATCAATGAAAAGAGGTTTGATGACACATGCTGTCTTAGGGTTCTTATGTCTAAGTGATGGGGGTGGGAATAATGTTTATAAAGCACAAGGTGAGTGGGTTGCCTGCACAGTACAGAAAAACATTGTTTTTGTTGGCATTGTCACAGCATGTGTAGTTCCATGTGCTGTTTGCGTGGACTTTGACTTCTGGGCTTCACAAATTTTCTGTCTAGGTGTTTTTCTTGCATCGTTTTGAATTCTCTGTCATGACAAATAGTAATCTATCCCCTGTAAGTTGCAGGCGGGACTGGGTGACTTTCTCTATTTAGCAGATCTCTGTTGCTGTTTTGATGCTTATTCTGGATTTTTCAGCAGTTTCTTTCTGAGTGTTTACTCTTGGATTGCACTTACTACCTAGTATGTTACTACCTAGCCTTTGAAAGTAGCAAGATTGGTCCTCAGCCTTAGATCATTCACAAACTTTTAATCTCTTTTGTTCTCTCATATAAAACCCACGTTCCCTTTGCTCCTTTTTACATTAAGTGCAAAACTGAGAATTTGGTTTCACAGTCCCTTTTGCCTGCCTTTAGCACTGCTTATTGTGAAACAGTAGCCATGGGTTTCTTGCAGCCGCACAGTGCTTGCAGATACAGTGAGCAGTTAATGTTCAATGTTCTTCAGCTGCCCTGACCATCTAGAAGCTTCATTGTATGGCAGGACCACTCCAGCCCTTCTTTCAGGCAGTCCTTAATTTGTTTTGCTCTTGGTGTGGTGGCTCAGTAATGAGAACAAGCAAAGAGTATGACTTTGGTTCTAATTTACTGGTGTTGTAGAACATGTGTACCACAATCATTCTGGATGACTCTTAACAAATCCTTCTAAAGGTGTGATTCCTCATAAGAAACACTACCAGGTGCCTGGGTTTCATTTATAATAATCTGCTACTTTTTCTGAAAATAATTTCTGAATGTGTACATACGCAAATCAACTCTACCATGTGTGCACGGTGATTTCGGTGCATTGAAGATATATCAAGCCTGTTAAAACTCTTCCGCACAGGAGATCTGCACAAGAAATGTGGTGGAACCACTCACTTTCTGATCAGGAAATCCGAAACTGAAATAAAGGGCATCTGCTCCCACTTTTAGACACAACAGAGGCAGATTTTAAAATTTGTTTAGGTGTAGAATTCCCATCGATTTCTGAGAGAGATAATTACTACCTTTAAAAAAATATTGATCTGAAATGTTAAGTATCAGAAATCCCCAGGCAGGGATAACAGAATGTACTTCTGTTGTGTCTGTGCCGTCATTTCATTTTGGGGACCACAGGTGTCAGGAGAGTGATATTTGCTTTTTGCTGCTTACTTCTCTTTGCCTAACAGCTTGCTCAAATAAATATTCTCTTGGTAGCTCCCCCTGCTGCAGTTTGGAAAAGCAGATCAGCACAATATAGTAGAAGAGGAAGAAAGAAATACGTTCAGTTTGATGGCACAACTGAAAAATAATTGGAAGGAAAAAGATATAGTTTCAGGATCAGCCAAAACAGTTCCACCCTCACACCTGAACTGAGACATGTAGTGTCAACTCACTTTAAAAAATAGTACCTACTCAATTTAACTATTTTTCCTTTTAATTTTGGTAATTTTCAAAAAAGTTCTGTTATGAATGAAATACATGATTTATGAAAAATCTCCTAATGCAAAATATTATGGTGTCTCAAACGCTCTTTTGTAAAGAAGACAATAATCAGTATTTGAAATGTTCCCTTTTTATCTCAAAATATTAATTTAATCGAATTTTGAATTGAATATTTATAAATTGAATTCAGATTGACTTTTTCTCCAAGACTTGTTTTTAATAGATGTGCTGCTTATCAACAAATCTCTAGCATACAGGGTGATAATGAGAACCAAAAGAGGAGGGTGGGGAGGAAATCAATTTCCACAGTTTCTGCTGTGGAGAGAGTTAAAAAAATTTCAAATTTTCATGTCAGAATTTCTTTACAAATCAAACTGAAGGCAGGGGAATTGCATCTATTTATGGAAATTAGTTGTAACAGCATTGACCATGAGATACCTCACAGTGGTTCGAATTGCAGGAGTATGTAGCACACTGGCTTCTGACATTTCACATTGTTATGCCATCACCCAGGCTGTGCCTGCCGTGGGTTAACAAACTTCTTAACGCTGCCAGCCTAGTACCTATAATTATCGTGAAACAAATAGGAAATCTCTTATACAAAAAACTGAAAGCGAGGCATATTTATTTACAGTTGGTATTTACAATTGCTGCAGCTTGTGCTGAACGGGCTCACTGAGTGACTTCATTTACACACACCACCCCCCTCCCCCCCGGTGGAAGGAATTAACTTTTCTGTACTGCACCATTTGTGTATTAGTGACAGAAGTTTTAATCTATTCGACTTCTGCAATTAGCTTACTTCCAAAAGTCACCCTCTTCCTTCTTATTTTCTCTCTGCTGTTTCTCTTTTCTGCTTAATCATTGCTCAAGACTAACTTTATTTGTATTGACTCTGAATATACACCTCGATGTCAGAGAATTGTCTCCTAAAAAGCCAGTATTTTTGCCCTGCCTCTTTCCCTCTTCTAGATACTGATATGAACGTTAAATAAGCAGGATGTGCTTTTCTGATGCTGAACTCAGATTTCACTGAATGCAGTTACTCTCAGTGCTCCTCCTTACCCCTATGCCAGCAATACAGGTTAAGTGTAGCCAGATCTACGTTTGTTATTCTTGGAAGAATGCAATGTGGTGGAATGAAAGTGGGTAAACAATATTTTTCCAAGATGCTCTTACATTATCCAAGCAGTGTATAAGCACAGACGCTGAAGCACAATGATTATTTTAATACTTTCATTCCTTTCTTCCCCCTGCAATAGTTCTGAGATGATATTTCACTTGCTGAGGTAATTAGTTTTGTGATTAAATTAGTAGTAATATAACATCACCTGGCTTTGTATATTTCTTTGCAATTTACGATTTATTTACTTTAAAGCTTTCCTATGACATTTATTGCTGGACTATGTCAGATATTAAGAATAAAAGAGAGTCCAGGATTCGGAATTTTTAAGCACCATAACTTTTGTTGTGTGCAACTGGAGCTGTGTATCCTCATGCCAAAGCTTTGAAAATTGATGTTTATAGAATTTACAAAAGGTCGTGCACTCAGTCCACAGCACAGCCAGAAATATAATCAAAATTATTTGATGTGTCCTTACATTTCTTTCTACGAGGCATCCTTTCCTTGCATAAATTTACAAAAAGTGTATGTTCTACTTTAAAAAGATTGAGTTTAGGAACAGATTAGGAATCCATCTATGTTGTCCACACAGAGGCAGACAAGTTTTCAATTACCACTAAATATTTTATTGCCTTTTTTAAAGTGCTGAATTTTCAAAAGTCCTGCTGCAATTAATGGAACGGTGAAACACTGTGGCACTTGGAAGAAAGCTATTAATAATTTTCCAATTTCTTTTTTTTTGCTCTGTTCCCCCTCCTCTGTGGTTTGCATTATTATTTGATAACTCCAAAATTCGAATACACGCATGAGAAACAAGACAATGCCACTTTTTGAATGTAAAGTTGTGTGTGTGTGATAGAAGAGGTTCTCTGGTATATTTTGTGAATAGACATATTAGCTGATACTTTACTCTTAATTCTTTAAGAGGAGTCACTTGTCTTTACTGGTTGGAAGGCTGTTTAGCTAAGAAAGCCTTTCACTTGGCTCTGGGGAGTCTGAAATGAGTTCACTTTTTCTAGGGTTGAAGCTAGAAGCAAAAGAATACTAAATGAACATGAGAGAAAATAGATACTGAAATGATGGTGCTGAGCCAGAATGGTTCAGTGCTTCCCAACAACTCCACAAGCACTGATAAGCAGAAGGAAAAAAATCAGAATTTCTGTGCACTTTGTAAGGCACTGTTAATGATAAAGTAACGCATGGTTTTGAAAATTGTGTTCTTGAGTCCTTCATCATTGTCGTAGTCACAGGACGGACTTTCACAGGGCAGTTTTGGGACTGTCCATCAGGGCTGGGAAGGCAATGTGGGACATGTAGTGGAGGCTGCAGTCGAGCAGACTGGTCCCGTTGGCTGAACCGCTGCTTTCACTCAGGGAGAGGTGAGGAGAATCCCTCAGGGTCGCAAGACCTGAGCAGGATTATAATGGGCCTACACCACCTTGTAAACAGGGTGACATATTCAGGCGTCTTTCCTGAGCCTTTGTTCATGTCCTGCTGTTTACCTTCACCTCTACTGTCTTGTGATTTTTGCGTTGCTCTTGCCTTATCCTTCAATAATTTCACAAATAAATTGCAAATAAGAAAATGTTACTCACAAATAATAATGCTGCTGTTCTTGATTAATTAATGAAATTACTTGAGGAAAAAACTACCACTCAACACAAGTAACAGTCTAGATGTGACCCTTGAATTTTGCCCATTTTGGCAGGAAAGCGAAGACTGTTTAATATTTTGAGATGGGAAGGACACTAAGCCACTAATTTAAATGTGTTGTGGGCTCTCTAGAGTGTAAATCATGAGGAAGATGAGCAAAACTTCTGCTGTGGGAAGGAGATAGAAAATTCAGATTTCAGACGATGGCAAATATTGATATTTCATAAACTGGTAAAATCCCACTTACAGTTGGATTCTTAGCTACTTCCTCTTTAAATAGTGTGATCCAGGAACAGCTCAAGGGCAGGTTACCTGTCTGATTTGCCTTCCAACTTGATTGTGTAGCACAGGAGTGTTTAAAAGATGGATACCTGCAAATTATGCTTTATGTTAAGAGGTATATATTTCTTTGTACCTATAAAGGTAGTTTAGCAAAAAAATTCTTTGGATCTGGATCAGAGCTTCATTTTCTAAACTCATCATGAAGCTTATATGTCCTTAAGAATAAAGGAAAAAGCAGAATGAAAAGACTATAGCAGGGTTTCAGCTACTTGACCATTAGGGTAAAAAGCTGAAGCTACATTTGATATGCAGTTTACATGGCTCGGTTAGTGTTTTTATGAAGGTCAGTAAGCAGGCAGAAATAAATAATTTAACAGTGCCACCTCTTACAGCTCAGTGCTTAACTTGAATAAAGTGAGGGGCAATGTAATCTGCAAAGGATTTAAAAAAAAATAAAATTGATGAATTAAAACTGAACATCTTGATTATGTAGACCCCAATGTCTCATTATATTAGAGACAAAATAATGGCATACAATTATTTTTATCAGGTACAGGAAATCTTTTAATAACAATAATATCTTTAAAATATTAAACTCAAATATATTATTCCATTAAATATCTAATCTGTCTTCCTTATATGTCTAAAGGGGCCAATTACATAGCTGGAAATTAACTTTTAGAAACTAAGGATTTGAGAATTCATTGAACTGATAATACAGGAATAGTGAGGCTCAAACTCTGATTCAAATCTAATGAAAGAATATAATTATTTTATTATATCATAGCTTTAAATTTATTTTTCTCTTTTGGATATATCTATCTTGCAGAGACTCAGAGGTATCAAATGCAATCACCTATAAAATGGCAGATCTTCATTCTGGGACTATTATTTTATTAGAATAATTTTTTCCAACAAATTCAGGAATCTGTCATGAATCATGACCTTTATTTACAGTAGAGACTGTGAAATTACAGACGAAATCGTTTTGTTCTTAGTATCAAGATTTTATAGTACAATCAGATATGCTTGTGGTGAAGTGCAAAGAAAGTATGGATTGCTGTTGGTCTGTCCATTAGTGTGATGTGAGCACGCTGTGGCCTGCTATCAATGCTTTTCCTTTACGCAAAACAAATCGGTAGATGTCAGAGTGGATTTTTAAAGAGGAATGTTAAGCTCGCTAATGAAGCGATGTAGGGAATGTTTCCGGCGAGTACTCTCCAAAAGGGGGAAGGACAGCATAGGAAAAGTGATCAATAGGCACAGCTGGAAATGTGTAAAACTGGTGGGCTATAGTAGGGAGACAGCCTCTTCACAGCACGTGGAACGTGAGGCAGTATGAGGAAAGACGACGAAGGATATTAAGCCTGTGGTAGCATGTGCTGCTGGCTACGTGGCAGACAGCTGGTCTCATACCTGTGTAGCAGTCGTGTCTTCATAGTGTCTGCTTCTAGTTTTGGAGATAGGTCTGGTAATATGAAGGACTGGGAGTAGAGACTTAGAATAATGGTTGGGAAAGAAAATTAATTAGAAACACTGCTTTAGTCGTGTTGAGCTTCACATCTGGGTCATACTTCCACACATTGAACGGACAGGCCAAGAATTCATTTTGGAGAGAAGTCAAATCTGAAATAGGGAGGTAGACAATGATTGTTGTTTCTTATGGATAAAGCATCTACAAAAATCCCAGTGAACACTGGAGGGGTGAGTGACAACTTGCTGGAGGAATGAATAGAAGAATATAAAAGGAGAACAGGAATTCAGAATCTCAAGAGGTAAAAGAATAGAAGGATGAAAAATTTTGGACAAAAAAGTTTTAAATGGCTGGCAGACTAAGCAGGACGAGGGTGGAAACATCATTCTAAGCTTTGAGCAGGAAAAGATTATTCAGAAGCATAGCTGGAAAATGCCCTTTAGTTGTGCCACACTGAGATATTTTCTGCTGATCTGGGAAGGACCTGGTCATCCAGGTCAGTGGTAAATGGAGTCAGTCCTTGGGCTCACTGCTGAAGTCGCCAGTGGGGAATGTATTTGCATGTTATGAACTGGTCTAAAGCCCCTCATTCATCTCTTAGAAGTCATCAGATAGTCTTTAGTAATTGCAGTGTCTTTAATAACTAAGATAAATCTTGAATAGGTCCTGCTAGAAGGCAGGCTTGACTTTAAATCTATTTCAAAAATAGATATTAGAGGGAAAAAATGTAAGCTATCCTACAGCCTGAAGCAAGATACCTTTTTCTCTTTTCTTCTGGCATATCTAAATATCTGCTGTGGATCTTTGACACTGAGAAAAAACCTGCCAATTTAGATAAAAGGTTGATGATTTTTTCCTTCAGATGCTTTTAAGAAAATTAAGTACTTGGGGTAGTGGAACTTTTTTTTAATTGAGGCTTTCAGAATGTATCTACCACTGAAAAAATAACAACAAAAACGATTGTTTGATAGCTTTTGTAGAGCATTTAAAGGTGTTTGGTTCTGTTCCTGCACAGATAACTAGAACTTTCTCAATATTCATCAGGGAAGAACATTTGAGGAAGAGAGTTTGAATATTTCTCCACACTTTGACTCCAAAGGGTAGAGCTTTGAGAAAAACATTAAGGCACACTGGCAGAGCTCAGGGGGAAGAGATTGACCCTATCATGGCCTCAGCTGTGTTTTCTCATGAAAAATTCATTCTCCATTCCTAGCACTTTTTCATTGTCAGAGAATGTATTTAAAGAAAAAAATTACAAACTTTTCTATACATACAGAAAGCAGGATAAATATAGCATAAAGCATAGTAGAAATACATTACCCTATAAAAACTGTGCATGTGAAACAGTTTTGATTTTCTAATGCTTCCATCCTTAAAGTTATTTTTTGTTAAATGTAAAGCATATGCAAAACCATGTCCAAGAATAATTGCACATTTTTGCCTGAAATATCCATAACAAAGTTTTTCTTCTATTGAAATGTAGGGGGTATGTTCACCATATCTACTTGCCTGGTTTTTGAAGAATTTCTTTTGACTGAAGCACTGTCTGGTTGTTTTCAAAACTATTTTGTTCTTCACACAGGATGGCCTCGGGCCAATTTTTCAACCTGATGAGGAATTCCTATTGTCTTTGTGGGATGGAGGGGATAATAGACTGTTTAAAGGTTTGGATTAGACCTGCAGAAAGCTTACAGACATTGATGTGCTGATAAGCAAGACCATCTAAACTTTGCCTGGCAGCTTCATTACTCTTAATTCGTTCTGGTTTTCATCCAGCAGGGTTGATACTTTAGCTTGGCAAATATTTTTGTCGTTTGCTAAAGCTATCACCTGTACCTGTTGAGAAGAATCTGCTTTCTGTTTGCAAATATTGCCATAGAGATGTGTAGCTGCATAAGGTCTCAATATACAACAGATCATACAGACTTATTCCAGAGCAAAATTGGGTGGAACTTATCCATGTGAATAAGAAGGCTCAGAAACTCTAGAGGAAATCCCTATGGACACTTTCCAAAATTAGGTTTAAATTGGGTGAGGGAACCTAGAGCTGTAAAAAGGAAAAGGGATGGAAAAAGCAATATTTGCAACCTGTTGAAAAGATGCTAAAATAATTCTTATGCCAAGTTTGCTTGGCTTGGCTTGACTCATGTTGACAGCCATTGATAGATCAGAATTTGTAGATGCCTACAGGGTCAATTGTTGTTATATTAACATTTGTATGTCAGACTATAATTCTGTGTGACATGTGGTATTAAAGCTACAAATCCTGATCTAAGGAGCTTACAAACTAACTTAAATCATCGGGGAAAAAATTAGATAAAGTGACAATAGTCCAATAATGTGTGTCTCTTCCATGAAAGTTGAAAGACTTTCTTTGCCAGCAAGTAAAGCTTTGACTTTGATTCTAATGACTGAGAGAATCTGAGTATCTGGATTCTGGTTTTGGTAGTGGCCTTCCTGTCTACCTGCTTATATATAGCACACAGAGTTCTTGCCTATAAAGGTAGTAGCTGGAGGCATATGAAGATTACAGAGACCCTTGTCATAGGGACTGGTGTCCTCTAATAAGCAGAAGTAGCTGTGATACAATTTGTTTCAGAGAATTTATTTTATGAAAAGCTCTGGTAGCTCACTGAGCTAAAAATTATAGGTAATAAACAAAGGGGATTTCTGGGGGTATTTCTTCCCCCCAGAAATGAGGAAGACATAAATATCACATAAGCTTAAATGAAAAAAGTTAACCTTTTTATTTTCAAGTTGCCTCGATAACCTGAGTTTGATGAAAATTATTTTGGAATTCTTTCAGTCAAGCAAATTACATTCCCATTGCATGTGTATTAGGATATTATCATAAAATTCTACATTAGAAACTAGAAGATGGCTAAATAGTTGATGGTTCAGTAAGATCCTTTACCAATGCCTTCACAATCTGGCCTGAAGAGCATCCATGACTTGATAGAAAATTCATATTGGATGAAATGTCCATGAGGTTCCTTGACAGAGAGCATGGTTATTAAAATGTGGGGTTTTTTTGAGGGGGGAGAAGGGGACAATGTGAAAACCATCTTTAGCTTAGAAGTAACTTAAAAATCAAGCAAGCAAATGCTACGGTCTCCACATCTTGGTATCTGAGTAGGTAGAATAAGCATTTTCTAAAGTGATTTTACGTGAACGCTATCTTCCAGTTTGATGTCTTTCTCATACCTCGTTTTCACAAGTTGATACTAGTGAAAACTTCCTGTATGATGCCCTTGACCTCATAGAAGACTACTGTATCCGGAGAGAAAACTGCTTTCACCGGTTTCTTCAATCTCTTATTTCAGAAGGTGCCCTTTAGCCTACCCCAGTTGCGGTCCCCTGTCAGAGACCAATGAATTGTATAGTGATTTCTTGTACCAAGAAGAATACTGTCTACACTGACCACGTGGTAGCCTCTAGTCAAGACGGGCAATCCTGTTTGATTTGCCTGATAGTTTTATAAGCCTCATTCTGGGAAACAGTTCATATCATTAGCCTGACTGAACATGCTATCAACTGATATGGAACATAATGTTTGAGCTTTGTGGAAAGAAAGGATGAGTTGTGGTATGTCCTTGACAAAAAAAACCCCACCCTTCCCTGGCTTATTGCCTAATACTAAAAACAAGCACAAAAGCATGTACATATCTCTCTAGGAATTATAGATATTACGCTTCTCATTTTGCTGACACAATTGCCAGTGGCAGCCTTCCTGCAGGATGGTACCTTGAGAAAGGAGCTTTGGATAGATGCCAGCGTAAGGCATCCCAAACGTGCTTTGGAAGTTTCTCTGTTCACTCTTTACAACAGCACCTGGATTTCGGTAGAGCCTCGTGCTCTAAGGAAACACATCACAGGTGGTAATGGGTGCAGTGTGGACTTAAAAGAAAAATGGAGAGGAAAAACCTCTAGTATACTGAAGTCAAAAGATACTTCCACAAGTGGAAACTATTTGGTTATTGAGAAAAGAATGTGTAGCAGCAAATGTGCTGTTGAGTTGCCAGCAATCCTGTTTACTTGGCAATAGCTTTATATTCATTGCAAATTAATGTAGATGTTAATGCTCCATAGCTTTAAATGAAATGCAGATAAAAGATGCAGATGACAGAAATATGATGCGCTATGCCTTCGTGTAGCTTTACACATTTAGAATCTGGTATTACTTATGTTAAAAAAAAAAATTAAAAAAGACGGGGGCAACAAAAAGACAAGTAAACATTGACTTTCTGTGAAAGGAAGAGTCTTACTATTATTTTAGATTTGGAAGGGCATTTGGAAATAGCATGCGTTAGCTGCAAGGCTCATTTTAAAAAGAAATCCAAACGAAAAAAACTTCATTCAGGCCTGAGACAGATGGGTATTACTTGTGTGAACTGTTCTGCTTAGAAAGCTTGGACAGAAAAAGAATGATTAGGAAGCAGCGATTCTGAGAAGGCTTAATTAGAATTAGAACAAGTGTAGGGAGAATAAGCTACACTTGTACATAGATAAGAAGTATGGAAAGTGGCTGCTTATCCCACAGTTTGTTGTCATTGTCCATTATCATATATCCAGGGTGTTTAATTTTTTAAAAAAACTTTAATTAAAATGAAAATAGTTATATAACAGTATAACAATTCATTTATTTGCTTTATAAATGGATCTGGTTGCTGGTTTGAAAGAGCGAAAGAAGAAAGCAGAAATAGTTGAGGATGAGGGAAAGCTCATAACCTACATATCATCCTTAGGAGTAAAGGACATTTACAGTATCACGGTAAAAAGAAATACCATATGTGAAGGAATGAGCAGTTTCTCCACAATACTTTCAGTTCGGGGAGGTGTGTCAAAATTTGAATGTATGTTTGAATACATTTCTTTCTCTGAAGAGGGAAACTTCCTCTGCTTTTCTCCATGTGGATGTATGAATTCAGACAACGACATTTCAATTTTATAAACAAATTTAAGTAACAAAGCACAGGAAGAATGTACTTGTGCTTTTGTCCTGTTTCTCAGAGAAAAGCAGGGAGGTAACAGAAGCGTGTTATGAACTGTGGGGTTAAGTAGCAACTTCATGGTTTTGCTGCTTTACATTTTATAACTGAATCCAAAACACTCTTGAGTGTTCATCCCTAACTACCCAAAGAGAAGGCTGGGTAGCCCAGTTAGAGGGAATAACACACTCCTTTGATCATTAGAGACTCACAAGCATTTGAACAGCAGTCTGACCATCATTATTTCTTCCAGCCATTCTGGTTATCAAGTTGGAAATGGATCATTGCTTCATTTTGCATCATTTCACAATTTATAGTGATAAATGTTTTTTAATGGTCAAAGATGTCAGGCTAGAATAATAAAGTGGAAATATAATGAATTGGGGCAGTGAGCTTCTAGGCTAGGACTCCTAAGATAAAGGGAAAACAGAAACACTGTTAAGCAAGACATCTCTTCTTTGTCTCAGTGAAATAAAGCTGCCTGCACGCCCTTTCCATTTTACCTTGATTGCCAATTGATTTCCAAATTTTATTTCTATATAATCTCTGATTTGGTGAACGGAGCTAGTTCTGAATTAAACCACCAAATCTAGGCATGTCTGAATTTCAACCTCTGGGCAGCATGACTGAACTCTGTGCCTGGGCTATTTCCAAAAGCGATATGAGAGAGAGGTTGTTTACTCTGTGGCATGCTTCAGCCTTGTACTAAAATGCCAACTACAGAACCAGTTTCCATGGTGTTTCTTAGGTGGTTACCTTCCTCAAAATAGTTAAGCTTAGCTCAGTATCCAGAGTCACTAAGGAAGGTCCTGACATTCAGATACTAAAAGCACAGCTTCACACAGGTGAGTTCGAAACAGATCTAGATCCAGTCGTCCCTGGGCCATCCAGCCCAACTGTAAAAACTAACTGTCAAACCTATTAAAAGTATCAATTCCCATCCTTTTACCCCTACCCCAATTCTGGAAGTCCAACTGAATTCCTTGACCGATTATACTTTTACTTAACATCTTCCTCTTTTTCCAACACAATAATTAGATTTCTCTGTCTCTACTGAATTCTTGACTGCCATTTCATTTCTGGAGCTAAATTTTGAAACTGAACAAAATGAAGCATCTTAACTGGTGCTGCATTGATCAGTTCAAGATCGAAATCCTTGGATTATGACTCCTGTATTTCAATTTCCTATAGGTAAATCAAAATATTAGTGCTAGAATTACTCTTACGGTGTTACTATCTTTTTTTTCAGACACTTTAATCTAAAGAATACTTGATTCTAGAGAAATAGAACTGAATGCCACAAAAATTTTCTCCCAAGATTAGGCTGTGCCTAAATTTCCCTTTGTCAGTACCTCCTTTTCAAATTGTAGTTGTTACTGAATAAATACCACTCCTACATCTCTTATTCAAAAGTGGATTGATAAGCCAAAAGGTATCAATAAATGTGTAATACTTCATACTGCTTAGTCTTTTCCTGTTAGGTGAAACCATAATGGTGGCAGGTTCCAGGAGAATGATAACATCCTACTGCACTCTAACCATTGCAATGATGTTTCAGAGCTCCCATTAAGCATAAAGTCAGAATCTATACTTCTTGAATACTCACAAGCAGTGTCTTTTTTCAGAAAACTTTTTCAAATGTTTATTCCTTCCCTTCAAAAAAGTTAATTCTCTTAACTGAGAAGCACGAGTGGAAGAACAGAAAACCAAAGAGTAGAGCAAAAAAATATATTTATAGTTTTTTTTCTTGTTTTTAAACCTCTCAGTAGTGCCTATAGCAAAAAGACAATGTCCCAGAATCAGATAATAAAAGGAATAAATAAGTGGGCAGGTAAAATTCTGAAAAATATACAGTAGTGACCTCATTACGATTTGATGAGCAGATCATTGGCTTACCAGACTGTTACTTGATTTGATGCTGTTATTTTTATCTTTCTAAAAAGTCAAAAGATGTTGACCACTCACTGCTCCAGTGAAATCAGTGGGATCTGCAGATATTTAGCATCTAGAAAAGTCCCTGTAGTTCTCAGGATTTGAAACTCTGTATGGAAAACGAATTTGCCTTATATTGTACATTTGATAATAAAAATGTGGTAGTTACTATAGCCAAATTATCTTAAACCTTCAGAGATAAATGACCTACGAAGTTCAAATCACAAAATTGTTCATTTAGCTTAGTTGATAATTTTCCCTTTGAAATTATACATGAATGAACAGATGGCAAGCAATCCAAACCCCTGACTGTTAGTGGAGTACTGTCATTTCAGATCAAGATTGTGGTTCATTAGCACAGAAGAAATAATCTTTTCTCTCTGTAATGGGACGTCTTAGTATCAGGCTTGACCAGAAAGATTCATTAAACAGGAAAAGTTGCAAAAGGAGTTCCTCTTGATACTAACTGTTGATATTGAAGCGAATGGCCTAATGGATATAGTAGGGGACTTGTGTTCTGTTCTTGAATTTGTCACTAAATTACTTCGGACAAGTGACTCGATCATTCATTCTTGATTCCTCCATCTGTGAAATGTGAAATTCTTCTCCAGGGTAGCATAAAATCTAATGAATACTTTTAAACCACCATTATTTTCTGAGGCACAAAACACTTGCACATTAATATGTGTTGTGTACTATGTACTAATCTGGGAAAAACAGGCAGAGCAGGAGCCTTAGAGCTAAAACTTAGTATGCTTTCTTTTTCAACAGTGGACCAAGATAGCACAATGATATGTGACGACAACAAATCTTGCAAAGCACATTTTGCTTTATGTATGCAGGGAAAGGAGTGGGGTAAAAAGAGTGGCGACTCTGCATGGATAGAGGCAAGAGATGGACTGCTTTTTTCAAACCTACTTACAGGTTCAGATTCTGCTTGTCTGAGCAGTCCCAATTTTGTGAAAGACAAAATGACTAAGTAATAGGCAGCAGAAAACAGAACCTCTGTGAAGTGGACTGTTTTCAGCACAGCTCAGTTCCCATAGATGTTGAAATAATCACAGGACAGTTATGAGTCATGTAGAATAACTGCATTATGAGATGGAGGAAATGACAGAGGCTGGACTGGAGAGGAGGAGGAGGGATATTTTTCAGATGAAATTTAGAAGAGGTTTTGTGGTGAGGACGTTACTGTTATTGGAAGTTGAATGTGAAAGAAAGGTAAAGTAAGGATTATCGCTACCTCCTTCACGCTGACTTTCTTTTTTTTTTTTTTTCTTCACTGCGATGTGTGGAGGCTTCATGAAGACTCTAGTAGCTGTGGGGTGGTATATTTTTTATGGAAACTTATTTACATTAAGAACTTGAACAGAGGTTAAATTGAGGGGATGTTTTGGTGAAGGTTTTCTGTCCTTATGTGCCTTAGCTTTGATTATTCATATTCTCAGGAAGAGAACTATGAATTAATTTTTCATTGGTGCCAAGAAGCATAGGAAGGAGATCCTTAGTCTTTTATATATTTCAGCTGAACTTATTTGCAGCCACTGCAGTATTCAGTTCCAAGGTTGCCATACTTGAGCAAGTATTACTTCAGAGGTGAAGTTTTAGAATTGTTACAAAGAGAAGCTTTTGGTGAAATAGAGAACAAAATGAAAGACAGATGTTCTGTAGGACACATCGTTGGTGGATATAACTGGGTCCAGAGTCTCTGAAATTAGCAGAAATATGATGGGTTTACAAATTGAGTTTTAACAGCCTTGTGGGCTAGCAAGCATGAATTGTCAGGAGTTTTCAGTCCTTGTATTCAGAAGATTAAAAAAAAAAATCCATATTTTATGGCATGCTATTACATGATTTGGTGTGCTTTTGAGGTTTACAGCTTCCTCGCAGCATCTGTTGCAGGTCTCACCTGTTATCAAGGAATTTGTGTTAGGTCATTGATATCTTTTGGAATGGATACTACCTTCTATCTTGGTGGAACTGGTGGAGTTACCCTTTTAAGGCCTGCTTCTCCAAAGCTTTCCAACTGGTCCCTTTTTTTGGCCGGTATGGACTTTGACAACATATGCTTGGTCCTGGACTTGACAATGTATTTGTTCCTATTAATGATATCTTGTGTTTGCTGATGGTTGTGTAATTCTCTCACATATCCCAGTGAGTGGGAGTGGAGTGGAATTTCACGTGGAGTGCAATTATTTGGTGACTTTTAAAAATATATATTTTTTAAATCTTTCTGTATACAAGTGATTTGAGAGTTAGTAGGCTTATTAGCAGTACAGAGATTTTCACCTTTCTCTCCCTAGTATACTGGAAAGTTTTTCAGCTTAAAAGTTGCATTGATTTGAAACAAATAACTGAAGTTCATCTCCTAACAAATTTATTTGAGCTGAACAGCCTCTGAACGGCTACAAATTCGCTAAACAAAGTGAAGACACAATGAGTTCAGCTATCAAGCTTTTGTCATTCATCAACAAGCTAATCTGAGTCACCGTTTTTTGCTCAGTAATAATTGCTCTCATTCACCCTTTGTTCTGCCTTTATTGTTTTTCTGTTTCACTTTTTGTAAACCAACCTTATCAAGAGAAAAAGTTGGTTTTTTGCATGTCGAAAATGTGCCTTGGAGCAACCCATGAGCAATGCTATAGCGTATAGTGTGGACCTTGTAGTAGTAGTGTGCTCCCTGTAGGAATCTATCAGAGCTACTCACTCTTAGCTTGCAGCAGGTGATTAACACACTACCTGTGGAGCACGAAGGATTGGTTTGTTCATTCTGCAACGAAGCTTCAGCAAAGTTTTTCTCACAATGCGTTTCTCCTTCTTTGAGGTGCAAGAGTAAAAGAACCATAGGACTGCCATGCTTCTCCCACATAAATAGTAACTTTTGCCCTAAAGAAAGATGGATGCATATTCACATTACATATTTTATCCTGATAGGAAAACTGGTTTTACTACTATTGCTTGTTCCATGCTCATAACTTAAAAAAATACCACCTGAAAAAATGCTGATGAGTTCTGTGGTTTAATATGACTTGTATCATCTTTCGGCACTAAGAAAGAATATTATACTATCTGATGAACCTAGTGTGCGTGTGTATGAGTGTGTGCATATTGCTATCCCCATAAAGGAGTGGAAGTTGTACCCACTTACATGCTTCCCCTTCCTCTGCTGATTTATTTACCAAAATTGCCGCTGTTGGCACAACTCCGGTCAGGGTGGCAGGACTGTTCAGGGTGGTATCTGTCCTCTTTAAAGGATCTCCTAATCAGTCTGGAATAGATCTATTGCCAGTGCAAGGGTGATTTGTTCGGGGGGAGGAGGGAAGGAGGAAGGATGCTAGTGCAACCACCTGTTATTAATCTTCCACCTGGAAGAAACAATCTCTCTTTCATCCATACTTTAAAATTGTATTTTCATATAAGAGTCTTTCCATATATTTAATAATTTTTTTGTATCTGTCTCTTGAATTCTATTGATTTTGTATTAGTTTTCCTTTTTTCCTTTTAAGTTATAAGACATTATGATAATATGAGTAATCTTTAGTAACATATTTTAACGTAACCACTTTTTTCTTTGGATGTTTATTCTTGCACCCTTTGTCATACACGGGTCAAACAAGATGTTTACTTTCTCATAGGTCTCTCAGAGGTGATAGAGGTTTTATGTCAAACGTTGCTGGCATTTTAGGCAAATGTCAAGTAATAATAAAATCTGATAGACTGTAATATAATTGAAGTTAACAGAGCCAAAATTAGCCTGTTAGGGAATCTGGAGAAATGTAGGTAGCTTTGCATTTTCCAGCTGATGCAGCCTTTATTATGGTTGCTTACTGTCAGTCATTGCAGCAATTACGTGTGAAATATTGTTAGGTTTTAATCCTATGTTTTCTTTTCCTCCTTGTGAGGAGAACTGAAAGATTGTTTTGGATGGTACTAGGCTACATTATGCTGAAAGAAGTATCATTTCTCTGATGCATTGAGCCACTAGAGAAGGTTATGACTATGCTGAAGAACCCCATTCTATTTTTGACCACTCTTTCAAAAAAGAAGTGTGTTACTTGTGGGGTTAGAGATAACTATGCTCTAATCAGAGAAGCATTACTGTTTCTACTTTTCTGGTCAGGAACAGACACAGAGCAAGTGTTGAAGATGTCGGGGGGTGGAGGGGAATAAAAAAACCCTGTGGCATGTGTGTGAAGCAAGCTTTCTGAGACTCGGTCCAGAGTCTTAATTGGAAGACTTTCTTCTTGCTGGCAATGGGTTTTCTTGCCCTGCTCCTCCAGCTTTCCATTTCAAATTGTAGTATCCTTGCTGTGTCTGCATTATGAACAAGTGCTATACTAGAAACAGTTTTGGACAAGAGGTGCAGTTTATCATTAAGATTTGATGAGGATGCTGCAGCAGTCCTCTAGATACTATCATCAATAAATCATTAATTTGACATCAACTTCAGGTTTATAACTGTAATTTTCAAGTGATACAATTGTTTAAATCATTAAAACCATCAAATAATTTTTATTATGACTTTCTCTGAAGGAAGGATTCTTTGTTTTGGGGGGGGGGGGAAACACTGCATGTAGTTGTATAGACTTTGTATTTATCCAATTTAGAAATAAGCAGGCTTGTTCTTAACGTCTTCTAATTCTGGCACTTAGCCACCAGATTTCCCAAACCCTCGAGGTCATTTAAATTATATCGGTGCAGAATATAACATTAGTATTTCTAAAATGTAACTTGAATTGTAACTTTTCAGTGAAACCAAACATCTTTCTTCCTCTCTACCTGCTTCAATCCAGTGATGCCCAAGTGATAGCAAGCACCTTGTTATGGACCCCTCCCCCGGCCCGTAATGAATTTTTTAGAAAAATAACCTTTTTTTTTGTACACCGTCTTCCTGTTATTTCTTCTGGTTCAATGTATCTTAAACTAATGTGAATACACATGTGGTTCTTCCACCCCACGAATCCATGTTTATAGCTGTGGAATTTTTTGGTTAATTGTCAGAATATAGGCAACCTACGCATACATGCATATATGCAGTACACGTACTGTCATGATTACCTTTTGACAGATGTGTGTATGTTCTCACTTTTGGAAGACATTTGAGTTCATTTCATGAAGACAGGGTTCATTCAGATCATTAAATCCTACGCAGTTCTAGTTAATAAAACAGAAAATCTGCCTGCACAATGTTGAATTTTCTCTGTGACTCAGACAACTCTTCACCTTCCCCCAGTTTGTTGAGTCATTCAGCAGATTGTTTTTTAATACCAAATTTATTTGATAGCCTTGATTATATTCAATCCATGTTGTATATGTGAGGTAGATGATACATTCCTGTAGAATGTTTTATTTCAAAGGCAATTTCAGGATACTGTATTCCTAGGATGTAGGTAAAGTTGCGTAGTGATTAGGTAATTATTTGTGCAAATAATAAAGCAAAACCTTACTGGTGATCAGTTTTGGGGACCTCAGAGTGCCTGGTTATGTGAGAAAACACAGTTCATAAGAGAAAGCCTGTATCTTTTCTATACTCGGTTTTGCCCTACGCAGTTCTTTCCGTCTGTGTCTGATATCTGATTTAAAGGAAACTTCTGTGTTTGCTTCCAGCTTTTCTCCCTCCTTGCCTGGGTGTTATCACGTTGTTATAGAGAGTCCTGAATTCCGAGACATTCTAAAAAAAAATAATAATTGAATGCACTGATCAATTAATTTGAAGTTTCTTTCTTATAGATCTTTTAGGAGGTCTCTATCACTGATTTCAAAGGTTCCCATTTCAGCTATTTCAATAATTAATAATGTGATAAGCCTTGTCTGGTGTTCTGTCTCTAGTTGTAAGCAACTCTGAGGAAAAAGGTAAGTATTAAAACTAAGTATTAAAATAGTGGAAAACATAGTACAGCTTTTCTGACCCTTGTTTAATTCCCAACTGGTGCCTCAGCACAGTTTGAACTGATTTCACTTGTTACTACGGCCCACAGTAATGCTTACTGAAGTAGTATTTTGAGCTACAAAATATGAACTGAACTTTGTTTTGCTCCAATTTTCCATGGATTTTCTCTTAATGAGAAAGGAAGTAAAAAAATAGAGAGCTTTTCTGGTGTGTTTGCTCCTTTTTCCACTGCTGCAGTTTTGTTTCATCTGGCCTCTCTTTTCCTGTTTTGCATGTGATATAGAGCAGTGAACAAAGAAGGCAGAAACGTAAGAAGGAAAAGGAAAATAAAATAAGCAAAAATTGTTGTGTTTTTCCAATGAAAAAGTCAGTGAAATTTTGGGATAAAAGTTTATTTTTTATGCTAAAAAGCATTGATTTAAAATGCTCAGTATCATAGATCCTGGCTTTTTTTTATAGCACTTTTCAGAACAGAACTGTGTTCCCACAAATACTTTATCCTTTGAAAAGGTGTTTGAGGATGTAATGGAGTAAGTAATCTTTTAACTGCACAAGAGATACAAATAAAAATGGACGTGTTGGGTTTATTTCGTTTCACTGAGTGATCTCCTGGTAAATACCATACGCGAGCAAATCCCTGTCTATGTATGTTGCTCTTTGAACAGCTTTTTATTGTTCTACCTTCTCCCCTGTTACAAGTATAGAAGCATTACGTTGTCAACCTGCAAGCATTTTTTGACTTTTAATGTGCTCCAGAATCACTAGATGGCATTATAGCAGGCTGGGATAGAGCTGTTGCTTAAATATAGTTGCCTTGCCAAGTGAAACCCAGTAAAGGAGTAGGCCTATTCTGTGGATAACATTGTGAAAATAGAAAGTGATATATAAATATCTAGTTTCCTTTCCAAGTGAATTGGAATAATTAAAAATTACATGAATGAGCTGAAATCCCAAATCAATGGAGATATATTAGAAGATGACTAGTTAAAATTGCTTGAGACCAATATAAGACTTCCAATTCTTCTTTACGTGATTCTTGTCTTACCCCTTGTATGACCTGGGGCTGCTTGTGTGTATCTCGTATCATTTGCTCCTACTAGTTTTTCCTTGTGGAGTTATTCTTGCCAAAGTAGCCACAGAAAATGCATCGCTGATAAAGTATCCCAAATTTTTCCAAAATGATCAGTGAATCTACAATTTTTCCTTCATCTTCCACTGAAAACATACTAAAAATGCACTTTTTCAGGCAGTTACACAATTGGTTCCCAGGTTTTTGGTGGAAATTCCCTTGCTAATTCCATAGATGTCTGGGAAGGCTGCAGCTCCCTGCACTAAGGCTTTAAGGCAGTGGCCCAAGGCTTTGCCATCTGTTGTACAGGTGTATGATATAACCTAAGGCTATAGTGAGAAAAAAAAAAAAAGCTCAGAAGCTGGAGCAGCACTGGTGAATTAATTTATTGGACTGTTGTGAGATTGTAGATACCTACATTTTAATCGTGGCTTTTGCTTTGATGCCTACCGAGTAAGTTTACTTCTTATTTTTGCATTTCTTCCCTCACATGTGGAAAAGATGCTGGTTTTCTTCTCCTATGCAAGAAATGCTGCTCTTAAGAACAGAATGATTCTGAATATGTGTTTGAATGCATATATGTGTGCATGCCTGTGTGTGCCCATTTGGGTATATGTATGTTGGTATATTGATTTAAAAAAATATTTTCACTTAGACAGCCATTCATGCATTCTGATTAACAGGTTTCAGATATCAGTGTAAGAAAATGCTACTGGAAAGAGATTCACATCTTGGTAAGAAAACCAGCAAATGCATCTGTGTTCCACTGCTCAGGACTATGACTACAGCAGAGTTAGCTTTTCTCTTGTTTTTCTGTAGCTAGTACCAGTTGCATCAGTATTGAATTGAATTAGCAAAAATGAAGCTAAATATTGAAATTAAAATTGGAAACTTAAAAAGAGAAGTAATTCAGGATTTTTTTGAAAAATCCCTGAAAGGAATAAATCCTGATGTAGTCTGACATTATGGTGAGAAGCATGTAGCCAGTAATGCCCCTCAGGCATTTGCTTCAAGCTTCTATCATACATTTCTGGATCAGTCAAGATTGGTTTAAAATTTAAAGCTATTTTCTGTGTTCATGAGGTTTAGAATCTACGTTAACAAAAATCATGTGAACTCAAAAAGGGTGTGTTTATGCGTCCACAGGTCTGCCGTGCTTTGCAGTAAGTCAAAGCAACCCATTTTAAATGCTGACTTTGGAACTTGTTTTGTTTGGGGGGAAAATAATGCAAATTTTAGATGAAACATTTATAACTGAAATCAGGTTTAGAGCTTTGATGTCAGGATGCATTTTTACACCTACGTTCCTCCATCACAACAGAAATTTGCCATTGTTTCCAGAGCAGTTTCTTCACTGTTGCCACTCCTTTTTGCAGCTAGAGAAACAGTAAGGAGGATGCACTGAAACTGCCCATTTTTCTGAGTGCTTCTGCAATCTATGCAGGAAAATTTTGTCTTGCTTTAGTTTCTTCTGCTGAAATGGTTAGAGAGTTCCTTCTGTGTGTGTCTGGGAGGAGAGAGGGGAATAAGAAAAGAAATGTTCCCATATGTCTTTAAACTCTTCATTCTTCCTTTTTTGATTTTCTATTCTCTGTTGTTTCTTCAGATTCAGAAGAATTTTGTCTCCTAACAGGCTTGTTCATTTATTTTAGCTGCAAGCAATTTCAAGTCAAATCCCAAAGTACTCGCTAGTCTCTCTTCCGTTTGCATGCTGTCCCTTTTTACAGTAAACTTCATTTCCCTAAGTAATTTTCCTGTGTGAGGTAATTTTTCTTCTTAAGAAAATCTTATGCTTACTTTAAGTTGCACTGGAAACTGATAATACAATGCTCTTGCTTACAGTAACCATATTCCCCATGTGGGAGTAGCTGGTGATTTATAAGGAAAGGTTTGCTCTTTAACTTTAGTAACTTCAAGTTTTTTAAGAATGTAAGTTAGGTCTTGGCTCCTATAGGAACTCTTCTAGATTCTATATGTCAATACCTGCCACATGAAAGGAAATTCTAAGTGTTTGAATTGCACACTCAAATTTAGTTTTCGGTGAATATTTTTTCTAAATTTTGACTTCTAATTTTTGACTTTTCACTTGTTGTGGTAGTGATAGTAGAAATTATTTTTATCTATTATTTGTCTGCCTGCCATATTTTACATGAGTTGCTGAATTTCAAAGTCTCTCACAGGAGTATGTAAAGTGCCTTGGATATTTGTGTTGGTTTTGGACAGCATTGGTTGGGATGGCAGCTGGGTACATCTAGCCTATGATTACCCATGTGCATATCTGTGGGATACTTATGTGCATGTACATATTGCACAGATGGGATTAGTGAATTCTCTCTCTCTCTCTCTGTCAATTTTCCCTTGTGCAGCAAGTTATTCCAGTCATGAAAAGAATTTTTAAGTCTTGCTTTGGAACAAGTTTTCAAAATTTGTGGATTGAAAATAGTGAAGAAAAAAAATCAGAAATTCTAGAAATACTTTTCACCCCTCAAAAACAAATGCAGAGGGAGGTGTGATACATTTGGGAAAAAGAATTTGGAATGTCAGAATTGTTTGAGAATTTTCTGAATTTGCATGTTGCACACAAATAATTATGAGTTTATGGAAACTGTTCTTAGAAACAATATCTTCAGAGAACATGTTCATGAAAACTGCTGTGTAGAATAAAGGCGAGTTTGACGTATTATATCACTGTTCTTTTACTATCAATCAGCCTCATATTGATAATACCCAAAGAAGAAATTTGACCTTTTCTTTAAGAATTTCTTGGGGGCAGCTGAATAGAGGAGAGATGGTAGTATGGTAGTTCATGTGAGTGAGAGCAAAAGCCCACACCATTTCTAATAGGAGAGTGTTTTTTGATTTTGTTTGTCCTATTACACTGACACCCCCCGCCCTTTTTTTTTTCTGAAAAGGAAAACCAAAGCTAGTTTTCTACTTTTGAACAAAGTCAAAATTTTTAAATGTTTGCTAAATCTTGCGTGACTATTAGGAGACAAAACTATTCTGAGAGCTTTAGAAGTCTCTCTTTTAGGAAGTCTTTTGTTTCAGTTTCAAATAAAGTTTAATTACAGAGGAAAGCTTGACTTCTCCCTTAAATATTTTCTTGTATTAATCTTTCTAATGCAGTGGTCCTCTTAGAAATAAGAAATATTCCTGGTTTTGGAGCATGTGGATATTTATTGAAATGTGCACACTCCCACTGGGCTGTTCAAAATATCTGTTCAGGGATGAAAATTGATATATTCGTGAGGCCTGGCATCTGTTACAATTGGATATTTGCAGTTTGTGTTCCCTTGATAGCCCTCAAGAGATAATGGAGAAGACTGCTTTTCCCTTTTTGTTTGTGTGCATCTATAGATAGATAGTACGCTATAAATATGTTGTTGCTAGTAGTCATTGTTTTGCCGTCTTCAGAATTGTTGCATCCATTAAAAATGTAATGAATGGTACATTAGTAGTTACACTTTGTATTTTTGCTTCAATATTCCTTGCAGTCGGTAGCGCTTGCAGTAACTGGTACTGTCCATACTGAATAGTATCTGTTACTCCTCTGGAAAGGCAGAGCTTTGGTGGGTGTGCTGTATACATGACTCTGAACTTTAGGACATGAGAAATAGTGCTATTTTCAGAACCATTTGGAGAGGTCAGTCACCCTTATGGTTAAATCTTACATTAATTCACCACTGGAAGCAGTTCTGTCAGTAGCTGTTCATCTTGTGCTCAGTAGCCTTTAGTCCCTATTTTTGGCCAAGTTGCCATGCTCTACATACCCTTCTCAGCCTTGGCTCAACAATGCTGACAAAGGCTGAATCTGAACGTTTAACTAAGCAGCCAATACTCTAGTGCTTCTCTAATCATCTGTGCTCTGGAAAGCAATGTACAGATCAAAAATTTGAACGGTAAACGTGTAGGTCATCACTTGATACTTAGCATCAACCTTCAGAAGAATCTGGTCTGTGAAGACCAGGTAAATATTAAGGTAGTTCAGAGTGAATACCATGGCAGTTTTCACTGAATTAAAGAGGAAACCACAACTCTTTTGTCAGAATGTGGACAAGATCTTTGAAGAACGCAATACGCTTCCCTGATGTTATTGGGTATTTTCCTTTTCTTGTCTGACGTGGAAGATAGGTGAGGGTAATCACAACAGACATTCAAATTTTTGGGAGAGACTGGCTGTGGTTGAGATGGGCCTTCCTTTTTTTTACAGGAATTAACTTCCCTTTTCTCCCTTTTCCAGGTCTTATTCTCAAAGATGAGGTCATGCTGTTCCCCTGACAACAAAGAAATAGTTGTAATTAAAAAAATGAAAGGACATTTTTATTTTTGGATCTGAGACAGAAATTCAGTTCTTGGCTATATGCCTTGTTCTTCTCTGTACTTCTGTAAAGTTACACCTTTATTAACCTTATGAATGGAGTCCATATCGTTATGCCAAGTGCCAGAGATGCTTCAAAAACATGTAACACTTTATCAGTTTCTTGACATTGAAATGTGTGTTCAAAGGAGTCTGCTAAGCCATGTTCCCAATGCAATTTACGTATTAAAAAGAATGCGTTAGTTCTCATATGTGCACCCATATGTGCAAAAGGGTACTTAAGGGCGCAGATGACCTCCTGCATCCCAATTCAGCACTGTCCTAAGAACTGTGTATCTTGTGGTCTGCCTAGTAGGTTATGCTTATACTTGAGGATTTTCTGTGGACATTTGATCTATGTGTACTATACACAGCAAGTGAAAAATAATTGTGGATCATTAAGTGGATAAGTGAATACATAATTATGGTTTTCTTCAGGGGAAAATGCTTTGCAAGATACTAAAAAAAAAAGTTGAAGTCTTTTGTATTTTTGTTTTCGTTTGAGTGGTTAAGATGAACAGTCTTTGACATTTACAATAAATCATGGAATTGCTGAAGGTTGTACAAAAAGATTCAAAATCTAGATTGGAATGTCAAGGCAAGATTAGAAATAGTGTGTACATATTAGGTGGAGAAAATAAATTTTGTTGAAATACCCTGTTTCTGAAATGTTTTGAGTTTACCCCACTTTTCTGGAACAAGCTCTCCTCACTTTATTTTTTTGTGGTGGCCAAGTTACTAATCTAGTAAGTAATCTAATAATCTAGTAATGCTGGTGAACCAATTTTGTCTGTTTAATGCCATGGTCTGCGTAGTAATGGTTTTACCTTGGTAAAGACAGAATATGAACGTCTCTGCAGCCTAGCAAATGTACTCTTCATATTTCTTCACTTAAGAAAACAAACAAACAAAAATGCCACGACCCTACAATTTTCTATTTGTGCAATTTCCAATTAAAAAAGTAATTCATTATGGTTTACTTTCTTTTCAGTGAAGAATTACATTGGGCTTTTTTAAATTCAAACCTCTCCCACACACAGAATACAGTTATTCTCTGATCTAGGTGTATAAATGTGATCTCAATTCCCGGAGACTTTAGGATGTGCATTGTAAGGTTATAATCACTTAAGAAGGTAATCCCTTCTGATAAACGGCCTTGCCTACTGAGAACTAAACCTCCGATGATTTCACACCTCCCTGATGACTGTTTAAAAGCATAAAACAAATGAACAAATTTATTTAGGTTTAGATGTAGGAAACATTATGTATATGGTGGGGGATTAAATCATTTGGTGTGAAGGCAAATAGCATCCATTTTTAATGTTGCTTGCTGTGTAAAATATGGCTTTTAATTTCAGATCTAAATAATAACATTTCACAGCATTACAGAGTGGTTGAAGTTGGAAGGGACCTCTGCAGATCATCTTGCCCAACTCCCCTGCTCAAGCAGGGTGAGACGGTTGCCCAAGACCATGTCCAGAGAACTTTTGAATATCTGCAAGGAGGGAGACTCTACAACCTCCCTGGGCAACCTATTCCAGTGCTCAGTGACCCTCACAGTGAAAGAGTGTTTCCTGATGTTCAGAGGGAACCTCCTGTGTTTCAGTTGGTGCCCATTGTCTCTGGTCCTGTCACTGGGCACCACTGTAAAGAGCCTGGCTCTGTCCTCTTTGACTCCCCCTTCAGCAGGTATTTGTGTACCTTGATAAGATCCCCCTGAGCCTTCTCTTCTCCAGGCTAAACAGTCTGTTCTCTCAGCCTTTCCTCATAGGAGAGATGACACAGTACCTTCATCATCTTCATGGCCCTTTGTTGGACTCTCTCCAGCCTGCCCATGTGTCTCTTGTACTGGGGAGCTCAGAACTGGACACAGTACTCCAGGTGTGGCCTCACCAGTGCTGAGTAGAGGGGAAGGATCACCTCCCTCGACCTGCTGGCAATACTTTGCCTGATGCAGCCCAGGATACCATTAGCCTTCTTTGCGGCAAGGGGACATGGCTGGCTCATGTTCAATTTGGTGTCCACCCAGGTCCTTTTCTGCCAAGCTGTTTTCCAGCTGGTTGGCCCCCAACCCTGCACTGGTGCATGGGTTTTTTCCTCCCCAGATGCAAGACTTTGCACTTACCTTTGTTGAACCGCATGGCATTCCTGTCAGCCCTCTTCCCCAGCCTGTTGAGGTCCCTCTGGATGGCAGCACAACCCTCTGGTGTATCAGCCACTCCTGCCAGCTTTGTGTCATCAGCAGACTTGCCTGGGGTTACATGTTGTCCCATCATCCAGATCATTAATGAAGATGCGGAACAGTATTGGACCCAGTGTTGATCCCTGGGGTACACTGATAGTTACTTGCCTTCAACTAGACTCTGTGTCGCTGATTACCACCCTCATTTGCATCTGTATTATCTTCTGATACCTAGTAGGAGCCCACGCAGTGTGCAGGGAGGGGCAGCACACTAAGTGCATGTTTTTATAAAGTAGTTTCTCAGAACTACCACAGTGAAAGAGAAAGGAAATTCTGTAGCTGAATGTACATTTTGCATATACTCGGGACTGAAGAACAGAACATGATTTTAATGTGTACAGGTAGTAATGCATTTACAAGACATTGAGTACCTTTCATGTTTGTCAAAATTTCATGTTGAATTAGTGCAAGTAGTTTAAAAATCTCTAAACATTCATAGGCTTTTAAAGCTTATAGTACTGTAGCTCCATTTTATAGTCAGTCCCTATCTTCTTTTTCTTGTAGATAGTATTTGGCATTTTTTTTTGCCTCATTGTTGAAGAACTATTTCAAAAGACAGTTTTTATAGTCACCAAGACAGTTAATAATATATTTAGTCCTGTACGAAATGCAAAGGTAAGCAAATCAAGTACAGAAATGGGATGGTATTAAAGTCAATACAGAGGTAGAGTTTGTAAAACATTAAATGGAAGGACGAACGACTAGGAAGCATATGAAAAGGAAATGAAAATTTTATGTGCAGTCATAGATGGAGGGCTTGGGGGAAGGGACGGGGCATAACGGCAGTTTGATAGTTAAGGCTGAACAACAAAGGCGGCAGATTTGAAATAGGAGGACAGGGAAGCCATGCATGATGCAGAAATCCAGGGTAAAAGTGCGGATCTCTCTGTGAGGATTCTTGCCAGGAGGTATAACCACAGCTATCTGAAAGGCTCCTTGCCCCCTGAGAAACAAGGAAAGAAAAAAATAATACCTTCTTAATTCATAAGCAGACTATGTTCTTCAAACACCATGAAGTTCAAATCAAGATGAACAGTGGGAGGATCAGTCCCAGCACATGGCTTCTTTAGTACTTAACAATTTAGTTGTGACTGAGATGTGTAGTTCCAGAGAAGTGAGTCCAGCCAGCTTAAGAGAGTAAATCGCATGCTCTTTTCTTTTAACTGTACCTCTCTCTATTAGCCCTTGATGCTGTCGATTTAGGCCATGTCATGTTTTCTACGTGCATTTAGAAAGGCCCGCTGAACTCTGAATTATAACAATGTATTTCAGAAAAAGAAGCCATCTCTGCAATGATTTTCCAATAATTCTAACTTTGGCAGGGGTGTTCTCTGGGAATTCATTATTGTACTAAATTATTTCTGTAAAAAGAAGTAAGAAAATCAATTATCTCTGTTAAGATAACGGAAAGAGCCTTAAGCTTCGATGAAGTCTTAATACTTTGAAGATGAACTTTGACTTGCGTATGAAAATAACAGAGATCTTTAAATCCATGTACAAAAGGAGACATTCCTCAGCTGACACTGTAATTCAACTGCTGGTAGATATATAGTGGAGTAGTGTTTACTTCAGCATGTGACTTCTAAGCAAAATATAACACTTGTGGGAAATTAGACCTTATTCAAAGCCCGTTGAAATCAATGAGAGAAATCTCATTCAGTTAATGAGTGGGTAAGTTCTTATTTTTGCAGATCTGAGACAATACTTTACCTCTATAGGATCTCTCTGCTTAATTAAATGAGTTCAAACATAATTTTGGCAAATGTTTTCAGGAAAAACTCATTCAGCAGAATACCCAACTGGAAAGAAATGTAGGGAATGTGAACAGAGGGTTGATGTTTTAAATTAGAATGAAGGCTTGTTTGTAGTTAGCATTATTTGCTCATCTCTGCTGGCAGAGAGGTCTGCTATACTTACAGGTTTTTTGGTTTATTTTTATTAGAATAGTGGTAGTACGCCGGAATCCCAGAAATTATTTATTCCTCTATTGGCAAATTCAGTAGAATTCTGCTCTCAGGCAGCCTCTCATTCCCCCAACTTTTTACACTTTTTGCTATCAGGTCATTTCAGAAATCCTTTTTAAAGTACATTCCTATGAATAGTTGCTTAAGAGGTTGCTAATCTGTATGAAGAAATATCAGTGAGTGGCTGGTATTGAGCTGAAATCTCCTAAACTGCGTTTGCCAACTGAGAGATTGCAGTAGTCACAACCCAGCTCTTCCGTGTGTTGAGTGAACAGGACACAACTGGATTCTTCTCTGGGTTGCTTCTAATCTAAATAACAGATCAGTAGCACTGAGTGTGGGAACACAACATTATGCTGAAATAATACTAGTTGATTTGATGGAAGTACTAGTTTCAATACAGTGACAGCACATCGACTTTTAACAGAAATTAGTGATTCTGGAAGCCCTGAAACTAACAGGATCAAAAGAAAGGGAGATAGTAACAAAATGTGCATTATCTTTTTCTAGAAGCTTAGTGTTATGCTATACCCACACTACCCACCCACTTTTCTTAGACAAGAGGAGCTTGTTTGTGTTTGTTTGATAAATTATGGGAAACTTTCCAGTTGTTTGCTAATGTTCTAAATCCCAGAGCCTTGAACCACATACACTGAGTTCTCAGTTATTAGTAATTCACTGGCATGCATCAGCATATCCGTATTGTTTTTTATTGGATGGTTGGTTGAAGTTGGAGGGTTTTTTTGTATTAGATAGATAAGCTTGAACTCCTTGTAAGCTTAACCCTTCATTCTTACAAGACAAATGGATTGAGCCCCATACAGCCACTTTTTTGCATGTTTTTTGTAATGAAACTTTAAATACTTCCTTTTGGCTTTACTACCCATGAAAAGGAAAAGGCACGTAGCTCAGGAAAGCAGGCAAAAGATTAAGTAGGGAGGGTTACAGCAGTGTTGCATTTTGCATTCTGTGATACATTACTAATATTGTTAGGTCTTACCTTGAAAATTGTAGCATTAATTCACAGTAATTCATCATATCTTGCACACACTATATTCTATGTAGCATTAAAAGCATTACACTTCCCGACATGCTTGCCTGTTTTGAAGGGATCTAAATTCCAGAGCCAACAGACCCTGAATGTTTCCATCTTCAGCACAAAATTTCTAGCTGTTGCTTCCCTTCCAGAAGTTTTGGGCGTTTTTTCTCCTGAATGATTAATGCTCTTTATTATTCTGATATTACAGGAATGAAAATGCAAAGCCAACCCTGGTGCAGAACAAGAATGACATCTTTGGTTTTATCAAAACATTGACTTTATTTCAGTCAGCCGTAATCAACTACATGTAATTTCCAGTATGTGCCCTTTAAACCATATAATGTCTAGAATCAAGCTGGATATTATAAATTAAATGAGAGCTGCTGTCTGAGGTTTGCTAATAGTGATGATTTCAGAGAAGGGAATACCAAAGCACGTTCTTAGTGGCTGAGCCCTTTATAATCACGAATAGTATAATTTTGCTAGTCATCTTTCTTTGACGTTTTCTTGAAAGTAAGTTATTCAAATGAAGTGGTTTTTTTTTTTTTAATGACATTAAGCTAAGAAATTTATGAAAAGTACTATCAAATACAGTATTTGAAAACTCATACTGTGCTTAAATGTTAGGCAGACATGTAATCTTATTTTGGTGGTGTTTTTGAAGATTTGACTGGAATTTGATACAAATCTTATACTAGACTTTACGATGATCCACTATAGAGAGGTGAATGTCATCACCTTCCTCAGTGACTGAGTAGTTTCCACCCAGACTGAATGGTCAGATCTTGGGTTTTCAAGCAGATTGAGTGGGTAGGCAGTTGAAAACAAATTTACAGGACACCCGAGGAAGGCTAAATGAGGAATCATTTCTCCCTTCCCTCTTCTGTAAGCACCAGTGTCTCTGACGGGGAAGTACACGAGGGAAGTACAGTACCTACAGAAGGAACCTTATTAACTCAAAGCCACGAATGGGTCAGACAAGACAAATTGCATTCCATGACAGAAACCAGGCAACTTTAAGAAAAAGTTACTGCTGTGGTTTAAGCCGGCAGGCAGCTAAACATCGCACAGCCGTTCGCTCACTCCTCCCCACAGTGGGATGGGGGAGAGAATCAAATAAAAAAAAAAAGGTAAAACTCATGGGTTGAGATAAMGACAATTTAATAGGACAGAAAAGAAAGGGAAAATAATAATAATGAGAAAAGAATATACAAAATGAGTGATGCACAATGCAATTGCTCACCACCTGCTGACCGATGCCCAGCCAGTTCCAGAGCAGCGGACCCCCGGCCAGCTTTTCCCCTAGTTTATATACTGAGCATGACGCCATATGGTGTGGGATACCCCATTGGTCAGTTGGGGTCAGCTGTCCCGGCTGTGTCCCCTCCCAACTCCTTGTGCACCCCAGCCTACTGGCTAGTGGGATTGGGGTGAGAAGCAGAAAAGGCCTTGGCTCTGTGTAAGCATTGCTCAGCAGTAACGAAAACATCCCTGTGTTATCAACATTATTCTCATCCTAAATCCAAAACACAGCACTATACCAGCTACTAGAAAGAAAAGTAACTCTATTTGAGCTGAGACCAGGACAGTTACATATTCTCTCCATCCTGTGGCTGGGAGATTTTTCTGTGTTTGCCTAGCAAGAAGGTAAAAGTTAGTTATGGGAGAATCATAGCAAATGCCCCTCTGGGCCAGAAGAGTAATGGTCAACCCAGCCTAATATTCTGTCTCCGAAAGGGTTCATGAGAGCCCTGGGGATGGGGAGAGCTATAGGAAGAGCATGCCCCAACCCAGATGCTTTCAGTGGTCCGCTCTCTTGTACTTGCCCCCTCTTTTAGAATTTGGGGTGTTAGAATGTACATTTCTCCTATTTCTAGGCATATCAATGCCTCATAATTGTTCGACTTGCCTTAATTTAGAATCATGTTGCAACTATGGCATCTATGTACTTTCTGAACTGACAAAGATGTTCTTTTAAGGGATCAATACTTAAAATAGTTGCGGTATGTTTCATCATTCAGTTCTGCAGTGCTCAATACGGCTTTGGTTAGAGAATAGATGATAAACAATAATTTTGTAGGGATGCATTCCATATTTCTCTCCTTCCTCAATACTATATTTTTTAAATGGACAAACCAGATATTTAATATAATCAGAATTTTCAGTAGTGTCTCACATATTCTAAATGTTTGGCACTATAAGGGCAAACTCCCTTCCTAAAAACAAATGAGTATTTTTCTCCTTATTTCAGGTACTTTTTTTTATCCTTCACATGTCTCCTGGTTTCATTGACTCTGTTCTAGTCTTTGCATTGGAATTTATTTCAGTTTTCTCGTCATAACTGAAAATGGCTTCATTTTGAGACCTGAGGAGTAATATGTGACCCAACTCTAGATAATGGATATGAGCTTTGACTTGTATTTTTTATTTCCCTTAACTTTAATGCCTTCTGAAGGCACTGATATGCTGTATTTCTGAAGCAGGCAGCTTGTTGCACTCATCCATTACCAAATGTTCCTGGATTAGGATGCTGCTAGAGAGGCATGGCAGGGAAAAATGCAAGTTTTAGCTTCTCTCATTGAGTAATAATAATTTTGAATTTGTATCTCGGTAAGTAATAATAGTAAAAAAAAAAATAATCAGACTATCTTCTGCAGTGTTGATTCCTAAGTGATTTTCAGAAGCATCTTCTGCGTCTGGCACTGTGTAGTAAAACCGTTATCCTACCATACAGTGCAATAATGACAGAACACATGCTGTGTAATGTAAACTTACAATCCAGTTCTAGGCAGATGTTATTAGGCTGTCATCTCTTCAAGCAGCAGTAGCGCCATTAAAAAAAAAAAAAAAAGAAATACCCTTCTCTCTCTCCCACCATCCCCAATAGCAATAAAAACAGTATTCATATCTGCCAAGTGATTTTGCATTGATCGAGGCTTTTCTTCTTTTAACAGATTCTTTTTTATTTAGTTTTGTTTCCCTTGCCCTCACCAAGGAAGGCCAATTCAATCTAGACCATATGTAATTTAGTGAATCATGTGACATCACTTTTTTTTTCCCTTGAGGGGGGAATTTGTTTGCTTTCGAAACTGTCCATCCTGAGGAGTAGAGGAAAGCCTCTGGAAAAGAGATGTTAGGAGTGAAATGCCATAATCATTCTGTGCACCTATATCTGATTTTATAAGAAGGAGTGAAGCTGCCTTCCGTTTTGTCTGTTTTAGATTATGAACTAGGACTCCACTCAAAGACTTAGTGACTAAATATTTCTCAGCCTCTAACACTTTTTTGTTCTATGGATGTTTGTGAGCTAGGGAAGCATTAGCATAGCAGCCATACAGATAATTAAGTTCCTTGTAAAGAGTAATTCTAGGGCCGTGGGGAAGTGTATCCAGCATTTTTGAGCACTAACTTGATCCTCATCCGTAGTTTCAAAGTTTCCATGGCTTTCACTGATGCAACCTTGTGGTGAGAGGAGGGCACCCTAAGGGGGGGCTTCTTGCAAGCCCTCAACATTAGGATGAATTTCTTTTGCTTTTGAGGTTTGTATTGCCTTTACTTTAAAACTGAATTATATAGCCCTATTGAGAGAAAATGGTCCATTACTTGGTGGTTTTGTGTAATATTGTGCTATTGCTTCGTGTTAAGCGAACAGTTACAGAAACTGAAGGTCTCTTTCTGAGCTCATCTCTGTTCTGTGAGTATCACAACACCGAGTTTTCTCTCAGCTTTGCCCTGCAGGCAAGATAAATTTGGGCCATCAGAAAGGGGCATTCTGCCTGCTTTCATGCATGTCCATCAGGTGACAGCCAGGCTATACCTAGGGTGCTGCTTGTTATGATTGCCCCTTGAGATCCTTATTAGCAGTCTATATGACCAAGCAGTAGATGGAGACAACAAGCATTTCAGTCTCTTCTTGCTGCAAAACAGTGATGTGACCCTCTGGTTACAGCGGCATCGCATTTTATTTTTTTTATTTTGCACATAATCTTACGGATTTTTCAGCTTGCCTAAAATATCACCCCACTCATGAAGAAATGGAGGGGAAAAAAAAGTCTTCCTTCAAATATCTTTTTACGCAGATTGATTTTGATCATAATTTGCTACGCATTTACATCTGGTACTTTCTTTGAACATAAAGAGAGAGAGAAAAGAAAAAATAAACAAGGAGGAGTAAAACCACTCATAATGATGAGCTTTCTTTTATACTACAGTAACATTTCCCCATAGGGAATGACCTGTGGATCCTGCCATCTTGAATGTTTGATAGGTACCTTGCACTATATAAATAAATAAATCTATATCAGCTTGGTTTAATGCGTACCCTTCAGTTGAGGCACAAGGGAACATGTTGGGTATGTAAACAGTTGCACAGCAATTTTATACTGTTCCTTAAATAGCCGTTACGTGTACATCAACATTTTGGAAGGAAATTTTCTGCTGCAATTTATATTTGAATAATAATATGAATAATATGAAGGTCACTTCATCGTTCGAAGGAAATCCTCCATCTGTCATGTGAATGGTGTATCTTGAATGTTTCCATTGAATTCTCTCTCCTGTATCATGCTGAGTGCTTTTCCTAGTCTCATAAAGATGAATTCTCAGACCCAGAAGGATCACTGGCTAAAAATCATACCCAAATTTCTTGAGAGTGCGTACACCCGAAGGGTTTGATTTGCTCTTTCCGTGGCTAGAGGAGAAAGTTTGGATTCGGACTCTTCCCCGCCGCACTCTAGCGTACAGTAACTTTTCCCTGCGTGTTTCTGCAATGGGCAGGGTTACATGCAGCTTCCCTAAAACCGGCACAGAAAAGGGAGCTGTGTGCTGCAAGTGCACTGCTCGAGGCTGAGCTTCAGTGGGACACGTGGCCAGCCGAGCGGCCTGATGGGCCAGCCGTTGTAGGTACTTGACACTGAAGGCTAATCAGGAATTAAATCTTTGAAATCAAAGATAAACATACAGGGAATGAAGCAAGCAAATTAGTGCTGCCAAGAGAAGATTTGGTAGCCTGTGGGATTTGTCAATAACTTTCGATAGTTTGCCCAATACCAGGGAGGAAACAGACCTTTTAAAATGAGGAAATCCTCTATTTGGTAGGGAGACAGAAACAAGATCCAATATTCTGCCCTGAAGCAGTCAGACTTCAACAGTGCTAAAGTGAGGGAAAAATGTTTATTATAAGTTGTTTACTGCCAAATGATTATTTAATGTTCTAAATATCCTGAAGAAATAGGCCAGGATAAAATACGTACAGTTGTCGGGCCAACTGAGGTGTATGGGGGGGTGGATGGAACGTTGTGTGTGACCTCGATATATTTGAAGTCTTGCTAGATGGCAGAATACGATCTGAGAGGGGTGATCCCTGAAGATTTCTATCACATGTCAAAACCAGGGTGGTTGTGAGATGTTTCTCTTACTGAGATGATCATATCTGAAAAACCACTTCTCAAGCTCTTCCCAAATTCTTTCCTAAATCTAAATGACTTTGTATTCATTTATGCTGCTAGTGCATATTGCATAATATTCTATGAACTGCAACAGTATGATCTTCTCTAGTTTGTCTTTAAGAGAATAGTGTTTTCCGTGTGCTGCGCAAGGGAAGAGAGCACAAGGAAGTGGAGAGCCTACAAGACATAATACAATTGAGGGTCTTAAAAATTGCGGATATTTTCTCTCTTCTTGGGACATGTGACTCTCTTCAGATTTTCCTAATCTGAAATAGGATGTCTTTGTGCAAGATGATTGCACAGTCTCTAATTTTGAATGGGCTGTTAAATGGTAGAGGGCTTGTGAACCACCATTTTTACCAAATATAGCCGGTTTATCTTTCATTATAGTTTAAAGCGTCTCTACAGCTCCCCTGCTCCTTTTTTAGCTACTCATTCGTATCCTGCTGCAGACGAGGTTTCTACCCCATGGTTTTCTACGTCCTAATAGGTTGTAATCCTGTAAACAGATCACTTGGCACACCTGAAGAAATGGAAAGCTTTACAGGGGGAAAATAGGAATGAGCAACTGGATGGGGGGGGAAGGAGGAACTTCCCACAATCACCAGTCGCTGATGGACTAGAAAGGTTTGGTTAAAAAAAAAAAAAACAAAACTGTATTAGTGATTTTTCTATCTTATTCTTCAGTGGTGCTGAGAAGCTTAAACCTCCACTGGGAACGAGGTACATACCTCCTTCATTCCTCCACAAGTAACTACTAACTTTGTTTATAGCAGTAAATGAACACTTCCTATTATTCCAAACAATATTTTTAGAAGACGTAGGATTATAAACAGCTCTCATTAAGAATTTTTCAATCAATATTTATTTTACTAAAAAAATTAATACTGAAATTATTTCCTAGCTTCACTATTTCATACTTTTAAAAATGCATGATCTTATATTCCATACTTTAATTAAATTTACACTAGAAGAAAGTTAAAAATGGGGGAAAAGAAGTCAAAACCAAATGCTGAAGTTGAACCAGTCTGCTTTTCCAACTGACATTTTGATTCATTAGTAATATCTAATTTTTTTCCCCACAAAATAAGGTGGACTTCTTTTGTCTTTAAGAATTTCAGCATATAGAAAAACTTTACCTTCTCCTTTCCTTATGGATGGAAGATGACCTAATTCATCTTACTGAGTCCCTACAAGATCAGAATATAGTTCCTAAGGGGAAAAAAAGGTAAATAGATTTTTCTTTAATTATTTTGGGGTGAAATGGAAGATACGATAATAGATTCCACATTTTTCCCAAAGAGAGCTCGGTTGTTTTGGTGAAATTTGATAGACAATAGTTTCTACAGTGATTTTAGTTCCTCAAAGATGCAGAATACCATCTCCATTCGTGTCTTAACTCACTGAAGTGTGGAAAAATAACTTAACCTGGAATTTGATCTAAGTGTGCACTTTCTAAGAACTTCACACAACAGTAGTAAGCCAAGATTGTTGAAAAATTATAGCTATTCCTAGGAAATTTTATGTTAACCAGGGATGCTTACTTAAGTATCTATTTTAATGTACATGCTTATGAATGTTTCTTCTTTATTAATGTTTGAATCACTTGTCACGTTTGAGTTCTTCTGTCAAAAGAGTAATTTAAACTTATAATGGCCTTTGGCT
The DNA here is from genome assembly GCA_030449065.1 of Oceanodroma leucorhoa. Taxonomy (NCBI): domain Eukaryota; kingdom Metazoa; phylum Chordata; class Aves; order Procellariiformes; genus Oceanodroma; species Oceanodroma leucorhoa. The sequence continues at coordinate 624,115 of JASVER010000177.1, forward strand.
TTGCAATTTACTTAAAACACAAAAAGGAGTTTTATCTTTAGCCAGCAAGAGTTTATCATGTATTGAGTTTTTTTTTTTTTTTAATTTGAGTAAGACAAATATAATAATACTATTTTGTGTTTCATGCTTTGCATTTCATGTTTCTAAGATAGGTAGGTGGGATTAAAAATATCCCAGAAATACAGCTACAGTGTAAACATAGACTGTATGCTGTATACTGATCTTTTCAGTTGCTATTAAACTGTAATACACCAAATGTTGGTAATATACACTTTCAGAGTGTTGATCAGTTCCGGTCTTTTATGTTTATAATCAATAAATGGATAGAGTTTAAATGTATTGAGTTGTGTTGGATTGGTTTTTGAGACATTAATACAAATTATAAATGAAAACTAATAGTCAACAAAGTTAAATGAAAAATTTCATCTCTTGGTTTATAAAAACTCTACTAACATTTGTGGTTTTGATCATTTTGCTAAAGATGCAGATTTTATAATATCAGCTGTTTGACTTTTGCGTAAGTTAGAGAATAAATGTATTTATTATGCAAAAAACTGGCAGTGACAAGAAAGTAAATCTCCAGATTATCTTTTTAAACTTTTTTTTCCTCCACACACTACTACATAAAGGGTGATAAAATTTTAGAAGCTGGGGCAAAACTGATCCATGTGACAGATCTTACATGTCTGTCACATCTGTGTAGTCTTCTGGGATGGGGTGCATTTAAGCCAAAAGACAGGACGAAGGATCAGCTCAAGGCTCAGGGGACAGTGGGATTGTTGGGGATAATGTGAGTAATGGGATTCTCGTCTTGCTACTCGGAAATGCATGCTAGGGTATCCAAAGTATGCTGTGTATCCTGGGCTAAGAACAGAGCCTGGATTTCAGCCCGATGCTAGATGTTCAAGGAACCACGGGTTGGAACTCAGCCTGAAATCCTGCCCCCAAAAAGGGCACATAACCAGATCTGTGAAAGCAGCATTGTTTGTCTTAAAGCATTTCTGGCATTTTTCTTTATACTTCACTGAAGGAAGATGGGTATAATATCCCTTACTCTCCCTCTGGTCTAACAGGAAAAGCTAGAGATAAACAAGGTTGAGAAATGGCTCAATTGTCTGTAATGAAAAAAATGCGCTCAGTGGACACTTTCATTTTACAGCTATTACCCTTAGGACCCTCCTTATTGTCTCAACGAGCTTTTGCTGATGATTAAAGTCTTGACTGATTGTTATTCTCTGAGGTACTTTGGTAGGATTTATGGCTTTGAAGTGGCTGTCACATATGCCACTAAAGTACTTCACTCCTTTTTTTTCCCATCCTGACACCTCCCACAACCAAAAAGGGTTGGCTGGACTAGAGCTTTAATGAAACTGATATCATAGCACCATTGCCAGTGAGAAAGGGTTTGAGAGCAATTTAGTACAAAGACAAGCTGTTAAAAACAGAATCATGGTGTTTCGGGTGATTATTCCTGGGTAAAGTTTAATACTGCTATTTGTGAAAATCTCTTCCGTTTTTTGCATTACTTTTCAAAGGACTAAATCTTGATCAAATCAAGATTTGTGTGCACAGCATAAGAAGGTAAAGATTTTTTGAAAGTCTAGCTTTGAGAAAAAAAGTGAAACCAAGTATTAAGCTGTGCATTTATAGAGTTGTTATGTGCAGAAAAGAGTATTAAAGGTGCTACACCAGGTCAGTGGAAGATACTCCGTTTGGGAACCTTCCCAGAAGAGCTCAGATGTGAAGCCAATAAACTGAGTCACAGGGTGCGCGGGGCTGAGGCAAATCCTTAGTGGGAGAACTAAGCAGGTCCGCCATGATCAAAACCATTACTCCTGAAATGTAGAGCAATGAGGCATAACATCACTGTTGAGTCAATACTCACTGTATGAACTGAAACGGGTAAAATGCTGAAAGTACTGCCAGGCTTCTGATCTGCTCAAATAAGTGAGAAAGGCTCAGGCAGTATGAAACGACTGATTTGGAAAAGCAGTTGTAATGAAGAAGAGAAATTTTACTGTAGTCTAGTTGCAAGTTCTTCACATGAAAAACAGTTAAAACACAGGCTGTGTCTTTTCAGCAAGTGGAAAAGGTATCCAGGCTGCAGGACAAATACGAGTCTGCTGAGGTCAGGGCAGAAACTGGCATTTTCAAACCCATTATTCTCAGGGTACTGTGTTTATATCTATGTGATGGTTTAGCTAGATCTCAACTCCAAAAAGCGCCTGACATTACCATTTGAGGGTAGAAAGAGAGTATTATGTTCTTGATCTTACTTTGCTCTTTGCTCTTGTGATAGTCACTCAAGCAAGCAAATGCCAGTGTTATTTCTCAGTGTAGTTTTGTGATGTTTTCTCTAGTGGTTGCTCAATAGATTCACAGCTGAGTTGACAGAACTGTTTTTTTTTTTTTTTCATGGGGCTGTGTTGTATGGCATTGAATGATCTAAGTTAAACCAGAAAACTGCTTTCAGAGGCAGTGGGGCTGACCCTCCTCACAGAAGATAGTCGTCTACTACAGGTGCGTATTATTAGCTCAAGTGGTGGAGGTGATGATCTTTGTTGGCTTTCCCTCATGGGAGACCAGCAAGTAGTGCTACCAGTTTGCTTTTACTGTGCGCATGGGAAATGGGGTAGCTTTTTTAAAAATAAGAAATAATATTTAATATCACAAATACAAAAAAGTAACATAAAGAATATTTTAAGGATTTCATGATCAAATGTTCAAGAAGTGAATGCTGTGGCTACAGTTGCTTGTGATCTTAGAGAGGTGAAACAGTAGAAAGGATAAGATTTCCCTACCCAGTATCTGTTTCTCATATTTTTTTCTCACAGACCACCAGAAGTACATTTTGTACCAGTCACAGTGCCTTAAGTTAGCCTCCAAGATCATCTAGTCATTTGATTCCCCACTGAGACTACAACTGTGTGAACTGGAAGAAAAAAATGGGTTTGCGTCCTGATCTGATACTAGGAAACCTTTTAAAAATCTTGTTTTTCGGACTGCTTAGGAATGACAGCTTTAGTTCTGTCCGTTTCAGCGAAAGGACAGGAGGGAGAATTACCTGTTCCCTTGTCAAGTGTCCTCATACTCTAAATGTACTTGGTGCAGCCATTAAGAGCTATAATGTCAATATAGCTTCTTTTGTTGTCACAGTTTCCACCTCAAATGCAGAGGTGAGCTGTTAAATACTCCAGCTGGTCTAGGTTACAGGCTTTGCCTTTCTCCTGGGGCACATCCCCCTCTCCATCCTTCTTACCACAACCTTCAAGTTGTGTCTCCCCAGCCTCCCGTTCCTTTTTCCTTTTCCCCCAACGTGCTGTCTGCCACCGACTCCCCCCTAGACGAGGCGAGGCTCCAAGGTACGACGCAGTGCAGCTAGCTTGCCGGCCGACGTAACTGCCGCAGGGATGGGAGCACCGTGGGGTGGCCAGCTAAGAGGCGGCCAGCCGCTCGGGCTAGATGGATGCCATCTGGCTTCCCTGTCAGCACCTATCTACGTGCTGGCCAAGACACATGAGCTATCTGCTTAGCTGTTCACCCAGAAGGTACGTACTGCTTTTTTAACTCTCATGGAGAGCTAAATGTCTCAGGCAGCCTATCTGCTTTGGGATTGTATTTTGCCTGTAGTATGCGGCCTGTTGTTTTCATTTTGTTTATTCGGATTACATTTAGGGATTGTTCTTCAGAATAAACTCTGTCTTGTCATTATTTCCTGAAGAATTTTCAGCACTTCAGTTTCTTCATTGTTGCAAGCCAGACTTTGATGCAAGACCCTGTAGGGTCTCTCTGTCTCTCCTCCCCCCCTCCCCCCCAACACACACTTTCCCAATAAGTTTTTTATTTAAAAAAAACAAAACAAAACACCACACAAAATACTCATTAATTCCTTTGAGGGGATGGGAAGAGACAGCATAGAAAACTCAACATTACACCTCCTCCTGACCATCCAAAACTATCAGATTCTTTGACCCAGGCAGCTTGATGAAAACTGTGGCTCAGTATCCTGTCCTGTCACGAAGGACCTGTAAGTACTTTTGATTGCTCTTGTAATGTGTCTTCCTCTAGAAACAGTGACTGTGGTTAACATTTCTACTCTTAAGTAGCAAAGTTCAAGGACAGAAAATCTGAAGTGAATGTGGCGTGTGAATTTCAATCTCCATCGTTTACCTCGTACTCTTGGAGAGATTAATTTTCTACTATTTGACACACGCTGAGCCCAGAAGCATTCCTAAACATTCTTGTTCTCCCTCTTTTAACAACCTAACATAGCTTATTTTATTATTAAAAATAATAATGAAAAAAAATCAGTGGTTTTCACTTGTTTTTCAGATACCTAAGCATAAATGTTTACATGCGTCGGCTGAAATTTGTTGTTGTCTTGAGATGATGAATGTTATGTACATGCGTGGCATGAAAAAGGGAGCGTGTGTGTGAGGAGACGCTAATGGCATCGTATCTCATGGGGTCTATGTTCTTTCCCTGTGCAAGGTTTGGTAAAAGGGAGGTGTTATTAGTGTCATGGTATAAACATCTTTTCAATCAGAAGTGTAGAGATATGGCTAACTGCTACGTCTATTTTATGACAGAAGATTCCTGCAGCAGTAATCCTCAAAAACATGGTCGTTACCAGGGATTAATGACTGGGTTTTTAGTTAATGCCCTACATAGGACAAAGCAGAATCATTTGTGTCCTACCTAGCTAGTCATTAAATATGCTAATGACTGTGTTTAGGGAAAGAGCTGTTCCTGTTATAATCATAACCACCATTGTTATGATAGAACTTCAGTCTATTCTTGCCTGTTTGTGTTTCTGAAGTTCATCTAACTTGTGCATCTGTTTTGGAAAACTGGTTCTTTGTCAAGAGATAATTACCAACTTTGTACTTTAAAAAGAAAAAAAAAAGTAGAAAGACTTTCAGGAGGACTTTAGAGAATACAAATTATCCTGCAGTAGAGAAATATCATTGTTTAGACAAGTATTGCAATTCGTGAGAAAAAAAAATTGAGGATGGGCCTGGCTGACTGAGTGGCCTGATACATTCTTCTCTCACTGTCCCTATAGAAATGTAATTCAAATTAGTTTTTTTTTTGGCACTGCCTTGCTAAGTTCATCAGTTTGCCTGAATTTAAAGGATGCAAATGAGCAAACCAAACCCTCATACTTTGACATAATTCACAGCATTTCAAGGCCAGTACTAGAATCTAGTTTCGTAGGACAGATTTGGTGGAGATGCTGTCTGTCAGTACCAGGATCTAGGGCTTAAGGGATCTGGGATGGGGCCTGGAAAGGTTCTGCAGCATTGAAGTCAGCATTTTGCAAGCTAACATTTGAGTTTTATAGAGATGCTATATGTTCTGATGAGGAATAGAATCACAATATGAATGAGAGGGCTACTCTGTGTTGAAGTGGATTTGAGATGAGTCATGCATTAGATGAAAAAGAAAAATAGTTTATATTTCTGTATTGCTCTTTTACTATTAATTTAATAACTCTGAACAAATTTAATAAATACTGTCGTGGATGGAGTAAGAGAGAGAGATGCACTTCTCTTGTAAGAGAGAAGCAGCAATATATTTATTGATGTAAGACAGTGAGTTGACAAAGTTTGATAGTAAATGTGACAGTGGTTCAACAAGATTCGATGGCAAGGTACACTCGATTATTTGCTGCATGGAGGACAGGGTCAGACAAAACTGTCAGGGAGACCCTCCCGTTGAGTCATGAGGTTCAGAAAGGACCCCCTTGCCTTCTAAACTCTTCTCAGAGAGGAGTCTAGGTGCGGCTGGATCCAGTCCTGGTCCCAGACTTGGTCGACGGTTTATGTCTAAAGGATTATATATGCGCAATCAATCCTTTATGTCACTTAGCTGAGATTTCCAAGTTTAGCACGCTATGAGTCACTTACCGAGGACCTGTTGTGACAAGGAATCTCTCAACCTCGAGGCGTAACCCTGAGCGGCGTCCCTACTCGAGGGGAGAYCCTGGCCTGCAGCCCGCTGCCGTGCAGGAGAGCCCAAAGGGCTCTTGGGCTGCCCGCTATTTGTGGGGGTAAGATGATTGACTCATCGTCAAATTTACAAACCGACTGCAGACGTTAGTTTCTTCTGAATGTGGCTGGAGTCGGACATTGTCCAGCACTGTGGTTAGGTGGGCGCATCGCCTATTGTGTTGTTATCTGTCTCCCCCGAATCCACGTTGAGCTGGATGCATCCATCACGACCAGACACATCCATCACGGTCGCCACAGGTGGTTATCGCTTGAGCAGGGTTAGGGGAAGGGGTCAGGTCGGGAGCAGGGGGAGCACACCGTCACAGAGACCAAGGGAAGACACCTGACAGTGAGACATTGGGAGGGAATATTAAGCAAGCCAGCTCCATAAAGCTTGTCTACCTCTGTTAACATTAAAACACTGTGTGTGTTAATATGTTTCTGAATTACAACAGAAAAAACAGTTGGTGTAAGCCCTGTGCTGTAAACTGTATAGTTCTGCTATTAAGGCACCCCCTTGTCCCCTTGTTATTGCCCTCTTGACAGACTTTCCTTTACAGAGAATATGTGTTTACTAACAGTCGGTTTCCTCTGTGGAGGAAAAGGAAATACACCTTTTGTCAGTTGACTGTATCTTTTCCCTCTGTTTATATTCAAAATGTTCCTTGTTATATGCTATGTTAACAGAGTTTTAATCAATTTATGGCCCCTAGCCACGACCCCTTTTCAACCCTTGAGAAACTTTCCAGGCTCTTTCAGCATCTTAATGTTCATTTTTATCATGTCTTTTGGAGATAATTGTAAAACTTTGACTCTTTCACAGAAAGTTACTTTACCCAATCTTCATCTGTTACACTCCTCGAGTATTGTAGATTGATTTCTAGACCTTTATCGGGTATTTTCATATTCTTTTAACCATTGAATATATTTTCTCATGTCAGAAAGCTAAATATTTCATGTGTTTCGTCACATCCAAAAATTAAAAATAACTATAAACCCAGAAAATCAAGTCAGAGAAAATAGGAGAGAAATGACATTCCTGTCATCACAGCAGTTATCTGCTAAAGCACCTTAGCAATTGCTTGCAGTTGGAACTACTCAGTTCTGGGTGACCATTACATTCCTCTTAATTGTTTCTGCTTATTCTCCAAAACCTGTTTGGCAGCTGAATGCTTTAGTTTCGTGACAGCTAATAATAAGAATTAGAGAAGAGAGGACTGGCACTGTGCTCAGAAAGCCTTGCAGAACAGTGGTGGAGTCTGCCATGGGGAATACAGACTCTGCTGTTGAGACACTTAAGAGACCCTGACGGTAGTGGAGGGAAAAGGAAACCACAGGGACCCCTATTAGGGACTTGCAGTCAGTTAATGGGAAAACAAGGATGAAGACTGAGATGATTCAGAGATGAAGAGGTTGAAGGGGAGTGAACAAGGGACGTGAGAAGTGTAGCGGAGGAAGAATTGAGAAACTGATACGTCTGTTTGCGTTTTGGGGATATGGTATATTCCTCTTTTGGGGAAAAGAAGAAGGAACATAAATGGGATCTGCAGTACTGTGATGGATAATAATAAAAATAAATAGGCTATGGAGGGAGTGGAGAATGTCTGTGGAGGATGTATGCAGAGAATTACAGGGCTTGTAGAAGTTAGGGGCTCCCTCCATAATGAGCAAAAGGCTAGCGAGGTACTATAGCTATTAAGTATACAGGTGGTATAAGCACACACATATAATAGAAAAAAAGAAAGCCGATGATTGTATGGACAGTGTCAGGGCCCTTTCATTTCTTTCATCTGGGCCCGTGTTGCCTATCCTGTGTCACTTGGGAAGGGAGACTCTGGGGCTTCTGACATGGAAAAGGCCAGGACAGATGTGTCCAGAGAGCTGAAGTAATGGGGTAGCAGGGAGCATGTCATGGGACCGCTGTGTGTTCAATGAACTTGGCTTATAGAAATTTTGAATGTTTCATTTCTGTGAAAATGTGCAGTGTATAATTTTTTAGCATCTCTCAAACAGTAATGGGTTTATTCTGATACACAATTGGTATGTTTCACTGATCTTTTGATGAAAAGATAGCGTTTCTCTTACCAGCGTGTGTGTTTGTTGTCCTGTTTGTTAAACTAAAAGATCATTAGTGATGTCCAACCTTTAAAAAATTCAAGGAAACATCTGGAAAGACAGGTCAGAATAGTCATTTCCATTTAAAAAGTCTCGGTGGAAGGATTCGCTAAGGGGTGGGATTAAATTCACCTACATTTGTGAATTAGAATTTGAATGTCTGGTGAAGCAGAGTTGTAAATTGCATAGATCTGTGGTCATAATAATGTAGTGATTTGTATATTATGGCTACCATAAAATTATTATAGGGCTAGTGATAGGGTAATGTTTTGTCCCTTTTGCCAACATTTGTCATCCAGAAGAGCGAGGAGACAAAATCCAAGTGCAGAAGTATTTTAATCTTAATGCTTTGCATGTTTTACGTCTTCCAAAGTGGAAAAATAATTCAGTTCCTCATGGTACATGCTTTGGGTTTGGAAACATTACTTTAAAAAGGGTAAATTTTGAAGGCCTTTTGAATGACATTTTTATTCATACATTACCTGGTGTCAATGATGTGTGTGGTACTGACTGTTACCCAGCTCTGTCAAGATCAGCAACTTGGATAGCACATTTCTATTGACATTTTAGTGACCTTTCTTTTAAACATCTTTGAGTTTGGCTGATGAGGCTGAACATTCAAAGTTCCAGCCATACCTAATAGGAATTGCATTTGCAGCACCTTTCCAAAACTGGGCTCTTAACTGGATATGCAGGTTGCATTTATCATACCACCTCATACTCAGAGTCAAATTCTTTACTTCCTTATCTTTTGTAAATTCACAATATCTCATTTGGAGATGGTATCACTCCTTTTTTTGTAGTATGCAAATGGCATTGAGATCTTTCCTATGAATCTGTGCATGGAGTGATTGAAAAAAAAAAAAACCAAACAAGTAAATGGTGTTTTTCATCTAAACATGAAAAAGAGGACATACATGCAGTAAATGCAGGTTAGAGTGTGATAGATGAGAAGCTGTTGTTCTGCATGGAAGTTTAAATTGTTATTAGCAAAAACCTGGTAATCTTCATGAGAGGAAAATTATTACAGGTAGAGGTTTTGGAGACTGCAGGGATACCAGTTTCATCTGAACTGCCGCTAAAATCCTCTGGGAAATGAGATTTCAAGTTAGCTTATACTCCAGCATTCCTAATCTGCTTACTTGATGGTGGCGTTTGATGCAATAATACACTTTCTCTCAGTATTGCAGGCTGCTCAGTTTTAGTCCTTACAATTTATACGTTGGCACGAGGAAATAGAAGAATGCTGTCTCAGCTGTCCCATCACAGTCGTTTTGCTTCTCTGTGTAAAAAAAAGAGGTTAGAGGGGTCTGCTGAGAAGGTTTCACAATAAGGTAGTGGCAAGGGTTATATTACTCACGCAAGCAGCAGCATGAGGGAAAAAAAAAAAAAGAGAAAGAATAAATTTTTCCCTGTCCTTTCAGAATAGCAAACCCAAATCTGCGTACGCTTTCACTAAAGCCTGGAGCACCAGAACAGTGGAGTGCACTGGCCCTTGGCAGGTCATTAACCCATTCTGACTGCGAAAGGCAGCCAGAGGTAGAGGCGTGATGTGAGAACAGATTTTAAGAGAGTTGAAGCGCAAAGTCTTGTGTTAAAGAAAAGGGAAGGAGGTATGTGCTGTCCTTCTCTCTACTAATTTTGTGTCAGGAACTTCACAAATGGCAGTAGCTATTCTTTCAAATGCATATGTCCTGAGGAGTAGACCTATGCAAAAAGATAAGCATGGTTGAATAATGGAGAAGTAATCAGGAACACTTGTAACTGAGAACTGGTTGAAAATCAGGACTCTTTCTCTCAGTTCTAAGTTGGGTGGGTTTATGGCAAAAAAGAAACAGGTTTGTTGTTATCTTTTGTCAGACTGTTTATTGGTTTTCCTAAGTTCGAAAGTAGCAGTGTGCATGAGTCTGAAACCATTTGAATTGTGGTTTAAATCTGTTCCCTTCATGTGCAGAACAAATCTAAAAGGCTATTTCTGGTTACTTTGCGTTTATTCTAAATTTCTTATGAGCTATCTGGTCTTGAATGGATGTATAGCAATTTAGCTATGTGTACAATTCTTGCCAACTTATGATTGTATTATATCTAATTTCTGCCCACATACTTCCTGTCCAAACTTGTCTGCTTCTGGATTACTATGCATTAATAATTTTGATGCAGTGCCCATAAATACGGCATTGAACATATATGCTCTCAAATGTTCATATCTGATAGTCTTTGCAATCTTTAAATTCTCCCCTTCTCTGCTGTGTCCCCCAAGGAGCCCCCTGGATTGCTATTGCATTAAATATAATTTCAACAATAGCCAATAGACCTTGCCACGTGTTATGGCATTACGCTTCTTTCTGACCTTATTACACCAGAACAAGCATGATATAGAATTCGTGCTAGTTAGTTGGAATTGCTGTCTGCTGCTGTGTCACAGTGTGCTGGAGAGCAAGTCTCCAGAAGGAAGGTTAGAGGTGGCCATTGTGGCAAAACTTACAGTTTTACATTCCAGGGAGTTTTCCAGATCCAGGATAAAGAAATTTAGCTACTGGTTAGTTATGGCTCACAGTAATCTGGCATGAATTCTTGGTAAAAAAAATCAAACTCAGCAGTTTTGTTTTTGCTAAAGCCCTGTCTTTTGTGAAATCACCTTGTGAAAAGATGTGTTGACTGATGGCTGCATGAATTCATTGCGGAGCTTCATGTAACTTTCTGTGAAATTCAGTGAGGGGGAAGGTGTTGGAGGTATTTCACACAGACTGTTTTCTTAGTTAGGAATGTTCAAAGTTGGTGTCAGTTGCATAGCAGATTTACATGTCAACTTGCTCTTTTAATTGATCATCCTTTTAGATCCAAAAATGAGTTTGACTGACTGTTTATGTTTACCATACAGGAAGGAATTAGTGCTATACATATAAAATGAAATCTGGGGACCTCTTTCCTACCCCTGAATCATGGAGCACCTATAAGGCAGCCTTCTGTCAGAAAGCCCGAGTACACATTATAAATAAATATTGCCCTGAACAGTCATAAATAACACTCTTAGCTTTTAATGCATAATTAACATTGAGTAGTAGCTAGTAACACAGCCAAATAATTATGCCACATTTTAAGACTATTTCTGTCTGCTTCAGCCACACAGTCAAGCAGTTAAAACGTGACCAGTTCTTTGGAGTTTGGCACAGTAATTTTTAGCTACAAATTCCCAGTGAGCTCTTTAAAAATCTAATTAGTAACAACCATTAGTGTTGGGTTTATTCCTCTGCTTTAGACACTAAATAAGCAGCGTGTTTTTGTAGGGTGAAGTCCGACAGCGTACTCCGAATGCTAGCTACAATGGTTCATTTTCCTCTTCCTCCTGAGCCAGAGCACCTTAAATTGCCCAGGGGTGTAAGTGGCTGAACCCAGTGATGAGTAACTCCCGGTTAGGAGTTAGAAAACTGATCTGGGAGGTTAGACAACAGGGTTACTCCCCTGGGCTTCTCCTCGGTCCTCTACTTGAGCTCTTCATTAGGTCACAACATGCGACCTGGCCTGATTCAAAGGAGCAGACCGCTAGCCGCAGTATGACGTGGTGTATGCAAGTATGCAATCGTAGAGCTGATTTTTGAATAAAACCATACACCTGCGTTTCTGGTGATTTAGCCTCTAAGGTGCCTAAATGTTTGATGTGGTGTCTAAATTCTTAAGTCTAAATTTAAAAGCCTTTGCGTGCCTTTGTTTCCTCATTTACAGCAAGTGTTACCTCGTGTGTATGTAGCGACACTGACCTGATTTAATATTACAGCGTTCTTGGAGATACTTTCCAGAGAAGGTTTCAGTAAAAGCAGAACAGAGACTTGTAGCATGATGCATGTCTTTACAATTATTTGATTCAAGAACTATGCAACAAAAAAATGTTCCGTGCACTGGGGAATGATAGTTGCACACTGAATTGTATGTAAAGCCAATTTTATGCTCAATACCTGCGTTTTGTCAATACTTTATAAGTAGCTGTTGTGACTTGTATTATATTCGTATATTAGTAGTATATTTCACATTGAGTTTGCAAATTGTGCACGCATTATGCAGCATAAGGCCATGGATACCAGTGCAGGTCTAGAAAACAGGAAATATTTCCAATGCTAATTATTTTATTTTTAAAGTATTTTTTCTGGTGCAGTCAAAAAACACATAGAAAACAACTTTCAGTGCTAAAAAAAGTAGAATACTTTCAAGGCTACTTAGGACTTCTTCCCACCTGCCTTTTCTAGATATGGTGTTATTAGAAACAGCTATCTTCTCTCTTTTAGGATTTTATCCTTTAGTGACGCAAAGTCTCTTTTATTTGTCAGTTTTTAGATTTATATCAAATAGTAATTGTCTATTTTGATGATCTCTGGTTCTTAATTGAAGAGTTGGTTTCCAGAATAATTAGATCTTATTCTGATTTGACTATATGTAGCATTTTGTGGCTATTGAGTTAGATTTCCTCTATGTATATATACTTCCTCTATTTATATATATGTATAAATGTATATAAATATATATATATTTTTTTGAGATACTATTCTGCTCAAATCACTATCTAATATGCTTCCAAGGTTGTCAGCTTAGAGTCTGTATTCATCTTTGTTATGTGTAACAAGTGTTACTGGGTCCTTAAAAATGGTAATGATAAATCATATTTCTCGATGTAGTATTACCAAGGGATTTATTCGATATATATTCCTACTATGCAGTTGAACTTTATATACTCATAGAAGTGGTGTACTAAATGTTTGACATACTGGGACATTGTAGTGAAGAGCTACTTAACACATACTTGGGTTTTGTGATTTTCTTTTTTTTTTTTAAGAATATTATTTTCCAGGTAGCTTTGAAGCTGTGTTTTTACACGAGCATCTATTATTCTTACTTTTAGAGTAGATCCTTGACTATAAGCTTTCTCATGCTCCTTGAAAAGTTTTGAATTGTATTCCTTATATTCTCAGAAGTTGAGTCAGCAGGCTGAGTTGCCATTTCCTCACAAGGCAAAACTTCAACAATAAACACTTAGCCTGATGATCAATTCATAAATGAACCCACAATTTAGTCCTCTCTCCAAATACAGCTCTGTGTAGCTTATTTTAAGGATTTCTCTTCTCCCTTCCAGATAAAAAAAAAAGGAGGATAACTTATTTGAGTGTTCCTCTGTCTTGTCCCTTATACTATGCAAAATTTCCAGACAGAGATCATGCCTTACATCTTGTTTCATCACATTTTTCCCCAGTCTTTAATGTTATTCAGTCTGCAACCATATTATTTTGTATTTTAGGAAGAGGGAATTGGGAGCCTTGGCAGTACCGGGGTGAATTCTGAACACAAGAACACATCGCCCCTTTTCTTCTAATTGAGTGATACTTTCTGAAGACAAATAAACAAAATCTCCCCAATTGTCAATGTTTATAAACTTAACGGCAGTAGAAAGTATTCCGAGAGCAGCAGCAGTCCAGCGCTTACTGGCACTGTTAGTGCCTGCAATTTTACAGCTGCTGGTCCCCTCCCTTCTGATGCAGAATACAAAATTCCCTTGAGGACATCTTTTGTGGCAGAGTTGGTAAGTCAAGCTCAGGGCCATTTTTAAAAGTACTGATTTTCCCTACCTGCTCCATTATTTCTATCCCAACCGTTTTGGTTTTAGCATGGGAAAGGTGTTTGAAGACTTTCCCTATTCTTCCTTGAGTGTGGCAACTCATCTGTTTCTCACCACATCCCCGTGTAACTGGAGAGAAAGGCAATGTGTTTGCCTGAGTTATTATCCGATCTGCTGGCTCTCA